>OZ038487.1:96209761-96317261 GCA_964036315.1 Acanthosepion esculentum
TATAAAAATCAGCACAGACCGATAAAACTATCAACACCTTTACCTACACTACCATCACTCATGCAACCTTAGGAACAGAGTAATCACTCCAAAACCATATCCACTGCTATAAGTACTGCTTCTTAACACTGTCATTGTTTTTATTATCGTCATTATTATTTTTATATTATCTGTATTATTATCGCCATCATTATCATGGTTACCGCAAACATTATCATAATTACGATTGTCATTATTTTCCGCACCATTTTATACTTTATTTTCCATCATTATTCAGGATAAATTTAACGCTAACACATCAATAATCTATTATTAACATATTAATAAGAAATACTTTCGCGGTTTTATCACTATCGGCATAATCACAATCGTCAACACACAAGCAGTTAGCGTTGAAAATACAAACACCATCATCAGCACGACCACAAACAGAACCCAGATTAACCAAAGTGGTGGTGAAAGAGTCAGACTCGTAGGAGTGTATGTGCGCGTCTATATGTGTGTGTGGGAGGAAGTGTAAGTTTCTCTGACGGCGTAGGCGGTAGATCTGAAAAGCGTCAAGAACATCTCTACCAGATCCCTGTTGAAAAGATCATTGCTTCGTATATAATAAAAATAAAAAAAACACGGTCTCGACACCGAAATAGAATTACAACTGCGTATATATGTATGCAAAAACGCACGGATATGTATCTGCGCATAGCGTCGGATTGTTTATATGGATGTATTTGGGTGGACTAAAATGCATACAGCTGTATGTATGTATGTCTATGTGTATGAGAGTGTCACTCCAAACATACACAGAAGTAAATTTTCCGTCCCACCACCAAACATAGTCAAACAAGCATAAATAAATCCAATTTTAAAAAATAAACCAGTTTGTCTGATTTCGCAAAAGCGTGAAACCCACGGTCACAAACTCATATGAGATACAACTAAATATGTTAGCTCTATTAGTGATATTGAGCGCTTTCCACTAAGTACTGTGCATATAAAATAATATATATATATATATATGTATATATATATGTGTGTGTGTGTATGTGTGTGCGTGTGTGTAGAGACTTTTAGTATTAGATAGATAGATAGATAGATATAAAATAACAACGAAGTTACTGAGATAGATAGATAGATAGATAGATATAAAATAACAACGAATTTACTGAGATAGATAGATAGATAGATAGATATAAAATAACAACGAATTTACTGAGATAGATAGATAGATAGATATAAAATAACAACGAAGTTACTGAGATAGATAGATAGATAGATAGATAGATATAAAATAACAACGAATTTACTCAGATAGATAGATAGATAGATAGATAGATAGATAGATAGATAGATAGATATAAAATAACAACGAAGTTACTGAGATAGATAGTTAGATAGATAGATAGATGTATAAATGAGGTAAATAAAGAGGTATGATCAACCATATATATCAGCGATTACGTACACATTCAGGTGAGTAAATAACTATTTATTTAATCAGTAGTGTAGAACAGTGTTGGGAACAGTCGACCAGATTGTTCATCTGTCGAACTCTCTGCCTTGAGCGGAGAGGAATCAGGTCGAGGCTTTGCCGAAGGGCAATGCTCCATCTGGGGAGGTAGACAGGCTCGGACTCGCTTATGCGGGTTCTACGGGAATATTTTTGGCCGAACCTACGGAGAACGCACATTAAACTCGGCCTTGTGCCACATACATCCCTTAGTGGGAGCGGTGTTAAATTTTATCAGTAGTGTAGACCATACAGCAGTTACTACATATCTACCTATCAACACACTATATTTTGAATTTATACCCCAATACTATATTATATTTATAATAATCTTGAACTATGTATTCACATATACCATATAGCGTTGCTCCCATAAGACACATAATTTGTAAATAAATGACGTATTTAACAGGTCATATCTTTTTGTACCTGATGAATTGATAAACTATGAAACAATGATTTGTACTGTAAACGTAGGTATATGTGTAATTATATATATATATATATATATATATATATGTGTGTGTGTGTGTGTGTGTGTGTGTGTATGTGTATGTGTGTGTGCGTGTGTGTGTGTGTGTGTGTGTTTAAACGGTTTTGGTTGCATATCATATTACTTATTAGTTTTCGAGAAAAAAGTAACAAAGAACATATATAAATATTGCACTTATAATAAACTATGAATATAAAGTAATTTCAAAAGCGAAGAAAAGATGAAAAAAAGAATTAATTAGTTTGATCTTATTAAAAGACAGTTTTTCAGCCCCAAGTCATCGTCCATTTTATTCCATGTCGTTTATTAATCTTCTTCTCACACTGACTTAAAAAATGTGGCTGTTATGAAACTAACGCACATAAGACATGCGCAGAAGAACGACACGAAATGCCTGTTCGCTATAAAAAAAAAATGATTATAGATTAAAAGAAAGAAAATCAGATAACCGATTAACATGACTTATGCACAATAGAGCAATTGTCCTGCTAAGAAACCTTTTCTTCAATTCGATATAATAATGTCTATTTAACATTTTTCTTTATTGATTAAACTTTCCGAGAAGGGTAATGTGCATAAAATGAAATTGATTGCATTGGTCATGAATCTTTCAGTCAAACAGAAAACAGATCAAACTCGAATGAACTTACAGAGGTGAAAGTTTAAGACATAGAGAAAAGAAATGTAATTCAGGAAGCCTCCTTTCTATTGCTATACGATTGATATTTACAGATACGCAGGCACTCATGAGGAAATTCGGCGTATCCTTCTTAAAAAAAATGCTAATGAGATTTGAGAAACACAGAGAGAAATGTATTCTTCATTGGTTGATAGATTGATTCATTTTCTCTGGCTTATCAACCATTTGTAGATTATTTATATCGAGGTAATATTTTGAGATTGTAAGAATTTTTTGTGATAATAAAGGTTTAGTGATACACAATCTTACTAATTAACCCATAGCTGGTGGGGAAAAGGTTAACTCACACTTATCGTAAGTAAATATAACGAACCCAACGGGAAATTTCCGAACTATTATCTATTCCACCACCCACACGTCCGAACTTATTTCGTCTAGTATTCCAAGACGGTCACTTCGATGTTCGTAAGTGAACCGGTGTTTCAACACGATGTGGCCATGAAGGGAATTAAATAATCACACATTGGCCAAGCTCATTGTACTGTAGGCATTAAAGAAAATTCCGTAAGTAGTGTAAAGGACTATACAATGCGAGGGGGGACTTGCTTCGGCAATTAGTTGGAGATTCGTCTCCAGCTATCCTTCGGGCAGAGAGGAACTCAGGCGAGGCTATGCCCATCTAGGGTGGTAGACAGCTACACAACCCCGTGTATACGGGGTCTACGGGGAATATTTATCCGTGCCTACGGAGTCGGTTTTATCCCGCATTAAAAAACGGCCTTGTGTCACATCATGCCTCGCGGGGGGTAAGGTAAATAACCTGTACAATGCAGGTTTTTCTGGACGTAAGATGTATATAGGCATATAAAATGTTTTATGGACGTAAGTATTGTAGAGACTTTTTAAATACGATTATTTCATGGACGTAAGAATTGTAGAGGATTATTAAATGCAGTTGTTTTATCGACGTAAATACTGAACAGGCTTCTTAAATGTGGTTATTTTATGGACGTATGAATTGTAGAGACTTATTGATGCGTTTGTTTTATGGACGTAAGAATTGTAGAGGATTATTAAATGCAGTTGTTTTATCGACGTAAATACAGAAGAGTCTTCTTAAATGTGGTTATTATATGGACGTAAGAATTATTGAGACTTATTAAATACGGTTATTTTATGGACATAAGATGTACATAGGCATATAAAATGTTTTATGGACGTAAGTATCGTAGAGACTTATTAAATACGATTATTTTATGGACGTAAGAATTGTACAGGATTATTAAATGCAGCTGTTTTATCGACGTAAATACTGAAGAGGCTTGTTAAATGTGGTTATTTTATGGACGTAAGAATTGTTGAGATTTATTTAATACGGTTATTTTATGGACATAAGAATTGTACAGGATTATTAAATGCAATTTGTTATATCGACGTAAATACTGAACAGGCGTCTTAAATGTGGTTATTTTATGAACGTAAGAATTGTTGAGACTTATTAAATGTGGTTGTTTTATGGACGTAAGAATTGTAGAGGATTATTAAATGCAGTTGTTTTATCGACGTAAATACTGAAGAGGCTTGTTAAATGTGGTTATTTTATGGACGTAAGAATTGTTGAGATTTATTTAATACGGTTATTTTATGGACATAAGAATTGTACAGGATTATTAAATGCAATTTGTTATATCGACGTAAATACTGAACAGGCGTCTTAAATGTGGTTATTTTATGAACGTAAGAATTGTTGAGACTTATTAAATGTGGTTGTTTTATGGACGTAAGAATTGTAGAGGATTATTAAATGCAGTTGTTTTATCGACGTAAATACTGAAGAGGTTTGTTAAATGTGGTTATTTTATGGACGTAAGAATTGTTGAGATTTATTTAATACGGTTATTTTATGGACATAAGAATTGTACAGGATTATTAAATGCAATTTGTTATATCGACGTAAATACTGAACAGGCGTCTTAAATGTGGTTATTTTATGAACGTAAGAATTGTTGAGACTTATTAAATGTGGTTGTTTTATGGACGTAAGAATTGTAGAGGATTATTAAATGCAGTTGTTTTATCGACGTAAATACTGAAGAGGCTTGTTAAATGTGGTTATTTTATGGACTTAAGAATTGTAGAGGTTTATAAGATGCAGTTATTTTATCGACGTAAATAATGAAGAGGCTTGTTAAATGTGCTAATTTTATTGACGTAAGAATTGTGGAGACTTACCAAATACGGTTATTTTATCGACGTAAGAATTGTAGATGATTATTAAATGCAGTTGTTTTATCGACGTAAATACTGGAGATGCTTGTTAAATGTGGTTATTTTATGGACGTAAGAATTGTAGAGACTTATTAAATACGATTTTTTTATGAACGTAAGATGTGTATAGGGATATAAAATGTTTTATGGACGTAAGTATTGTAGAGACTTATTAAATACGATTATTTTATGGACGTAAAAATTGTAGAGGATTACTAAATGCAGTTGTTTTATTGACGTAAATACTGAAGAGGCTTTTAAATGTGGTTATTTTATAGACGTAAGAATTGTTGAGATTTATTAAATGCGGATATTTTATGGACGTAAGAATTGTAGAGGATTATAAATGCAGTTGTTTTATCGACGTAAATACTGAAGAGTCTTGTTAAATGTGGTTATTTTATGGACGTAAGATTTGATGAAACTTATTAAATGCGGTTGTTTTATCGACGTAAATACTGAAGAGGTTTGTTAAATGTGGTTATTTTATGGACGTAAGAATTGTAAAGACTTATTAAATACGATTTTTTTATGGACGTAAGATGTGTATAGGCATATAAAATGTTTTATCGACGTAAGTATTGTAGAGACTTATTAAATACGGTTATTTTATGGACGTAAAAATTGTAGAGGATTACTAAATGCAGTTGTTTTATTGACGTAAATACTGAAGAGGCTTTTAAATGTGGTTATTTTATAGACGTAAGAATTGTTGAAACTTATTAAATACGGTTATTTTATGGACGTAAGAATTGTAGAGGATTATTAAATGCAGTTGTTTTATCGACGTAAATACTGAAGAGTCTTGTTAAATGTGGTTATTTTATGGACGTAAGAATTATTGAGACTTATTAAATGCGGTTGTTTTATGAACGTCAGAATTGTAAATGTTGTAACCGTAGTGATCGTGGAGACTTACTCTCCGTGGTCTGTTGTAGAAAGTCGCGGCTCTTGTGACCAAACTCTACGAATAGAATGTCCTTCTAATCCAAGTGAATGCGAATTTAATTGGGATGTCTGTGTCATAACGGGACTTCTTGGTAATATCTGTATTCGAATAACTAGACAATATATTTGTCGGAAACCTTTTCATGGAAATAACAATAGAGAATAGAGAGCATTGCGACTTTTGTCTGCAGGAAAGAAATCGTACAGTGGAAGATACTCCCTACTAAAATGCTACGTGAAATGTTCTAACGTCTGTGGAGTCTGGATAGGGTTCATTGGATAGCCTTTATATGGCAGCAATGCTCCATTCTTGGCCTGATCTGGCACTTATAAACATGGATCATAGCAGATACTTCCTGGGGCACTATAAAGATCCAAACATTTTCCAAGGGTTTCAGTGATAAATCCTATATCTATCTATCTATCTATCTATATATATATATATATATATATATATATATATATATATATATATATGTATATTAACATTCAAGATTTAAAATTTGAAACTTTAGATTTTAATTATTAAAGTTTTATCCCTTAATTGTTATTCATAATATTAATAATGTCAATAATATTAATATTTATTGTTTGTTTATCTTATGTTCACATTATATTTGTTTCCTAGTTTATTTTGTTGATAATTTTTAAATGTTTAAATTAAACGTTAACTGCCAAATATATAAATCTATGTTTTTTTCAAATTAACCGCAATATGCCCATATATGTTTATTTATTCTTCCTTTTCTTTGACCTTTTATTCTTTCCCCACTTTCTGTGCCTCTTCTTTCCTGACACACCCATCTGCTTTCTTATATCTTTACTTCCTTTTTTCGCTTTGTCTCGTTTCTTGTGAGACGACTTATTAAATAGGTCAATGTCTGGTCCAACCTCCCTGCCTTATAATCTTAATAAATTAGATTTAAAATTATTCCTGTCTCTCTCTTCCCTGTCTAATTTCGACCGTGTCTGTCATACACCGCCTCCCTCTCTCCCCCTATCACCTCACATCAACTTAAAACTACCCCTCAAAAACGTATAAAAATAATTCGCATATTTAAAACCATTTTTTCACATTTGGAAATGTGATTTGATGAACCAGGTGAAAACCACCTACCTGGGGAAATTAAAATCTAATCAATGGACCCTTAAGGTTGTCTGTTTTCTAATTAAATTGAATTGATACATACATACACACATATATATATATATATATATATATATATATATATATATATATACATACATATATATATATATATATATATATATATATATATATATATACATACATATATATATATATATATACATACATATATATATATATATATACATACATACATATATATATATATACATACATACATATATATATATATATACATATATACATATATATATATATATACATATATACATATATATATATATATATATATATATATATATATATATATATATATATATATATATATGTTGAGTCTTGACTCATTGTTGAATCTCGCCAATTGCATGGAATAATAATGCAACACAAAATGTACTTAGAACAAGAATGTATTATAACAAGAAAGTGTACACAATAAGTACATATAGTATTTCTGTATATTTCTGGGAAGACGTTCCTGGAGAATGAGTTGACTAGTCGCAGTCGATCAGAGTCTCTAGTTGGATCTCGTGATTCCTCCTCCCTCGTCTTCCGGTACCAACCATTATTTATATAGTTGGTAGTCACCTATGCAGATTAGGTGGATCCTACCACAACACCCCACTCCCAAGCCTTGGAATCCTTTTGGATTTCAAACTGGCTTCTACATGGGATGATGATTATGGTTATTTCTTTGTAGATCCCCTTTGCATAGTT
Source organism: Acanthosepion esculentum (assembly GCA_964036315.1). NCBI lineage: Eukaryota > Metazoa > Mollusca > Cephalopoda > Sepiida > Sepiidae > Acanthosepion > Acanthosepion esculentum. Next base: position 96,217,482 of record OZ038487.1, read on the forward strand.
CATATGTATATCTGTTTTTTTTTCAATATCTTTTTCGTTTTGGATTCACGTCCAATGGGTCCGTGAACTTTCGTTTCCTACCGGATCTTCTCGGTTCATGAGCACTCTGCGGAGGTTCTACTTGAAAAGTATCATACATTACATCAATGAGATCTTCCTCCTCATCCGGTATACTCTCTTCATGCTCTAGCACGTAGCATATTTTTGAGTTGGTTCTGGTGCCTTTTATGAGTATTCTTCGGCCCTTTTATGTAAATCAGGTCACCGATTCTCTTGTCCACTATGCCTCGCTCCCAGAACTCAATGTTGTTTCTATAGCACTTGAAAAAGACCTCCTCTCCGGGGGTTTATCTTTTTCTAGCTGTATACATAGTGTTCTTTATTCTATTTCTTCCTGGCAAAAGCTTGTCAAACACTGACTTAACTTTCCTAGCGAACATTAGTTCAGCTGGTGCCATGTTTGATGGTGTTCTCTGGTTAGGCGTGATTCTGTATACTTGTAGGAATTGCTGAAGCGCCTTTTCCGTTGGAACTCCTGAGGCTTTCTTCAGAGCGCGCTTTAACGTATCTACAAATCTTTCTGCGAGTCCATTGGATCTCGGATGATACGGCGGCGTCGTTATGTGGTTAATTTGATATAACTCACAAAATTCCTTAAATTCGTCAGAAGTGAATTGTGTACCATTGTCACTCACAATACACTCTGGCACACCGAACCGTGCAAATAGTTCATGCAAAAAAGTTGTTGTGGTATTGGACGTAGGCTTTTTGCAGCGTAGTACTTCCGGCCATTTTGTACAGCTATCTACAACTATTAAGTAGTAATAATCTTCTACTGGACCAGCGAAATCAATGTGTAATCTTTCCCACGGATGATCCGTCTTTGGCCATGGTTTGTGTACTATAGGTGGTGCCTTAGCTGCTAACGCACACCCTTTACATCGATGAACCATGTTTTCGATATCCACATCCATTCCTTTCCAATATACAAAGCTTTGCATTAAGCTTTTTGTTCTATTAATCCCCGGGTGACCCATATGAAAGTCCCGGAGGATTCTTTTCTGCAACTTTTTTGGTACTACTACTTTCTCTACACTTGCGAAAGGCACGTTACATTTCTTTTTAAATATAGGCATAGTATTTTCTTTTAATTCAAATTTAGCTTCAAACTTGTTACATCTTCCAAGACCAGGTGTAAAGGTTTCTGGAAACTTTTTCTTTAATTCATCTTTAAGGTCCTGTCTTGTTTGCGTATTACTTTCTACTTTTCTGCAGAATGAGTTTAACGGTTTATCCCACAATTCGAATGTTTCAATAAAATCTGTACCCAACAAGTTTTCTCCATTTCTCAGAATGAAAACTTTTATTTTTTTAACGATCCCATTCAATTTCATTGGAAGTACAACCTCGCCTTCGAAGTTAATTTGCTTTCCAGTTACCATTCGAGCGAGTTTCGTTGACTTCATTATTGTAGGCCTTTTTAAAATTTTCCATGTTTTATCGTTCATTATTGTTAAATCTGTCCCCGAATCGAGTTGAAATTTGATATTCTTTTTGAATATTTCAGTCGTCACATATTTCCTCAAATCTCTATCTGATTTGATATTCGAATTTGTTTGTCTAATTCGGCTCTTGAATTTTTTCGTTTTATAACACGATCCTTTGTGACCATTCTTTTGGCACACGAAACATTTCTTATTTCTATATGGGCAATTTATCTCCCAATGTCTTTTGTTACAACGTCTGCAATTATATGGTGGGACCTTTTTATTTTCGTTCTTTTTATTTTCTTGTCTATTCTTAAAATACGCTGAATTTTTTCTCCAATTTTTCTCTAATGGGTACTTTGACTGCTTTTTTATTTTTTTAATATAAGCAATACCAGCTTCTTCGATTTTTTGCGACTCTTTCTTTAACTTTACGGCCCGTTGACACTCCTCTGCTAACTTTTGCAGGGTAAGGCCTTGTTCAGATTCGAGTTTAGACAAAACTCTACGTCTTATTTCGGCACTCTTACTGGATACCAGTCCTTGAGCAAAAATTAAGCACTTGAATTCTTCAACCGTAATCTCTGCCAATCTGAAATTGTCACAATGTCTATTCACTATAGATGCATATGTTAAGTAATCCTGATCGTCGGATTTCGAGACATTCATGCATAACCATCGCTTATGCCAAAGCGACATATTTGCTCCAAACAGCTCTTTTAGCAATTTCACTGTTTCCGAGAATTCCAATTCAGTTGTTTTTCTCGGTAGAATAAAATCTACAAATTTGCTATGTTCTGCTGTACCTAGCTTTCTTAGTAATAGACTGACTTTTCTTGAATTCGACCAGTTTTCACAGTCTGTGTAGAAAATATCTTCATATTGTTTAAAGTACGCTTCAACCGTTTTTTCTTCGTCTGGCACATAGTTGAATGTTTCCAGCGAATTAAATATGGTGTTATTATAGTATGAAGAATTTCCCTCATTTGCCTGATAGTTGTTTAATTTCTCCAGTGTTAACTTTTGAATTTCCAAAAGTCTTTCCTCTTGACGTTCTTGATATTTTTGCATTGCTATCAGTTGTTCTTGCTGTGCTATCTGTTGGGATTTGAATAATTCGGATATGACTTTGGATAGTTCATCCATCTTTAGCTGATAGTGTGCATGCAACAAGGAATATACTTTTAATTTGTGTATCCACGAATATCATATAAGCTGACCAAAAAAATCGAAACAACGTACGACTTTTCTATTTTATGTCTTGCTTTTACATTCACGCCCGTGCTAATCAACTTTGGTATTTTTTTTTCGTGAACAGAGAGCGTCGGACTTTTTTTTTCGTTTTCGACTTCTGTTCGCGTATTTCAATGACAACGTCTGATTTTCTTATCAGAGGTAATTCGTCACTATATTGTTGAACAAATAATTTAAAAAAAATAATTTTTTAAAGTTTGTTACCTTTCAAAGTCGACACGGTGTATTTGTGCTCCTTTTAATCCATGCATGTTTTTGTAGTCGGCCAATTTTTCTTTTTAGCGGGTGTCTCGTTGTAGATAATTTTTTAATTTAAAATTACCGTTATTCATTTACGACACCTTCCAATTTTTCTGAGTGAACGTTCCTTTATGCTTAGTCGTCTTTTAACGAGTTTTACATATCCAGAAGTTCAGAATCCTTCGTCGTTACGTTAACGTTGGACTTTGAATTAATAGTTTTTTTTTTCAGCCTGGGTTCTTCAATGACTTGTCCCAATTGTTGAAAACTCTCACTATTAATTCTTTCTTCTTTCCGTATGGTTCGTTTTACTTCTTTGCCATTGTTGAAACTTGGCGTATGGTTCGTTCTACTTCGTCGCCATTGTTGAGTCTTGACTCATTGTTGAATCTCGCCTATTGCATGGAATAATAATGCAACACAAAATGTACTTAGAACAAGAATGTATTATAACAAGAAAGTGTACACAATAAGTACATATAGTATTTCTGTATATTTCTGGGAAGACGTTCCTGGAGAATGAGTTGACTAGTCGCAGTCGATCAGAGTCTCTAGTTGGATCTCGTGATTCCTCCTCCCTCGTCTTCCGGTACCAACCATTATTTATATAGTTGGTAGTCACCTATGCAGATTAGGTGGATCCTACCACAACAATATATATATATACATATATATATATGTAATTATTTCTAAGATACAACGGTTCAAAACGTAATCTGACAAATGGACAATAAGCTTTGAACCGTTGTATCTTAGAAATAAGTAAGTAAATCTTACTGGAATTTTTTTATAACAGCAATATTGTCCATATATATATATCACTTGTGCTCTGACATGAACTTGGGTCCCAATAGATGCTCAAAGGAAAGAGCCTCTTTGCAAGTGCACCTGTTCATCGTGAATTCAGTGCTAGCTTGGTGATAGTAGAAAGCTAATGACTCAGATATTGAGACTTCTTTAAAAGAAAAAAATTTCTAATGTCAGAAGAAAGCATCGCTATTCGATCAATGAATACTGAATGTTTCCTTCTTAGGAAACGTTCAATATTACCATCACCATGACGTCAGAAATGTCTGTTCTTAGAATGATAGCATCCCGCCAAATAACCCATTTTATTTTATACTAGCCGAATTATCCGCGCCTTGCTGCGTGTCCCACATTATTTTTTGTAAGAAAATGATGATTAACTTTTAATCATTGTTATAATTTTTGGAGAAAATAAAGCATTACAATATTACCTAATGATTTTGTCGATGTGACCTCCATATTCTGGCTTTCTCCTATATTTTGGATAGGAATCATTCCCTTGTTCAAATTTAGATTAAATTTAAATCAAAGGGGAAAATATTCGCGGAGGGTTTGTGCAAAAACAGCTTGATCTGACACCTTTGATATGTATTTGATGCAATACTCGATTGAATGAATTGATGAGCTGATTTTAACATTGATATTACAGTTGAATTTTCGCAACAAATATATATTGTAAGGCACTACACACTGATTGATGATTTCTAGTTCAACTTGACGTCCATATTGTCTCATTTTGATCTTGCTGATGTGACCTCCATATTCTGGATTTCTCCTTCTATGTTTTGGATAGGAGTCATTCCCTTGTTCACATTTAAATTTAATTTAAATCAAAGGGAAAAAATTCAGTGGAGGGCTTGTGTCTCCTGGCACCCCATGATCAAAATAAACATACTTATCCAAGTAATCTTGGAGTCATTAACTTGTTCAAATTTAAATTTAATTGATATCAAAGGGAAAACATTTTCAGTGAGCTGTTGTGCTCCCCGGGTTCCCCCTTTGATTGAAATGAAATATACTTATCCAAGTACGATTGGTAATGTAGTCTCAGAATATATATATAGATATGGGAGTCTATCGCCAAAAAACAAGAAGTAGTTCAATAAATAAAAACCAGATACATACAAAATTATTATCATTGGACAATGTCTCAATTTGCGAAATGGCATCTTCCATGAATGTAGAGGTGATTTACCCGAAAATTGAATTGCTCAATAGAGACATATTCATCGTCTCTACCTTTTTTGCAAAATGTGTCAAAGGAGAGGATGTTGTGGGGAGCCATGATCGCCCATCTCCTGAAGGGACACACCATATAGAAGAAGAATACAGTCTTCTTTTTCTTGTAATATCATTTTAGGATATAGGAAATGATGAGTCTACTCCCTTGTGTTGTACTATATAATTTTTATATCCTTCATCATCCTTATTTTCCTTGTTTTCCAGTGCATTCGCATAAACTCACTAAGCAGGTTTTATCCTGCTTCTCTGACGTATACATTAACAAAAACAAATATTTTGGATTAAATCAATTTTCTAATATTTCTATATAAATAGACTGATATTTACACACACACACACACACACACACACACATATATATATATATATATATGTCATTCATAGACAGTACTGTTTCGCTGTATCACAGCTCCTCAGTGCGACTAGACAACCGAATGCCTCAAACCAGGATCGTAACCCAACCGAATTGGTGTTAGTCAGAGCTTCTACCACTGAGCCATCTTCACTCGACATAATCAACCAAATCTTGTTCATTGTCTTTACAAAGGTAAACAAACGCCAAGCAGACATAGTGCTCAATTCATTTTACTGAAGAGCTTCGCATTTACGCAGGTGGCCGTTGTTTTAGAATTAGCTTGTCATTCAACAGTGCTCAATTGAAAATATATTTTCAAGTATATATATATATATTATAATTCATCGAGTCTAGAAGAAACCTCAACCGAATGCAGAAAGAAGTGAACGGACGTTTTGTCCTGTTTTTCCACTACCGAAAATGGAACCCGGACTGTGCCCCCATACTGTGCCCCCATGAGTAGACTCGGATGAGTCACACGACGGATTTTGTGAAGAGCTGACTCTATAACCGGGTCTGGTTTGTTACCTCTCCGTCACCGAGACCCGTGGGCCAAGTGGGTATGACGCTTGCGTCATATCGTAACGGTCTGGGTTCGATTCATGGTAGTGGATTCGCATTGCTGATGAGTCATGAAAATAGGACAAAACGGCCGTCCAGTGCTTTCTTCCTTCTGTTGAGGGTTCTTCTAGACTCGATGGATTAATTATAATTAATCAAATCACCCTTAATTTCTCTCTCTCTCTTTATATATATATATATATATATATATATATATATATATATATATAAAGAAATTTCAAACTCTAAAAATCAGTTTCCGTTGTTTTATTTGGATTAAACGTTCCTCATTTGTCACATGTTCTGTCCATACAATTCTTGGCACTGATCTTTTTGTTCTCGGTGATGATATTGTTACGGATTCACAGTCATATAAGAGATTATAGACTATATAGAAGTTCAGCACCGTTTTTCTTGCTTCTAACGAAATTTTACTATAGAGCGTTCTTAGTATTTATTGATTGAAATGCATCTCCCCTGTTTGAAATTCCTTCTTCATATGCGGGGATATTGTCAGTTATCGCAGTCAAAGAGGAGATTAGATATTACATAGCATTTCAACACTACTTTCCTTGTTTCGAATGAAATTTTCCAAGATCTGTCTATAGTGTTCTTAGCATTAATCGATAGAACCGCATCTCCGTTGCTACAAATCACATCTTCATCTCTGAGGATAATGTCAGTCATCTTAGTAGTAAATGAGATTAGATACCGCATAGCAGTTCCGTTTTGTTTTCATTGTTTTCTTATATTAATGTTCATTCAAAACAGTGCCAAAGAGCCACTCAAGGTAGAGTGTTCCTGTGTCGTGTTGTATGGGCGTAAGGAAAGGCAAGAAGTTGAGTTCATGGGGCTATGCAAGAAAGATACCGGTCAACCCTGGATTTGAGAAGGTCAAGATTGTAATGATTGTGAAAACATCCAGCCAGGAGTCTGTTCCACAAAACAGCAGTTCCTAAGAAGAAAATGCCAAAATCTAACTTAATTCTTGTTATTGGGACTACTTCACTCTTGTGTGCGTGGTATGGCTGGTCTCAGTTGTAAAGGTCAAGATGTCGGGACGAAGGAAAGCGAACACATGCTATAAAACAGCGAGAGATCAGCGAGAGGTTCTCAGTATTTCGTCTGTCGTGAAGGGGTTGTAGTGTAGAAAATAATTCATCACCTACAAGACAGCGTGGATACATTTGAAATCTATCAAGACATTCAAATGAGGACAGATCATATATGGCAGAAATACTCCATTTCTGTTCCGATCTGGCTTTTGTAGAAATCAAGTATAGCAGTATAGCTGGGGAAATCAGATATTCACTAGATAATTGAATTTTCGCAGGATCTTTAACAATAGATCGGATATATGAGGTCTACTTGGAGTTTGTTTAAGTTCCAATAGACGATCAAGAAAAGGTGTCTCTTTAAGAGAACACGAATCCATTATGACCATTGAAAGTTATTTTCAAATATAATACTTTGCTTTGTTTATGGAAGTCACATTTAGCATACAATCGGGTTTCTGCTTCAGTATTTCTGTCATATGATATAAAACCTATACAGTTAAATTTCTGTAATTCCTTAATTTAGACGTTTCGCTTACTCAGCTCCAACTTTAATGTTTTTTTTTTATATACTGAAACGATAAATTCTGATTTCTTAAAAATAATAGTTAATCCTTTCTTCTTCTATTCAATTCAAGAACTTGTCTAGGAATTATTGCGGTCTTGTTTCTGAGTCTGTTATAAACGCAGTCTCATTTTAATGTACTGAACTTGAAAACGTTTGTTTGGCGCTCTCTGTACCGGCTGCCATTTCTATGATCGCCGGCTTTGTGAAGATCTTCAATCCCAGGATGAATGGTTGAATTAGTTACTCTGGCCTCCGTTGTTTGCATTAATGAATGCTAAGCTTACTGTTGACATAATTCGCTTTGGGGAATTTCTGTATGAGAAGATCAGAATACCCAAACGACTCTAAGAATGTTATGGATGAGAAATCCTTCAAATTGAATATCTTTTCTGCAAGGAGTCTATTGCTTCATAGAATTGAGACATTGTCCGATGATAATAATTTTGTATGTATTTATAATAAGAGAAAATATGAAGAAAGGCCGAGTGGCCGGGTTAAGGGTGAGATATAAGTTTGGAGCGGTTGCGGTTAAATGTGAAAGAGAAGAAAAAGAATAAGAGGAGAAAAAGAATAAGAGGAGAAAAAGAGAAAGACAAGAACGGATTTGAATGATGGAAATTGAAAGAGAAATTAATAAGGAGAAAAGGGAAACAAAAGAGGAGGGAAAAAAAAATGAAAAAATCAGAAAGAGAAACCGAAGAAAGATTATCTTTATAGTTCATGAGATCAGAGATTTCTGGTATCTCTAAGAACATTATGCTAAATAAATAAACCCCACGTTTTACAAGAATCATTATGCGGAGGGCAGCCGGAGGATGACGACTGCGATTGAAACATGCGCCAAACTGTTATCGGCACTGAAAGTGGGAACGGCGTGTCAAGTTCAAATTCGGAGAAAGCTTGTTGCGTTCATTTTAGGGCAAACATCATGTAAAAAAAAGTATGAATCAGTCTCTTCCGCACACCTCCAAACTATGAGTTAAATAACAGGACAGAACCAGTTCTCTAACCATGAATAGCAACAAAAATTAGAACGACACGTTCGGATTCAAAACAAGTGCCAACTGTGGAAGCGGCAGAAGAGTCTATCAATAAATCTAGTGAGGTGGCGTTATCTAATATTAAAACAGTTAAATTATGTGGTCAATGTCGACAAACATTGTGATCAAGGGGTGATTTTCTAAGCGTAACTTGCATGTGGTACAAGGCCTAAAATATGGGACACCCAGTGAGGATCGAACACACTAACTCGTAATTGATTCAGCCTGTCATTGTGATCAAGTGATGTTTGTAAATATGTGATATGTGTCTGCTGTCACAAACACATTTTCTATATATATATATATATATATATATATATATATATATATTTATATATATATGATAAAAATATAGTTTTAATGTATGCTATATTTATGGCTTAAAGCTCTCAATATCAGCTAGCGTGTATGTAGATATAAAAGCGACATTGAAGTCAACACCTAGCGGCGACAGTTAGGTTCATGCTTAAATGCATCCCATTGCACTGAAGATTGCATTCAAGCTTGAAACACCGTGTCGCCGTTGGGTGTTTACTTCAATATCCACACACACACACACACGCACGCACACACACACACACACACACACACACATATATATATATATATATATATATATATATATAAATCGATAGATAGATACCGCGTATAACAGCAAAGTTGTACAAATCGTGTAACAGCAAATTTGTCCAATTGTTAGATTAAGCTTTGAACGGTTGTAACTTAGAAATGATTAATGATATCTTACTGGGATTCTCCGAGGTTTTTGTAACACTATTGGACTTTACTTTGGCTAATAAGAATGTATAATTACTCTCCAAGTTTAACAAAAGAGTCGTGACGAAATCGATAATAAAAGAAAATAACATGTTCATTATTAATTAATCGTAGTTAAGGATTGGAAGCTCATGAATGGTTGAAAGAAACTTCAAATATATATATATATATATATATATATATATATATATATATATATATATATATATTATTCCAGGATCATTTTCCAACTTATTCAAAATGATCTTTACCCTCTCTAACATTCTAACTTTCTGTCCTGGAGTAACAAATTGCCGCACACGTTTCACGTACGATTTCAACTCCAAGTTTTTTTTTTCACAACTCTTTGGCTGTAATATGGGAAATTGCTCTCTCGCGTTCGAAACGTCTTATTGATTAAGTTGTATCTTTTCTAATTGATCTCTTTAGCTCTAAGTTGACATGATGACACCTTTTCCTGTTGTGACCTCCAGCTCCAGTTTTCCTCTCTAAAGGTTCCCACTTTTTAAAACTTATTTACCGTTCTCTTGATGGTTCTAGAATGGACTTGGAACATGGCAGTCAGAGTAAGAATGTTGGCACCAGTACTGAAGACCTGAATGATTTTCTCTCTTGCCGTCGCTCAGCTAAAAATACAGTGGGGCTGACACAAAACGATTTTAACCTGTTTTCTTTCTAGCTGAATAACGTAAAGAGCTTTTCAGTAATTCTTACGACAAATGGTATCAAGACGGTTAAAGGTCTTATTCGAAAACCTGGATAAAAGAAACTCATTTAGCTTAGTTTTGTTTAGATATTAAACATATTGTGTGATGAACAATTAAGCTGTAACACGATCTGGACAATTTTGCAGTTACACAAGGCATATATACATACATAAAATTCGCTTTACGAGGAAATGGAACTAATGTCTTTGGTTTAATAACAAAATTAAATTCGAAGTCTTTAGCTTCCATTTCTGAAACATGGTTATCACTGTGTAGCGAAAAACCCATATTTTAAATCAATTAATTTATAATATTAATGCTCTGTAAATTTACATTGAGCACTATTGTGTAAAAATAAAAAATATCTATAAGAACACCGGATTTTATATCTTACTGCTCTTTCTTTATATATATATATATATATATATATATATATATATGCATGGAACGGGATTTGTAAAAAATTTATAATTGAATATTTATTGCTGGTACAAATGTTTAATGATCACATCGAGGCAAACAAACAAAAATGTAGGACCGTAGGACAAAGATTAGCAACTAAACCCGTAGATATTTACTCGTCATTTTTAGCATCACGATTGCTGTCATATGTGATAATTAATTGAAATATTTTACTAGGGTAGAAAAATTGCAATATAAACAGCCTTACGTTGGGAAAATGGTTGTTCCATTTTACCGCTTGTCTAAGAAAAATGCATATCTGGAGCTGCCCATTCCTAACAGCAGTCTTCAGATAGTTCAAAGCGACTACCCGGCATTGTTAGCAGTGAACTACTAGAAATTCTTTCCCATCGAAAGCCTATCGCTACACTACCATTATTTCAATGGAATATGTTCTCACACCCTAGTTATATATGCCCTAATTCAGCGACATTTACATTTACAGCTAAAGCCTGTCATACGAAGTATAGATGCTCGAATCATCCTCATTTCGTTCGTATTCCATTAGTAAGAAAAAAGAACCAATATTTTGTGGAACTGACTCCCGAGAGGATATTTCCCAATCCCAAATTTCTTACCTTCTTCAGGTTCATCAGCAACCGTTACTTTTGCTACATATCCTCAGAAACTACACTTCTTACCTCCTCTTCATATGCACATGCAATAAACTCATTCACTAACGCTCTACTTTGAGGGGCTATTGGCCATTATATTGTGTGAACAATAAAATAATGAAAAAGATTAAAATCTGGAAAGAAAACCTAAAATATTTACAATTACAACAAAATCAAACATCCGGGAGATAAAAGTAAAACAAAGCCTTAATTGGTTTTCATTCCTTTTTTCCTTAGGGCTATATCTAGGGCTGAAAAACATCTACACAATGAACAGACTACAAAAAACACCACTGACGAAAGCTGAATGAAACCCGGTTAATTTTTGTCCTTTTTGTGTTTTTTAATTTATCTCTCAACTTTTTGCTGTACTTTCCTGTTTAGTGTTAATATATCCGTATTTATTGCAATTAATAGAATTATGGTTTTTAAAGGAGGGATTATCACCAGGATATTCTTTCTATTTGGATAAGAATACTCGTTTTGATTGTTACACTGAGAATGTTTCGAATAGTTGTGTCTCTCGTCCTTCTTCAGGCGACTATCATCGTGCTCCGTTGTGTTCTCGGAATTTTGAACCAAATTCGTTTTCCAATCGACGGAGGTTTATTGTTCTCATTCCACATTCGCTAGAATTGGTTGAAATAAATGTAGTGACATTGAAATCAGTCATGACTGATCATATAAGTAAGAAAAATGTGATCATCAACCGCTGTAGAATTATATCAAGCTAACTGACAGAGAATAACATTGGAGGCAAAGATCACTGAAGGAATTAGAGAAAAATTCTAAACACTGAAAACCTCCTCAGTAAGCCTCGTATCGAGATGAATACTAGAGCCTCTGATTAGGGAAGAAAGAATGCAAAAGCTGAGTCAGGTTACTCATCCAATTACACCGCATGAATCATGGAACTCATACAAGGCCATCACTTGAGTAAAGACATCACGTTTATGTAGGGACTTAAAACTGTTGTTTATGCAAATTCTATGTTACGAGAATAGGCTGAAAAGTGCTGAAACTGATAATGAAACAGTGATGATAGATGTTTGAAATACTGGGTGCATTAATTTAAAATCATTTTATTAGGGACCCTCCACCAAAAACGCGATACCTAAAGTTTAAAATGAACTTTTTAAAATGAAAAAAAAAATCATTCTTGAAGCTTTCATTTTAGTTTTAATTTCAAGTTAATAGATTACATTTAATATTTACAACATGCAAAATACGTTGCTGTATACCAAAACTAATGTAAATTAGCTGGAGATAATTTTTTATTGGCTAAAATAGCTGATTATCACCTTTTAGTAATCGTCTTTCATCGCAATATAATGATCTTCTTTAAAAAGTGTTCCAAAAATAAAATATATTTTTCTGAAACATCATTTGAGGAATATTATATGAGTTAAAATATAATTAATCTGATTTTTTTAAAAAGTATTATTTACTTTAAATTTAAAATATCGCAGAAATACATTTTTTAACCAAACAGTGGTTATAACTGACAGTAGCTCTGTTGGGGTTTTTGACAACGTAATGATAGTTCTAATGATGTTCTACGGAGAATTAATGCCTAAAGCATAATTAAAGAAATGAGGCGAGAGACATTTTTTTAAAAATTTTAATTAATCAGTAATATTAAAAATTTAGTTTTCCGGCAAGATGTTTTACCGATCGTTACAATCTTATCGTCTTCATGTCTAAGTGTTGTAGCATACCTACGGAGGATAATGGTTATGTCCTCATTCACATAAATGCAATAGTAAATACTGTATGTTGCTCTGCAGTTGGAGATTCGTCTCCAGCTGTGCTGGTCAAACTCTTTGTCTTCGGGCAGAGAGGATCCCCATTATCTCAATGTCCAAAGTCTCCGCTCGGAAAACACCTACCCGACCCCGTTTTATACGCGGTCTACGGCGAAATTTTGGCCGAGCCTACGTGCTCGAATACCCCAAATTATATTCGGCCTTGTACCACATCAGACCGCATGGGGCAGTTGGCAGATATCTTGTAGTTGGAGATTCGTCTCCAGTTTTTCTGGTCAAACTCTTTCCCGGAAGGCAGAGAGGATCCCTAGATGAGGCTATATCGAAGGGCAGAGTCTCGTTTCGGGAAACAGCTACTCGACCCCGTTTTATACAGGGTCTACGGGGAATTTTTCGCCAATCCTACGGGCTCGGATACCCCACATTATATTCGGCTTTGTGCCACATCTGACCGCGTCGGGCGGATGGCAGATATCCTGCAGTTGAAGATTCATTGTGGAATTTATTTGACCCACTTTTAGCAGTTGACTTCTAATTCTATGCGCCGCTGGTGAATCTTATATGTGTTGTTCAAGTCCTAAGTATTATCGTTCATTACCAATTTTCGTTTGATTGTTCTATTCAGTAACATTCTCTAGGTTACAACACAAAAGTTAAACGTTAACTTTAATACATAACCTCATGAACAGAACTTTTAGCCTTTTGCTATTCTCATGCAAGACGTTGAATAAATCTTTGGTCTTGCGTTGGTTGGACATTAGTAAAAAAAAAAAAAAGAGCAAGAAAAGAAACAACTAACCAGATTGTTGGTCCGAATATTATTCCATATTGTGGGCTAAAGTAAATATGCAGAGGACAGGAAGTGTCCATAAAGTCTCTTTACAATTTAAAAAAAATTATTACGAAAGTAAATGAACAGACAGTTATGTGAAAATTGTTACAAAATAAGGAGTAGATATTAAAATTTTTTAAACTAATCTATCACTATGGATACCATTAGTTGCACGAAAGACATCAAGACTGTACTCGATTTCTTGCTATGTTCGTTGTAACATAGCCTTAGGGTAGCAATGGCATCAGTGATCTGTTTTAGATCAGTGATGTCCCGTATGTTTGTTCGATAGACGATATCGTTAATGTAACCCCATAGAAAGAAATCAAGGGGAGTGATAGCTGGTGAACGAGGAGACCAGGGAATTGGGTTACCCCTTCCAATCCAGCAGTCTGGAAATGTTTGATGTAGGAACCCACGAACATGCAGTCCTCAATGTGGTAGTGGACCATCTTGCTGGAAAATGATGGTTGGTTGAAGGTCATCTAGTTGTGGTGCCGCAGCATTTACCTTTGTAATAAATGTTTTTTTTAAATTGTACAGAGACTTTATGGATACCCTGTGTTACGAATAATTGTGATTGTAGAAAAATAGATCAGAAGGAATAGGAAATAAAGACGACATAGCAGGAATGAAAATGGAAAATCGATATACGACAAGGATTTAACTCGATACCTCCATGAAATGGCTAAAAGGTCAGCATACCGTAATGAAAAAAATGCTCCAAACGCAATGAAAACAGTTTTATAATCAAAATCTTAATGTTATTATTAAGAGGAAGAATCAAAATATTTTTCAATATTTTATTAATTTTTTTACTCATTTTAGAACATCCGAAATTTTGATTAAAACTTGTTTTTCTCGCGTCAGCTATTGTATTAACTTTTCCGTACAGCACATTTTACTCTCCTTTTTGATGAAACATTAATTTGGAAATTCTTGCAAATATAAAATAAATGTTAGATTTTAATGAAATTTTCAGGACCTATTCATAAATGAATGCTATTATTTTTGGAATTTTTTATTAGAAAATCTTGATAAAAATATTTTTATATGTATTTCACCCCCTTACTTAATTTTATGAAAACTTGAGAAATTCAACGCGATAAATTTTACTGAATATATTAGTTAAAAGAAGACTTATTTGAAGAATTTAAATCACAGAATTGTTTTGGCAAAATCGGACCCAGTCTTACCGAAAATCTGTTCTGAAACGAAAACTAAAGAAAAAAAAACTAAGACATTATTTAATTAGAGACGCTTTTAATTGCTTTCATACTTAATATATATATGAAAGACAATATTGTCTAAAGGAAAAAGATTTTTCCATGATAAATGAATTTTTACAAGATTTGCTTACATATTTTACAATATTAAATTGAATATTTTATAAAGTTGTTAAACCTTTTAGAATTCAGTTTCAATGTGATGATTCTAAAAAAAAATATTTTTATTAAGTAAAACTATATTCCTTAATGATAAAAATGAGGAAAAAAGTTCGAACAATGTAAATAATTTAAATCCATTAGCTTCAAGTAGGCTTTTTCCTTTTTCACAAACTGATTTAAATCTGACGTATAACGAAGTAGTGGAGGTAGCGAGATCAACTATGAAAGGGAAAAAAGAAAGTAGCTTAAGATATGAAATAGAGGTAGATTTAAATTTTAAACCAGTGATTCAGTGAATGCGAGTAGACCAGATACAGAGACCGTACGCGTAACAGCTTTTCAGAATACATGCCATGAAGTGAAACTAAAAACGAGTGAAAAACTCAAGAAATGTCTAGAAATCGGAAATCGTCTGGAGGAGTTAAAAGTCAGACGTTAGAGGGTTTTTTTTTTCTAGAAAAGTTTATGAGAAATATTTACTTAATCGTCAGACTCTAACCGTCTCACAAATGACGAAAGTTCAGCTCACTAAACTCGTGTCTAATTTTATGATCGAGTACACAATAGCGTGTGTTACAATGCTGGCATTTATATAAGATATTTAAATCGGATGATCTCTTCACTATGATCCCTAAACTTTTACAAAATTTAAGCGCAGAATAAGACTGGCGTCGAGATCTCATCAATTTAAAGCTGGGCTGGCTAGATGTAACCGTAAACTCTATACTAACAGTCCCTTTTCTCGAACTTAACGCTTGTGGAACTCCCTTCCTGCTCAATGCTTTCCACCTGACTTTAATCTGCAAAAAATCTAAAATGCAATGTCACTCGCTATCTGCTGTCATCCTAACTATTATATTCCTGATTATTAATAGTATTTCTGTTCATAATTCCTCCTTGTGTCTTAATGGCTTTTCTGCCTTGCATGGGGTGAAACGGATTAAAAAAAACATCAACGTTCCTTCTGTAGGCGATGTTGCCTATTATATTATGTTGCCCTAGGCCATCAAAATGTATTTAATGCAGTTAAAATGGTAGCTCGTAGGGAAAATAATGACCTAATGTTGACATTCCACACTATTCCAAACAATAGGTTAGGAAGGAAACCGTCATCGATATCATAAAGAGAGATAACGACTGCTGGACTTGAGAAACCTATTTTATGTAAACATTATTAGAAGAGAACTATTTTATAAATTTCAAACGAAAGTAGCACCGACTGCTCGGTCAATGAATGCCGATATTTCCGGATAATCCTGTCATGTTAATGGCCTCTAAATATTTGAATAATGAATACAAATCTTAAAATTTGCCACATGACGTATAAACCATATAACTAGATCCAGCAAACCAACTGTTCTCAGATAACTGGTGCTCCCTGTATATCTGGGGTTGTCAAACGGGATCTGAGCGACCCCCTAGACGTCGGTGAGGATTTCCAGGGGATCGATTATAATTAAGGCGTAGAATGGGCATCGGTGTGTGAACGACACTGAGCTAACATTTAGTTAGCGTACATGTATGTTGTTCTTCGGTGCAGATGAAACAAAGGCACTGAGTTCGATGTCCACATGTGTATCAAAAAGAATTTTCTTTCCGAGTTCGTAAGACTGCAGAGAGATTTTTTTTTATAAAGTAACTGATTAACATCTTTTGATCATTACTGAACCTTTTGTACGCAGGGACTTCATCACCGGCGAGTTTTTAACTGCATCGCTAGCACACATTGTTCTGAGGTGGCAGGCAAACCGGACACAGACACAAAGGAAAAATAGAAAAGAAATGCACTTGATCGTTCCGTCTTCGACAAGAAAAGAAAAAAAATGCCCACGTTATTTCTTGAAAGGTAATGGCGCTTACGTGGTATTCAGTTCCTTTTAGAATTTTTTTTTCCGTGTGTATGCTAAAAAGTAAATAGTTTTGATATCTTTTTGAATAAAAAATGGCTTTCTTACTGAAATTGTTCAATTTAAATTTTCAAAAACAACTACGGTGTATATAGCCAAGTGATGCACTGATATTTGGTTGGGACGTAATTGCATTAGTTATTATTTATAATCAATCAGTATATCTTCAGACTCGGATGCCTTTTCAGTGTTTTATTGATGATAACGTCAGAAACTGGAGAATTGTTGCTGGATGGAGGGCACCTGGCAGTGTTTCAATGCGTGGACTTACGTCAAATATTCATACCATTAATACTACCATCTATCAATCTATCGCATATATATATATATATATATATATATATATATATATATATATATATATATATATATATATATATATATATATATATATATATATTTTGAACGATAAAAAATTATTAAAAAAATTAATTAAAATCTTCAGCCATACTGGGTTATAGAGTAATATTCTTATGTTATTATTATTATTTCATTTAGATTCCTCGACTAGTTTCTGCCAACATGGCCATCATCGGGAGAAAAAATATACATATTTATATATATATGTTTGTGTGTGCGTGTATTAATATATATATATATATATATACATACATTTACACGCACACATATATGTGTGTGTGATAAATGTGGTAGAATTAATATATATATCTATAAATATATATAAATGTGTGTGACTGTGTGTGTTTGTGTGTATATATATATATATATATATACATATATACATTTACATTTACACACACATGTGCGGTGATAGATGTGGTAGAATTAATATATATATATATATATATATACAATATATATATATATATATACTTATATATATATATATATATATATATATATATATATATATATATATATATATATATATATATATGTGTCTCTGTGTGTGTGTGTGTGTACAGGGTGCGGCAAAAGTAAGACTGTTCCAGCTGAAGTGGACTGGATGCCGTGGAGCTGGATGGCCAGACCTAACAACGCCGGACTTTTTCTTCTGGACTGAATTGAAAGATCTTGTTTTCGCGCATAAATCGAGTACCATTCCCGAATTCAAACAAGCAATTTCTGATCAATTTTCTGAAATTAATGTAGAATTGTGTCAAATTGTTTGCAGAAGTACTGAAGTGGTTCAGTATTGTATTGAACATGAAGGAAATCATTTTGAACGTTTTAAATTGTTTTTTAATTATAAAAAATATTATTCATTTAATGTGACAATATTTATAAATTTTCTTAGAATATTGTAAAAGTTAATAAATAAAAAGTGGCTTTACATTTATGCACCTTATATATACTCCAGTTTATGACGTTATCATCAATAAAACACTGAAAAGCCATCCGAATCTGAAGATCTTCGGTAAAATGAATGGGACAATATGGCAGTCTGGCGTTTGTTTACGTTATTTACGTTTGTAAAAACAATACGCTAGATTTGGGTGTGTCATCCTGTCGAGTGAAGGTGGCGCAATGATAGAAGCTCTGACTTATACCAAATCGGATGGGTTTCGATCTGGTCTTCAGGCATTCAGTTTTCTAGTCGCACTGAGGAGCTGTGATACAGCTAAACAGTACTTTCTGCGCATATATATATATATAAGTATATGTATATATATATATGTATATATATATATATATATATATATATGTATATGTATATATATATATGTATATGTATATATATATATGTATATGTATATGTATATATATATATATATATATATATATATATATATATATATATATATATATATATATATATATATATATATATATATATATATATATATATATATATATATATATACTGCTGATACCCACTTACCTAGTGGACGATGTTCCGTCTGCGAAACTCTGGAGGCAGGATGCTGAATGTAGCATCTAAGTGACAAAACTTTTACTTATATTAATTCTCTTTCCCTCTTTCTCTCATTAAGCATAAACTCTCTCTCTCTCTCTCTCTCTCTCTCACACACACACACACACACACACATATATATTTAGTTGCATTGATGTGAGTTTGTAACCCAGGATTTCTCGTGTTTTTCTGACGATCCCAAGGGCGTGAAACCCAGGTTACAAACTTCCATCAATACAACTAAGTATGTTATCTTTATCACTGATATTGAGCGCTTTCCAATAACTACCGCGCATATGTAATATATAAATAATATATAGAAATGACATATCTATCTATATATATATATTAATATATATATATATATATATATATATATATATATGAATGATATGTATGTATGTATGTATATATATATATATATATATATATATATATATACACGGGAGTCATGGAATTATATCTGTTATATTCAATAATGATATCAAAACTGTGAATTGTTTCGTGAACAACGAGTTGTCACTCCGCGTCTTGTAAAGGTATCAAGCATACGGAAAAAAGTATATCATTTCTTTGTATAAATGATGAAGAAAAAAGATTCTTTAAATTTATTAAGGAAAACATTCTATTAAAAAGTGTATGATCTGATCAGTGGCAATATTTTCGGCAGTAAAATATTCGTAAGAAGCTGACGATAGTAAAAGCTAACTATAGTTAGTCGGTGAAAATTTCTTCAGGCAAATACATGTATCTTATTGTGACCCAGTCTGAAAAGAATATTGGTAAAAAGCAGAAATTGCTATGGGCACATAAAAGAAATAAAAGGAGAATTTCAACATTTTTCATGAGTGTAAGTTTCTCGGAGTTGGCAAGTTAATTGTTTATTTGGATTTCTAAAGTTAAAGAAAGAATTTTGTATGTAACTTTTATGGTCCAGGTTAGGACCAAGGAAGAACAACACGAACACAAGAGTAGAAATAACGAAGATATATTACACGGAATAATAATACAAGTTGTGGAAGGTGTTAGTATGACTGTCAGTTTGGTTTGGAGTGAACTACTATCGGCTCGACTCGATTCGTCTCTCTCTCTCTCTCTCTCTCTCTCTCTTGAGAAGCGTAGTATACATAGTGTTCGGAAGAGTTAATTCTGTAGTTATAGGTAAGGACCCATAACTCTAACTGATTTGTTTTATATTATTTCTCTGTAGGTGGTGTAGGGGAGCTCTTGTTTCTGCAGTGATGGCTCGCTCATCTTCATAATCAATATCTGTCAACTTTTTTGTAAGATATCAACTTGATAATCTTAGTGATAAACTAAAAACGAGATGAAGATGTTTATCAAGTGAAGTTCTCAATAGGTAGTTAAGGGTGATAACAAAGTCGAAAAGTACAAGGGTGTCGACCTGAAGGAACCCCTACTTTAATGTCAAAGAATCTATCGTCTCCGTTTGGGATCTAACAGAACATTTGCTATTTCTGCATAGTATTATTATCGTAGCTACCATTTCAGAGGAATGGTATATGCCAGGAATGACTCTAAATCTGAATTGTTAAGCTTCTATCGGCAAGACTCAATACAAACTGTACCGAGTGAATCAATAAAATCTGTTGAATCTTATACAGACCTACGAAACGAGATAAATTCTACTGAAGAGGATGTGAAATTTCACATAGCTAAAGCTACTTGGTTTTAATGCATCGTGCAACTGCTTGGACATTAGCTAAAACCCTTGCGTCTCAGCTTGATGGAATCTACTCACGGATGCTGAGAGCTATATTTAACATCTCTTGGAGACAACATCTAACTAAATCGCAAGCTCTATGAACCCATTCCTGATATTACTACAATCGTGAACGCAGAATGCGACTTGCAGGACACTGTTGGCGATAAAAAAAAGAATTTACCAGTGATCTACTGCTCTGAACTGCTAGCCATGGAGAAAAACAGGTTGCTCGCCCAGTATCCGCCTACATTGATCAAATATGTAACGACAATGGATGACCCACCCAAATACCTATATATCTCAGTTTCATATCTATCTATCTATCTATCTATCTATCTATCTATCTATCTATCTATCTATCTATCTATCTATCTATCTATTACACCTGTAAAAGTCAAATCTATATAAGTTTGTTCAGATCTATCTATCTGTCTGTCTGTCTTTCTCTCTCACTCCACACACACACACACACACACACATATAGATACATATTAGATTATACCTGGTTAGGTCAAGTCTATATTTAATCCGTTCAGATCTATATATCTATCTATCCATCTATCTATCTATCTATATGTGTGTGTGTGCATGTATGTGCGCGTGTGTGTATCTTTTTCTTTTTCTTTCTTTTATTTTCATTCTATCTATCTATCTATCTATCTATCTATCTATCTATCTATCTATCTATCTATTGCTTTTTCTTTCTCTTTCATTTTCATTATTTTTGTCTATCTATCTATCTATCTATCTATCTATCTATTTATCTATCTATCTATCTATCTATCTATCTATCTATCTATCTATATATCTATCTATCTATCTATCTGTAGCTATTAGAGTTAGTAGAGTTAGCGTATTCCTAACAATTAAACAATTAAATCCACTAGGTGGCCCCCGTGCGCCTAAAGAGAGAAAAACTAGATCAACATAATTTGAAAGGAAAAATGTACACGTGCTTATGATTCTTTTAAAAAGGATTTTTAATAATTTCTTTTAATTGTTTGCTAATTTACAGACAGTTTCACGAGGTATGATTTTCAAAATGGGCGTTTGATATTTTCACAGTTTTCAAAGATAGAAATAACGTCATTCCTTTTGTCTATTAATACATTCTCCTTCTTGTTTTACTATTGGTTCATTACCTTTTATTTTCCGTACGAACACGCGCCTTGACAACACGCTACTATTTCTATATTATTCATATTTGACTGACAGCAAAAACATTTACCTTGAAATTAATTTCCAGTTACTCCCATATAAATCCACTTATCACCTAGTCCTCCATTTATTGTCGCTTTCGACTTATATAAAATATATTTCTCTCTGTAGTTTCTCTGGATTTTGCATTGTGTTCGGATTCTACGATTACACTTTTTGTTAGTATTTTTGTATAGTCGTTATCATTTTGTATAATCGTTTAGTATTTTGCTGTCATACTATTTCTTATTATTTCTTCAATGTTATCAACTGTAACAACCGCTTAAGGTGTTTCTACCAAATATTTTATTTAATTTCTCTAATTAAGGGAAACTTTTGTTTGTATGGATTAAAAAAAATGTATTTATGACAATATTCTTATTGCATTGCGCATTAAATCATATTTCTATGTTTGTTATGAAAACACTCCCATGAGTGCTCAGGATCGCCTCGTCAGTGATGTTATGACTTGGGGTCATGGCAAGTTTCGGGTCCTCCAACATCATACTCCCTCGCCCAAGAGACCCTACCGAAACAGTACTATTCCGGCAGGCGATCCTGAAACAAAAAAAAAAAAAATGTGCGAAGCACGCAACAAATGGACTCCGCCAATGCCACTGCTGACCAATCACCACCGACTTACGTCACTTCCTCCTCAGCTAAGACGATACAAAAAAGACTCGACGGCGAGCTCGTCTTTTTCCTTCGTCTTAGGTTGACCACGCGGATCGACCCTCATCTTCAACAAACAGTCTGACATAACAGGTAAGTAAAAACAAGAAAAGTTTATGGTTTTAATATATATATATATATATATATATATATATATATTGTGTGTATTTAGGCAGCATTTTTTCATTGATGCATGTTTCATTAAATAATATAGACAAGTTTTGTCTATTTATTCTATGTAAATTCTTTTCATATCGTCTGATAAGCTAACACGGACAAAACAATAATGATAGTCTGTTTTTGTTTACATGGAAGATTTCCAAGCAACGACAAACTCGTGCATACGAGATGCTGGAAAAAATTCTCACCGCAGCTCATGACGTTACACATGACCACGCTCGAGTGAAAACGAGATGTATCAAGTATGGGAAACCGTTGGGATAAACCAATGGCTTCTGTTAAAATTTATAGGCATTTAAGAATATTTGTGGAGATTTCATAGTTTATTTTGTTCAGGTTAGGTTTTGTTAGGTTAGGTGTATTGTTTCATATATTGTAATGTAATTGTCATCTTTCATAATGGCTTATGTAAGCCGCAAGCTTAGATAGGATTAAAAAATGTGTATCAATATTTTGACTTTCTTTCCTCTTTTAATGATAATGTTATTAGGTTGGTGCAAAAATAATGTCGTTTTTTGACGTTCAAATTCATGTGAGAAAACGACATTATTTTTGCAGCAACCTAATATTAAGCTTATCAGACGATATGAAAAGTATTTACATAAAATAGACAGAATTTATCTATATCATTTAATATATATATATATATATATATATATATATATATATATATATACTTATTTTTGAATCCGCTATTCCTTAACATTATTGTATATTCATCACACACACGCGCGCGCACGCACACACACACACACACACACACACATATATATATATATATATGTATATATATATATATATATATATATATATATATATATATATATATATATATATATATATATATATCATGACGTTCTGGATAGCATCAGCTTGGTATCTATGCTGATGGCACAACCATTTACTCTTGTCTTGATTGTAAGTCCTGGGCAAAAGATGGCTTGTTGATTTTAACTCCTACAAAACTAAACCGCTCTTAATCATTAATCATTTGAGACACCCTTCTCAATATTCCATCAGAATGGCTGATTCTAACCTTCTCAAAAGTGACTCGTTGCGCCTTCTCGGGCGACTGTTTTCAGCTGACATAAAGTGGAACAACTATATTGAATCCATTGCTAGGTCAGCTGCTAAGAAAGTTTTTTCACTCTGTCTTGCGAGAATCAGTCTTACATACCTATAAGTCTACTATTCGTCCATGCTGAGAATATTGCTGCCACATATGGTCTGGTTCTTCTGCTATTTATCTAAGTAAATAGCTGCTTTAGACAATCCAAAGAAGAATCAGTATTATTATTGGTCTTGATCTCGTTTCGGCTTCAGTTACTCTTCAGCCTTCTTTGTTATGGTAATTTACCACCGTTCGCATGAACTCTCGAAGCTATAAATAGGAACAGGTACCGCTGTTGGCGATGGAATTTTCCAGCAGTCAGTTCTGACAGCAGACCGAACATTCTTGCTGTAACACTCTCGTTTGTATATGTTTGATTTACTGTTCCTGTTAATATAATTAACTCAATTCTTCTCTTGTGTCTTTATTTCTAGCCCTAACAAGGCCACGATACTTTTCTATGAATATTTCCATAGTAATTGCTCAGATGATCTCTTCGCTATTGTACCTAGACTGGCGTCGAGATCCCATCAATTTACTGTTGATTTGGGTTGATGTAACCGCAAGTTCTATGCTAAAAGTTTTTTTTTGTCACATTTCTCGCTTGTTAAACTCCCTTTCGGCTCCATACTTTCCAGCCAACATTAAACCACGAAAATTTAAATGCTACGTCAATCTATCTGCTGTTCTACTTAGCATTATTTTGTTTTCGATCACTGGTAGTGTTTCTGTTTCAAAATCTTCCACGCCCAGTAACCACTTGAGTCTTAGTGGCTTTACTACCTTGATTCAGGTGAAATCAACTACAATACATACATACATATATATATATATATATATATATATATATATATATATATATATATATATATATATATATATATATTTTTCTCTCCCTTCCCTTAGTAAGGATAATAAGAATCTTGTCCGTGAGTCTGAGAAGATCCTATTGAAAATAAGTAGATAAAACATATCTAAATTATCTCCATAGTCAATCCTGAAAATGCCTGGCACAGTTAAGTGAAGCAGCCACAATCCTTGTCCAGAGCTTTGATGAACTGCTTTATCAAGCTGAGCTTCATGTGCAGCAGTGGGAAAAGTATCCTGTCTCTGTCCCCCAGAGACTTATTGATGACGTTTGTTGCTCGGCAAGGCATCACTTTCTCCCCAACAGGCCACTTCTTTTTTCATGTAATGCTGAGCAGTGTCCCTGCTATCCCACATGCACAGAAAGCAGGAATACTTGGTGGACCTCGACTGTTGTACCAACAAAAAGTTCCACATCTTCAGGTCAATGTGAATAAACTACTCATGCTGATCATAAAGAATTTCTTCCAGTACATACCTCACTGCTTCGTATTGTTTTCTTTAGTGTTTAACCTTGTGCAGCTGAACACTTATCAGTGATCGTTTGCCGTTGTCTATAAGCAGTCTTCAATCAAATTTTTTTTCGCACACTTTATTTCCTTTTCTTGGGCTTTTTGCTCTTATTTCTCTTCTCTTCTTTCTCTGTTACTAACCACTTAGCTTTCTTTCTTTTTTTCTTTCTTTCTTTCTTTCTTTCTTTCTCCACATGTAAATTCTTTTTTGTAAACTTTTATGGGAAACTTTCCGATGACGGAAAAGGAAAATGTGCTTCGTTAACTGCATTTATGAATAGAATATTTTAATAGCATCGTGATTTTCCACCTGATGAAACGTGAAAAAAATTTTAACGTTGAAACAAGATGTACAGTTCTGTAGTGGGTATGTGCATGTTCTAATATATCATTGCATAATAAATAATTTATTTAATGCTCTATTTTTGTATTGAGCCCTGTTTTAAATTAATGT
Organism: Acanthosepion esculentum; assembly: GCA_964036315.1. Classification (NCBI taxonomy): domain Eukaryota; kingdom Metazoa; phylum Mollusca; class Cephalopoda; order Sepiida; family Sepiidae; genus Acanthosepion; species Acanthosepion esculentum. The sequence continues at coordinate 96,243,139 of OZ038487.1, forward strand.
TTAGAACGCTGAAATCTTACTCTTCGTTCTTTTACATATATATATATATATATATATATATATATATATATATATATATATATATATATATATATATATATCCAAATGTAAATATATATATATATATATATATATATGTGTATATATATAAATATATCCAAATGTAAATATATATATATATATATATATATATATATATATATATATCCAAATGTAAATATATATATATATATATATATATATATATATATATATATATATAACAGTGCGGGATTTTGCCTTTGTGATATTTTTAATTTAGAAGAATAAGGCGAGTAAGGTTGAACATTTTTTTTATTCTGTTATTCTAGATGTGTCCTGCCTTGCGTTGGCATAAAGGAGAAAACTGCTTTCCTATTAACGAGTTCAGAATGTGTTTATATCAAACATTTTTGGACATGTTGCAGTTGCTGGACGTATAGATGTGCATTTAGAATTTTATGACTTTTTAAGAACTCTAGATTATGAATACATTTATAAATAACTTATTAAACAATTCAACCACACAAGTAACATTTACTTTGGTACTTAGTTTTCAGTTTGGTTTTAGATATTTATACCACTGCTCTTTGAGATGTCAACCCTCTGCTCTTACGTTGGGCATTGTCGTTTCTAATCCAAACTTAATGACTTTTTATATTATGTGTAAGTACCGGAATGTTAGGACGATACATTTTTAGTTACAATTGGTTCCCCATAACGGTAATTATTTACGACCTCACCTAACCGGTTTTTCATGTTAATTTCATTTTGATGTTAGTTTTTTTTTTTACTTTTATTGATTCATTGATTCGTTTTTTACGGTTTATCAACCTTTTGCAGGTTATTCGATGCCAGCAAATCTTTTTAGAATTTTTCGATGTTAATAATGATTTTACTGATACATGTCTTAATAATTAACCCATAGCTGGGGGAAAGATAGGTAGAATCATAGCTTTCCCAAGGATATTTGCGCGTAAGTGAATATGACGAATCCGACTGGAATTAAAACTCGGTTTTTCGATTTCCAATTCAGAGTTGTTATTCATTGACACCACACACACATCCGAGCTTACAGCACTTGGCATCCGGATACTCAACGTTACTTAACTTCGGTGATCGTACGAGAATCGTTGTTTCAACGTGATATGGCTGTAAGCCTCATGTTCGTTTTATCATCACACTGTTTCGTTCTAGTTTCGAGTTTTAGTAGCCAGAGCTCCCAGACCAAATGTTGATTGATTGATTTGTTTTTTACGGTATATCAACCCTTTGTGGGTTATTTAAAGAAGAAAATATTTTGATTTTGTAAGAATAATTCTTTGTTAGTGAGTGAATATTACATTATTTCTTGTGTATGACAAAGATTATTCCAGACACAAGACCTACTATTTATCTTTTATCTGGAGAGAGGAGATGGGCTCAACACTTTGACAAAAATATTTGTAAAAAAGTAAATACAACGAACCACACTTGAATCTTCTAGAAAAAAAAAACACATTCCCTCTACCCGATTTAAGATAAAGGTGCCTTGTCTTCCCAAGAAGTTACACATCTAAGTACTGATCTAACTTATGTGATTAACTTAGGTGATCGAGCGTGAAACCCTGATATAGCCGTTTTAAATATATAAGTTCAAATTCTTTGTTTTCTGTTATTTACGATAAAAGAAATAGTCGGATAATATCGATAACAACATAAATTCGAATATATTTGAATTTCTTCAAAACTTTGTTTCCCTAGACAGTTCTAAAGCTCCCTGTTCATATCCATTATTTTATAATCATCGTCAACAGGGAAATGTATTTAAATTCTAACTTACGTTTTTCCAACACAAGAGTTTTGATATGAGACCCAAACAAAACCCAGCAGACGTCTAAATCTTCGTCACACACTCGTGCAGCGTCGAACCTGCATGGTTAAGCAGTTTTCCTTTTGTTTCATCCCCAATGTAAACTGCTTTCAGATTCAGCTGCTCCTTGTCAATAGTTGACGTTCAGATGCAATACCCCAATTATTAGGATGATTTAATTTACATATTATGCTAAATAAGACCCAACGTAACCAGAATCTGAAACTTTACACAATTCCTTTATTTATATAATTTTCATTTTCCTATCGTATTTGTGTATATCCAGTGTTATAATTTATTAAGCAAATGATGTCGTCGTATTACTCACTGTGAATGCACGATTCTTATTTTCAAATTCTATAATCTGTTAACACATCAGATATTCCTCTGTCTTAAGTTTATGAGCTCGAAGGCGACCGTTTATGAAAAAAAAACTTTATGAGCGGTATGACGATAAACTACATCCGGCAGCAAGACCTCTGATCAGGAGATTGGGGATTTTAAGAGTAGAACCATCTCTTAATTGTTGTTATTCCAAAGTCCACCCTGACCTGCAGTGGTAGCTATGGGCAAATAATGACCCCTTCACAAAAAACAAAAAAAAAAACAATTATAAATGTATTAAAATACATAATTATATGAAAAAATGCCAACAATACATGTTTATAGGAAAATTAGCAACAATACAATTCTAAAGCAAAATGTCCAGCAATAAATATTATAGTAGAAGTACCAAAAATATATTTTATAGCAAAATGACTAACAATATATTTTATCTGTAGCTGGAGACATACATTGGCTTCTATAAATATTTAGTTGATGTCATAAAATTGTGTTCAAAATATTTAGATTTCGACATTAAATAACCCATAGGAATTGATATGCCGCTAAGCAAAAAGAAAGGACTCTTTAATGACATTAATATATATAATATACAATTTATTAAGGAAAAGAAACTGTATTCCGAAATATAACTTCAAAAAAGGGTATAACATAAAGCACACATATCACCGCCTCTAGTGATTATGTTCACACAAAAAGTGAGTATCATCTATCATGTATTCATTTGCGGAAGCTAAATAACATATATTTTAATTTCTTCAAACCTCCCAAGATAATAAAATTTCGGCATCAAATGTTGCGTAAGGAGTTGATATGCTCTTAAACAAATACAAATGAGCTCTCAAGAAAAGTGACTTTTAACGTAAATAATAAATGTCTGAAAAATCATACCCGAAATTGTATATATTCTCATTACATTTATATGTGGTTTTCTTTTTTTTTCCTTGACATTTATATGGAGACATTTATGCCAGCCAATCTAACAATGGTAAGTTGGGCAGATTTCGCTGGGTCGATCATAACTGAAACTTTGTTTAGAAATCAGTGTCCGGTCTAACAACCAAGGCATGTTCTCAGTAATGAGGAAGGCTAATTCTGATAAAGGTTATGGAAATGAGTTCTATATTAATTAATATTTACATTAAGTCCGACCAGCCCGTTCTCTCTAAGCAACAGGAGTGTTTGATCAGCTTAAAGGTCATTACCCTGTGAGTATTATAATGATTACTTTCAATATGAAACAGACTGTCGCTGATATATCCATAAAATATATTTTGATCATATATATATATATGTGTGTGAGTGTATATATATATATATATATATATATTTTTTTTTTTTTCTAAAACAAGACTATAGCATTTTGAAAAAAGGCCCAAACTTGATTAAAACAAAGTTTTATCGTCAAAATATTTATTATGGAGAGGAAACACCGAAGATTTCTTTATTATTTTATTAAGTTTTTTTAATCCTTTCTCGCACGATCGAAATTTTGGTTAAAAAGTTTATTTTTCTTGCGTCAGCGGGTGGGTCATGAAATTTAGCGTCTCTTTTGCAGTAAAAAAAACACATTGTTTTGAAAATCCTTGCAAATAACTGAATTTTAATGCCATTTTTAGGAGTTACTCACAAATGAATTCAATTATCATTGAAATATCGTTTTTAGAAAATCTTGGTAAAATTATATTGTTTTTCCCATTTCTTAATCATTTTCCATGATCCATGATCTGCGTATTTAGATTAGTTAAAAGCAGGAAATTGTGTAAATGGTTAGTAGACAGGATGCAGACGAAATAGCCCCCCCCCCACAAAAAAAAATGAAACTTACTAAGAGCAACAAACTATAGGAGGTTGTAAAGAGCCATGATCGCTAAAGTTCTGATAGGACACGACACATAATATTCACTTATAAAAAATGATTTTATCGTGTATCACGTATATCCTGCAAGTTCCACTTTTGAGTGACCAAATTACAATAGACAATAATCTCTTTTCCTCTATCTCTTTATCCCATTTTCTAGTTAAATAAGTTAAAAAATTAAAAGAGAATGATAAAAGTAACGTTAGTAACGCTATACTCGTTACGTAGACGCGTACAGCCATATACAACCGAACATCTAATCATCTTATAAACGTAAAGAATGGAAAAGATGCATATTCGCTATGTTTGTATTTTATAATACGATACTAATATGTGAATATTACGTGCATTATTATTTTATACAGTTAAGTAAAACATCAGTTTTATCAAAATCCTGTTTATTTTAAATACAGCTGTACTTTTTGACTACAGTAAATGGATATATAGTTTGGTCAACGAGTTAGCTAAGGCTAACAGTACATACGCTAATTTTATATCTCGTGTATGACGCGACCCCCTTAAAATTAGCTTCAAAATTAGGTCTTCAAAAGTCGTATAATACACAAGTATATACGGTAATTTAGAATTTATCTCTTACTCTAGAGATCTACAAATTTTGCAATATTTTCTTCACTTTGCTAGCGTATTAAATCGACTATAACAGGAGAAATAGGTAATATTACAATGAAAGTTGACACTTCTACATCTCCGAATAGATTCTTTTCTTTTGTTATCTTTGTAAGCGTATTATTTATTTTATGTATACAACTGTATATAGGCAGGTGTATATAACGCTGCGGATGTGTCTATTTTGATGGATGATTTTCTATATGAACCACCTGAAATGTTTATCTATATCCAGTCTTACAGAAGACGGCATCTGCCACACAAACATTCCATCTACGGTATTTCTGGAAGGAGCTCCACAATTATCAAATCCTTCCTATCGTGTAAGATCTATGAACATCGTTATGAATGGCCAGTTCCCTGAAGCCGATGAGATCAATACAGGCTTCCTTCAATGCTCTCTCCTTAGTTCTACGCTTTTTCTTTTGCTTTATATTAAGGATATGTCAAAGATCATTCTCTGAGTGTAAATAATTGTTATTAGATATATATGAAGACGATACCATATTTTATTTATAAACCACCAAAAATCTAGAGAGTCACTATCTGGCAGATGATCTCTCCTCATAGCTACATTAGGAATGGACTGGCTTGTAAAATTCAGTACCTCCAAAAAAACGCTAGTAACCTTTTACCATGACCCGGAGTTTACTACAGTCATTATATACAGCACATTTACTGGATATCAAGTTCTCTGCAACATGGGAATTTATCCTTAATATAGGTGCCAATTTCAATGGCCATGTATTAATATTAGGGGCGAATAGCCTGGGATTGCAAATTCCTGCACTGGGATAGATAAATCGAGAGCGGTTTCAGACAGGAATAACAGGTCAGGTTTGGTATTAAGATGGAGTTCCACTTCTGGAATGTTGCAACATAGACTCCTCATATTGAGAAGGTGAATCCGGAGCCTATCTATTCAGTGTCTCATCGAAAGTGTAACATGATAATGCAATAATTCAATGAAGCCCAGTGCCTCGAACGCCTATTGTAACTGAAGCTGACTTTAAAGGTCAATTGCGATTCGTATATACCGCCAATCGCTAGAGATGCTGGAAAAATGGTCCGTTTTCTATACCGCTCCAGAAAGTAGCTAATTTATTGTGCCATGCTCTATCTTTACAAGAGTCAGATTAGCCCAAACATGGACGGTTACCGCCACATCTATCCTGGAAGTACCCGGTCCTCACTTCCGTTTATGCAGCCCTGTAGGGGATCGATTGCTTCCCAACCTACATTTCCTTTCACCAAGACGAAACGTTGCTAGACTCTCGCTAAACTCTCTGTTTTTTTTTATCGTAGAGGAAAGACATTCCCTGCTTGCAGCAATCAACACCTTAACAGTAAGAATCCACCATGCCAAATGCACTGTACAGACGCATTTTCATTCCCTTCATATTCTTGTGGTAGGAGTTCCACACAAATAGCTTCTTCCTGAGAAATGTTGCATTGTGAAAGCGGCACCCAAGAAGATGCTTCCCTGATCATACCAACCTTCAAGTTTAGTGCCAATAAAGTTTGGCACTACAGTGAGTGACTCTTGCGCCTTACATTTCTTGAACTTTGTTTACTTTGGCGGCCTTTTCTTTTTTGCCTAAGGTGGTACCGTGTAGCATGGCAGTGGAAACATCGCTTATGACGTAACCCGTAACCATACCATTGGAAAAGTCTCTTCTTTACGATGGTAATTAGTGATTCCAACAAGCCTGTCTCTTTTCTGGTGTTGTCTTAAATTTTTCATATTCCAGGCTATCTACGTATGCGATGTCTAAGATTAATATGTTCCATATCATTTGTAATTCTTGGATCTTTCCCTGTAATACTGCTATCCAAGATCTACAGGCGTACAGAAAGATTGCAAAGTCTAATGCACGAAATAGTGTGATCTTTGAATTAAAGTAGAGGTTCTTGCTTTTCCAATAGGTTCTTAGTAGTAGCAATCCATATTCAAAAATAAGGCCATCTCGAATAAATTCAAGTCAATGCATCAAATAGATCATTTAACTAGACATGAATAATATTGACTAACGTTGTCTTCTGTAATTGGTGTTTTCTTATGAATACTGTCTGTGGTTTGTTGGTTTTCTGGAATTAAGAGGTTTCTTTTTCATCTGTTGTATTACACCTGACGTAGTATAAAGAATAGAAACGGTATTATCAAGAGCAAATTGACAAGAAACCGTGACCTTTCCGAAATAACCAGAACAATAAGGCTTCATAATTAATAGCGAATTAGTCGATACAGAATATTCGTCTTTACTGTTTCTGATCGTAGGTTTTCTTGGCCTTCCACAAAAGTGTGTCTCCTATTTTCTCCATCTAAGCAGAAAGAGAATAATTTTAACTTCTAAGATCTGTGTTTGAAAATCTGAGCCGAAAGAGACAGACGATCTATAATACAATTTACTTCATATATATATATATATATATATATATATATATATATATATATATATATATATATATATATATATATATATGTATATATATATATATATGTATATATATATATATATGTATGTTTATATATATATATATATATGTATATATATATATATGTATATATATATATATATGTATATATAGATGTATGTATATATATATATATATATATATATATATATATATATATATATATATATATATATATATATATATATATATATATAATAAGGAGAAAACAACTGAAAAGTTCCAAATTAAAACAAATTGAATGTTTTGTTTGTGAAAGTATTTATTTATATTTATTTACATATATATATATATATATTTAATATTTCAGATCTGCCCCGATCTTTCGTTAGAAATTAATTAAATAACTGTATTCAGAAGTTTGTTTTCAAATAGCATCCGTCGCGAGACGCGGACGTCACATGATGTGGAATGCAACTGTGTTTGAATATTTCTAACGTAAATCTAACGATAATATTTTAGATGTTGCTTAAAAAGTTTTTTTTTTAACTATATCTAAAAAAAAAAAATTTTAACTATTGAAATATTTATACAGATTTAAAATTCCCAAGTCTTTGTTTAACACTAGGTTAAACAAAGACTTGGGAATTTTAATTAATTTCTAACGAAAGATCGGGGCAGATCTGAAACATCAACTATATATATATAAATAAGTAAGATCGGAGCAGATCTGAAACATCAACTATATATATATAAATAAGTATAAATAAATACTTTCACAAAAAAACATTCAATTTGTTTTTAATTTGCAACTTTTCAGTTGTTTTCTCCACATTATATACATATCAACAAAGTATACGTGGCTTCTCATTATGCTATATATATATATATATATATATATATATATATATATATATATATATATATATATATATATATATATATATATATATATGAATATATATGAATATATATATATATCTTTGAAAATATTTGTAAATGTACAAAATCTAATTAAAGTAATTAAAATGTGTAACTTAATATTACATGACATTTTTAAAAGCGAAGGAACCGGTTTCGCTCCCGCTCTTCATTCCTCTACGGGAGATTTAATTTAGATTAAAATAACAGGAAAATGTGTAATGAAGAGAAGAAGTACAAAAAATGAACTCAAAGATCTAGAGACAAATAACAGCGATCTCCAACAAACATTTACCCTGTTTACACAGGGAAGGCTTGCGTGACCATATATAAAGTGCCTCCAGCAACTTGAGATGAAATATATATATATATATATATATATATATATATATATATATATATATATATATATATATATATATATATATATATATATATGTATATATATATATGTATGCATATATATATATGTATGCATATGCATATATATATGTGTATGCATATGTATGTATATGTATGTGTGAGTGTGCATATATGTGTGTATATGTAGTATGTATGTTTCTATGTGTATGTATATGTTTATATATGCATATATATGTATATATATGTATGTTTAAATATGTATATGTATGTGTATATGTGTATGTATATGGGTGTACATTTATATGTATGTGTGGGTATTTATATGTGTGCGCTCGACTGTTTGTGTACTGTATATCTGGATGTGTCGATATGGGTATTTATATATGATTAGATATTTATGTATATATGTTTGTGTGTCATTGTATGTGTATTTGTATGTATGCTTTAGTGTCTTGGAGTGTATCATAGATACAAACTAAAATCTACTTTTGTTGATAAGGAACCTTTAATTGCTTACAGACTGTTGTTCTTTTCTTAAATTATGATAAACTTTTAAAATATTTTATCATAATGTTGTTGGAATATTATTAGAATATAAGTTGGTCTATGTATGCTTATTTCTTTTTCCTTTTTTATGCATGTGTCTACATGTTTATGTATATATGTATATGTGTTTGTATATGTATGTGTATATGCGTATATATATATATATATATATATATATATATACGTATATATATTTGTGAATATGTATGTTTGTATGTGTGTATGTATGTATGTATATGTATGTGTGTAGATATATATGTGTGTATATATATGTATGTATGTGTGTATATCTATGTGTAGTTGCGTATGTATGTGTGTATATATATGTACTAGCGGATGTGTATATGCATTTTTATATTCATATCGTTTGAATTTACGTTTGTTTAATTTTTCATGTATACACTTGTATTTGTAAATGTCTATGTATATATTTAGTTTATATGCATATATGTATACGTGCTTATGTATGTACATCTAGATGTGTATGTATGTATGTGTGTGCTTGTATATAGTTGCATCTTTATATATATTTCTTCACTTGCTTTATTTACTTTTCTGCGTCGACGTATGGGTCAATATATTTATATGTGCTTATCTATGTGTATGTTTATGTGCGTAGGTCTGTATATGCGTACCTATTATGCATATATGTGTGTATGCGGGTGCATGTATTGATTTATATGCGGATGTGTGAGTGTACAATTATATGTGGAGGTGGTTATTTACTTTTGTCTGTAATGTGTCGAAAACTATGTTTTTAAATATATATATATATATATATATATATATATATATATATATATATATATATATATATTTGTTTAAATTTAATCTATGTATATTTGACCGGTTTAGCTATATTTCAAGTTAAAATTCGTTTAATAACATATTAAGCCACGAATAGCTTCGACATCTGACCGTCTAGATCATATTGAATGTAGATGTATGTGCCTGTGTGTATCGATGTGTATGTGTAAGTAAAGTGCATTTGCCTATGTGTGGTTTGATTTTTTGTATGTGTGTGTATATATCTAAATACGTCTGAGCGCTTAACATGCGTGTGTTCGAATGATTTCGCGTGAGAGGCGACTAACATGTTGAAATGAAACTAAAGTGTATACATTTCTGTCTGGGATTCTGAACATCCCTTTCAACATAATTTCAATGAAAATACAAATTAAATAGCATATATATCTTTTATTTTTATTTTTATATTTTTTCTCCTTGGTAATTCTACAATTTAAAACTTAATAGAGATTTGATTTAGATTTCTAAATAGGTAATTTTAATTTTTTACTTTTAATTTTAATTTCAAATTTTATAAATCTTTTAATATCTATGATAACCTTGCTTAGTTGTCAAATTTTTCGAATCACCCTATACTTGTATCTTGATTGGCTACTCTAGCTTATGTAACAGCGTTTACTCCTAGCTAAGGCTCGTTGATTAATTTGAAACTTTTAAAACCATTTATTCTATATTCTATATCATCACTTGACAAGACACAAGAAGTGTTGAAACAAAATGGCTACTTTTGTCGTGATTTTATTACATATTTATGTTGTAATATTCAAATAAATAATTATATATATATATATATATATATATATATATATATATATATATATATATATATATATATTTAACATATATTGTAAAATATAACAGGCAATAAATGTCTATTATGTCTGATCATGAGCCCTTCTAATGTTCGTAAGTTTGCTTTAATTTCGGGGGAAAATAAAGACGAACATTGTACAACATTTGGATATTTTTATTAAGATGGTCCTTGATCTAAGATTTCGGTTCATATGAGCCATGTTCATACTGGTTATACGGACATTTTAACAAAGATATTCACCATCAAAGATAATATTTTGTTATGTTGATATAGAGAATTGCTATGCGAAGATAACGGTTGCGGAATAGCAGGTCGTGAATGCATGATGCGGTTCTATTACGTCACCCCACGTGAAAGAATGACATATTAGCAACAGAACCATATGTCTACTTGCAATATAATGTGTTGAGCTGAGAAGAGGTGAATTCATACACTTCCCAACTGCATATTACGAACCTGGCTGGAATTAGAACTCGGCTATCCGATTTCCAATTCTGAGCCGTTATCCATTACACCACCCGCACATCAAAGCTTAAATCATATTGTATTGCCAAGTGGTCACGCATGTAGTTATTGACAATGCTCGACGTTGCTTAACCTCCTTGATCGTGCAAAAAACGGGACAAAGTGGGAAAACATGGTCATACATAAACGTCAATATTATTTAGTCAGATGAAGTCACACGAATTCTTTTTTCACTTTCATAAACCTTCCTCTCATTAATCTTCCTAATACACATGCATATATATATATATATATATATATATATATATATATATATATATATATACGTACATATATACGTACATATATACATATACATGCATACATACATAAATACATACATACAAACACACAAACACGCAGCGCCGACAGTTGTTTTATGTTTAAAATGCAATCTTGAGCTGAATTCAATGTCCACATTTATATTTATATATGCTGTATCCGCGATTTTGATCACTTTGACACATAAATGTACAATAGCTTAAAAACATTTTTTATCTGTCGTAATACGTCATTTATTGAACAAAGTAACTAATAATAACAAAACAAAAGTCATTGAAACAAACAAGTTCAGTCGACCATTGATGACAATTCCAGAACAACGTAAGTATAAACAATTTTTTCTATCCTCTGCCAGCCGCAATGATGGAGAAAGCATTACCTCGCCAGTGAAACACGCTGTAAGCGCCACTCCGTTTCGCGAGGCCCGTTCCTTAATCGAGACGCAATCGCGCCAATCCACCGAAGGAACGCCATCGAACGAGGGCCAATAATCCCTGAAGTCTCCACTGCCACAGGAGTAAAAAAAAATCTATCAGCAAGAGAAGGATATATATATATATATAAAAACAATATTGTGATCATAATATATATATATATATATATATATATATATATATTGGACTGATAGAATATATTTGGAAGAAGCTATTTCTCCGAACCTTGTCAAACAAGTAACAACAACAATATATATATATATATATATATTATGATCACAATATAGTTTATATATATATTTTTTTTTGTTTTGTTATTATATATATATATATATATATATATATATATATATATATATATATATATATATATATATATATATATATATATAAACTATATTGTGATCATAATATATATATATATATATATATATATATATGGGACTGATGGAATGTATTTTGTAGAAGCTATTTTTGCGAACCTTGTCAAACAATTAACAACAATATATATATATATATATATATATATATATATATATATATATATATATATATATATATGAATAGCTTGCAATTTCTTAATAGCATCAACTGAGGAACTAGAAGTATTGAAAAAAAACTAACCACTAACAAAGCCAGAACCGTTAGAATGCAGCTCCACAAAAAGTGCCTTAGAACAAAGCCTGAAATGACTCAACTACACCAAAATATCAAATGAATGAGAACAATCAAATCAAAGACCTATCGTATACTTCAACAGCAAGTGGAAATATACTGGAAATTCTAATCTAATAGAAATTTCCTCGGGTATAACTATTTCCAATGCAAAACGAGAAATCCTCAACTCCGGTCAAAAAAATTTGCAACCGGAATCCGCAAAAGAAACAAAGTAGAACTATAATAAAAAATCACTGGCATAACGATTCCGAGTTTACCAAATGTTTCATTCAAGTCATAATCACTACTACTATAAAAAAAACAACTTAAATACATTACCACTGGGACACCTAACTGCACTAAAGAAGCTAGTGAGAAATAAAGAAATCCACATAACACCCTCTGACAAAGGAGGTGGCTTTTTAATCATAAACAGGATTATATTCAGAGAAAAAATAAACTCATTACTCAACGTTACAGGCACATACATAAAATAAATCAACAAAAACACAAAAATTCTTCAAAGAAATCAGGAAACTAATAAGAAATGAAGATCAATCGTGGTATATACTCATCGAATATCACCCTAGAAGATTACAACTTTATGGTCTCTCTAAAAACCCCAAAACTGGTGTCCCTATGCGCCCGATCATTTCTGAAATAGGCAGCGCTCTCCCACAAATAGCTAGACCCATAACAAAAATATTAACCCTTCTCCTTGGAATAGTCCATCACATATAAAAATATTAGGCAAACTTTTTGAAAAACTAAGGAAAATGAGTTTCAAATTCATGGCCAGTCTAGATATAAAATAAGTTGAGACTAATATCCCGGTTGAAAAATGCTTAAACCTCTTTAAAAACATCTAACAAAATCATAGAGAAACCTTTTCCTATCAATAGCTAAAATAATGAAAATCTACCTTTCCATCGCCAATCAATGTTATTTCATTTTAAATAACAATTTTTACGAATAAAAATTTAGATTACCGATTGGAACCCCTCTCAGTATAATGATGGTATGTTGGTTTTTTTTTTAATTTCTCGGGTCTACATCTTTCCAAAGCATTTTACCTAAATAATCAAATTACTTCCGATATACTGATGATGCACTATTAATATATCTACGAGATACTAAATCATGGGATCTTCAAAACTAAACAAAATTGAACACACAACAGAATTCACATACGAAACAGAAAAAAATACTTTTCCTTTCTTAGACATCATGTACACCGAGTCGACAACAGCGTAGAACTTAGTGTCCACTGAAAATCAACCAATAAAAATGAATTAGTAAACTTCTATTTTCATCATAACATTAAAATAAAATCCGGAATGATCATTGGATTCCATTGAAGAGCATTAAGAATTTGCAGCCCTCAATATTTACACGAAGAGCAGAAATATATTGAAAATAAATTCAAGACTCTTCAATACTCTATTTCATTTTCAATGCAAAACGAAGAATATTCCAAAATAGATGAGCTGTCTTTCCGGACAAATCCAACGAATCAAAAAATATATTATTCTATGCACTAACTTTATCACAACTACAACCAAAAAGAATTTATCTAAACTCAACATAAACATTATCATAACTACATAAAACAAACAAAGACTTAACAAAAAACAAAACAAGCAGCCAAGACTTGAAAGAGGAATTTACTCAATCGAATGCAGGAATTGCCAGAATGAATACATTGGAGAAACCTCAAGGAGTTTAAGTAAAAGATTATATGAACACAAAGGGCATTTAAAATAACGACTCACAAAACAGATTTGTTCATAGTAACAAAACGGATACAACTTTGACAAAGGGAATGCTAGTTTGATTAAAAGAGAAAATAATCTACTGAGACAGAACTGTCTTGATCGCTAGGTCAGCCACGGTAAATTTGGGTTCAGGCTTTACAATATATCACCATTCTTAGTAGATTTTATATTGTCAGTGTGGGATAGTCAGGGAAAAAGTGATAGAGAGAAAAAGAAAAAAGTATACAGATGAATTTGGGTAGATTGAAACAAAAATAATATTCTTTCAAACAAATTTTGAAACTACTTGCGTCTTTCGATTCATGCGCATGTGTAGACGTGGCAACATTAACAAAGCCCAGTCTGATGAAATTCTAACGGATGAAACGCGTCACAAGAATTTTCCAGTTTGTCATATTTTTCTAAATACTGTTTGTTAATATATAAAATTATACACACACACACACACACACACACACACACACACACACATATATATATATATATATATATATATATATATATATATATATATATATATATATGATTGAAAAGATTGTATCGCACACTGTCCCTTTTTATCTGTTAATGGAAGGAGTCCATTTTCTTATTGAAATGAGATAGTAAATCTGAGATTGTCAACCCTATTCTGTTTAAAATTGCTGCTACATACGCCAGATGATTACAAACGCCACACTGGCAACATCGTGTGAGGCTTTGGAGATCAGGGGTTATTCTTTTCTTCCCCTCTTAATTCTGTTCTATATTCATGGGGAGCGGAACGATATCTCTGATAAAGCGTATGTCGATATAATCAATATAGCAAGAAAAATGGCATGTTGAATCTCAGTTTCCCTCCTTAAGCAATCGTCAACCTATGATTTGTTATTTTTAAAGCGATCACGCAGTATTAATTTCTGTTTTACACTGCTCATATATTGGCTGTATTTGGGTATCAAATATTTTACTTATACAAGTCTCGTTAAAAACGAAAAGGATTTTTTTACCCGAAAGGAAAAAAAATATCAACACATATAGAAAAAGAATTAAGAAATAAAATATAGAAAAATTAAAAGATTAAAACATGGAAATTAAAATATAGAAAATATATGGAAAATAAATAAACAAAATACAGAATTAATTCAGAAATAAAATTAAAAAAAAAATCTTCATTGTCTTTAACCAGGGGTTATAAATGGTAATAGATTATTATTGCAGTAATAAGAAGTGCTAGAGAAAAGCAATGAATAACAACAAAAATTGCAATATAAGCTCTGGTAAAATGTATGCAATAACAATAATGAAAAATTGCAATATGAGCAATGGTTATTGAGAGATTAAGTTTATAAGTCCCAGAAATTCATATATATGGCCTAATGGATAAAAGCGTTGGTTAGGATTAGACCTAAAGAGTTGGGAGTTCAATACCAGGCTATAGTAGTGGTGAACCAAAACGTATTAATAAAAGTTAATAAATGAGACATCCGGAAGAGGCATGGCACCTGGAACTCGAACAATCCACCCCGGTGGATAAAATAAAATGTTCGATTCGAAATTCACCTGAAGAAGGTCGGAGCGTACTATTCCCGATACGTTGTGAATATGGCAATGAGGATAACAGTCCGAATAATGTAAATAATTGCAACTAGGGCAATTAATAAAATAACAAACAATAAAAGTAAATTAGTTTATTTACTTTAGGTTTTACATGAACTGAATGAAGGCTGGTATAAATCCACATTTGTGGAATACGTAGGTTCTTTATTATATATAATCTCTATAAGCCTATGTTTCTAAATTGTTTGCTCTCTGTGAGGTTTTCGATAATGAGAATAATTTTTACTTAATCAAAATTCTACAGTATCATTTCATCGTAAAATTAACTGCTCGTTAAACAATAACATATTATTAAATATTAAATGATAAATATCTGAAATTTCTGAATATAGTCAAATTTACTTTTCATTTTCGAAATATGTCTCTCTTATTTTATTAAGGAAAAATCATGGAGGTTATTTAGATACTGATTTAAAAAGATGCAATTTTAAAACATAACCAATTTATACTTGTGATCATAAGCCACATTTTTATGATCAGCTTGTACCAAGGATATTACAAAATCATAAATTTATAAAAATATCCTTTATTGCATCACCCTCTTAAATTTTTCTTCAGAATACAATGAAGAGGTATAAAAAAACCTTAATTTCTAAACTATTATATTTAAAGCATTCTCTTTAATACTGTTTTTCTTTTTCTCATATTCTTTCATATGACCTGAATGAAGTGTAAAGCCACATTTGTGGAGCACGTAAGTTTTTTTTTATATATATAATCTCTATATTTGTAAATCGTTTGCTCTTTGTAAAAAAAAGAGAAAGCAACAGGAAAACCCTTCAATATAACTATTCAACCGTACAATAATAGCAATTCACAGATATTGAAGAAAAGGAAATTGTGGGGAGTCATGATTGTCTACATCCTGAAGGGACATGATATTAAAAAAATAGTGTATATAAAATAATAATTATGATTACATACCATAATGATAATGAGATTAATGATAAACAAAGACAATATTTACCAGGTATATTACAAAATCATAGATTTCTAAAAATATCTTACATTGCATCATGCCCTTAACCTTTTCTTCAGAATACAGTGGAGAGATATGAAAAAAACCCTTAATTTCTAAACTATTATTTTTAAAGTATTCTCTTTAATACTGTTTTCTTTTTCTCATATTCTTTCACACTCAATAACCCCTTGCATCTTGTGGTTTTATTGCCTTGCTTGGGGTGGAATGATTCAAAAAATAGGCATTAGACCACCAATGGAAAGTGAAGGCTGATGTTAACAAAAATAATTTCAACAACTAAAATTAAATGTAATAAAAGTAAAACACAAGATATGTCCTAATTTATTTACTTTAGGTTTTACATGAACAGAATGAAGGCTGGTATAAAACCACATTTGTGGAGCACATCATTTTTTACTATATATAATCTCTATCTTTGTAAATCGTTTGCTCTCTGTAAAATTTTTGATAATAATAATAATTTTTATTTAATCAAAATTCTATGGTATCATTTTATTATAAAAAGTTTTATATATATATATATATATATATATATATATATATATATATATATATGTACTCGACTCTCCCGTCGAATTCGACGTATGAGTGTCAAACATATCAGTTCCTAGGAAACTGACAGTCCGACACCAGCACATGAGAATTGATTATATTGGTGAAGGTATTGTGCAGAACCATCCACACTTTTTGACGGGCCGAATACAGAGACTTGGTGCACTACGTGCCAAATGGTCCCCAAATGACCCTCCGCAGGTTTTGAATTCAGAATTGTTCTTCTCCTAGACTAGTTGCCATCCAAGGCTATAGAACCTAGTCTGTCCTGCTATTTACCCATAGATGGAGAGAGAAGAAGAGGATTCACACCTTTCCCAAGGGTATTAGCACGTAAAATCTTATGTAGCGATGGAATCATATTTTTTTAAAATAATTATAATTTAGGCTCCAATTATGGATTGAGCACTGTTTTTAAAAAATAAAAACAAAAATACTAAAGAACTTTGGATTATTAACATAACGGTTCTTTCCTATTTTTCTATATATTTGCATATATATATATATATATATATATATATATATATATATATATATATATATATATATATATATGGCCTGACGATTTCATCTAGCATGAAACAGACTGTCGCCTCTAAGTGTTGACTTCTATGTTCACTTTTATATTTTTATATATATATATATATATATATATATATATATATATATATATATATATATATATATATATATATATATATACAAATGAGAGACAGAACAGATGGAGTAAATTTCCAATTTTTTTTACCATTTACTTTAAAAAAGTGCTAAATAGAAAGTAGACCAATATATTATTATTATTTTTAGATTATAATAAAAACATTTTGAAAGCGCTACACAAAAGCTTTTATGTTTCAATACTAACTGATCACCAGTTACTTACCATCGCCTGTAGAAGTACAATTATTATATTGCAACCTTTTGTGTAGCGATTTCAACATGTTTTTGTTATAATCACTTGTATTCAAAATAATACTATATATATATATATATATATATATATATATATATATATATATATATATATATATATAGAAAAGAAATTTATGCTATTTTTTTATTTTTGGCTTGTTTGTTTTTCATTGGTTGACCGGAGAGCAGGCGTGTCAGTCCTGTCATGCATATATATATATATATATATATATATATATATATATATATATATATATATATATATATATATATATATATATATATAAGGTGCCCTAATAATCACCAAGGGATTTAAAAATTTAAAAACTCCTTTATTTGTTAACAATGCTATAGTAATATATACTGTCGATAATAGGAAATATATTCAAACAGGTTGATAAAGATTAAATCTTTTAAGTGGCGTCCACTGTCAGCTTCATACGAACGTTCCCTTTCTCAGGCACCTCCCATCACAGCCCAACGTGTTTCAGACTCTAGTGCTTTGATATCTGTCTGAATAGATGGGAATGCCTGCTAGACGCTTAAAACTGGCACAGACGCTATCTACCGAATCCCGAAGAGACAAAATACATACATGAATGATGCACAAGGACTCTGCATGACAGGACAGACACGCCTGCTCTCCGCTCAACCAATGACAAATAAACAAGGCAAAAATTTAAAAAAAATAGCATAAATTTATTTTCTACTGCATACTATGTTTTCTGGTGAAGTTTAAATATCAGCGAAACATGCTAAATATATAAACGTTTCCAGATTTGTTTCTTATCCTATCATTCTGTCGGATTCTAATCCATATTTGATCCCAATTCATATATTAGTGTGTTGTCTGTGAGAAAGAGTTAAGTAGATTGCTAGACATAAATGGGTGTCTGTTCCTATTAGTTTTTCATCGTTGTCATTCGTTCGGGCGTATATGTTAGTATTTGAGCATGTGTCTGTCTGCGTATGCTAGTGTGTACATATGTGAGGATATGCTCCTGTGAGTATGTTCATATATGAACGTGTGTATATCTGAGCGTGAGCATGTGTGGCTGTGTAAATATGTTCGTGCGTGAACCGGTGAATGCTTGCAGAGGTGGATATGCGTGTATGTGTATGTGTTTTTGCATATGTGAGCATGTGCATATGTTGAGTGTGTGTACATGTGCGAGTGCACATACGTGAATGTTTACAGTGCGACTTTAATTTTTATTTACATTTGAGATTAATGAATTTCATTTTGCTATTACATCAAAATAAACCTTCTGTTTCTTTTCTTCATGTTTAGGCGATTACCATTTTGTCGGGCATCATCAGTATCCATTCCTGATTCCTGCGTGAATCGATCGCCTGCCTCTGCTAGTTTCACCTTTTCAGCAAAGTTGTTCGATAAAAGGTACCAAATCTGGCACGGGTTTTCTTTAGTCAGAACAAAAGGCCGATCATATCAGTCGACTAAATTCAAATAATTCTTACGGATAGATTGATAGACTGTTTGCATGACTAATTGAGTTTTTACGGCTTATCAAACCTTTGTTGTTTATTTTTATTTTTTTATTTTTTTTTTTTTAAGACTTTCACCCCAAGCAAGGTAGGAGTGTCACTAATGTGTAATAGGCTACAGAGAATGTAAGGACAGACTCCAAGACAGGACTGATCACATTGTATATCCGTTTTTGGAATTTGTCGAGAACCTCGAGATGAACAGCGGGGGCACCAGACCATATATGGTAACAGAATTCTATGCATGGACGAATAGTAGATCTATAGATGTGAAAAATAGACTGGGACGAGAAAAAAATCTTCTGGCGCGACACAGTGAACCAACTTTCCTTGCCGAAATATACTTTGAACTGTAAGTATATTTCGCTATCTTTTACAACACCTGCAATTCCTCTTAAGATAAAAATAAAGAAATAACGGGAGTTTTTGTGTTTGTGTGTGTGTGAGGAGGAGAGAGAGAGGGAGAGAGAGAGGGAGAGAGGGAGAGAGACAGTGA
Organism: Acanthosepion esculentum; assembly: GCA_964036315.1. Classification (NCBI taxonomy): domain Eukaryota; kingdom Metazoa; phylum Mollusca; class Cephalopoda; order Sepiida; family Sepiidae; genus Acanthosepion; species Acanthosepion esculentum. The sequence continues at coordinate 96,263,401 of OZ038487.1, forward strand.
TTAACCGATGAAAGTACAAACTGAAACACCGGGAAAATACACTCATCTTTTCATTGTATATATGCAACAAATGTACTATCAATGTAAGATAAGAACGCATTAAAATGGCATCCGCAAAACGAATTCAAATTTCGGCTTATTTTATTGCGTTCACTGTCGCACCCTTAAGAATTAGATGGATCCATCTCTTCCACCACTAAACAGGGAAGAGTGCGATCATTATCCTGGAGTGGAAACCAGAATAAGAGAAGAAAAACAGTCTTTCCGTTGGCAATTCAAAGATAATAACCAAAAGATATGAATTGAGAACCATGATCAACTAGCCGTTGAAGGAATATGGTACTATATATTCATCTAATAATATAAAAAACTTATTCAATCCAAAACAACAAGAGAAAACTTAAAGGAGCAATTTACTCTATCGCCGGCAAGATTGCCAGAAAGAATATATTGTAGAAACGTCAAGAAGTTTAAATAAAAGATTACATAAACAGAAAACAATCCCCCCCGCCCAAAAACAGCATATTAAACGCACGATTTACTCATCGAATCAAGACTGACCATAATTCTAACATAAAATGTGCTATCAAAACAGTTCAGTAAGACGAAAATGTTTAGAAGGACTTTTAATCACTAGTTCATCCACAGTAAATGTGCGTCCAGTTTCTAAAAAAAGAATCTAAATGAAATTGTCTAGATTACAAAAGCACATATAAAATTATATATATATATATATGTATAATTTTTTTTTCTATATTTAAAATTCTAGTGGTCTCTCGTAATGCGCATATGTAGTCGCCTCAACGCAAACATACTTAGTCCGATTAAGTCCTAAGGGACGAAACGAGCCACACAGAAAACTGTTTCCACTTAGTCATACATCTTTCCTGCAATATATATATATATATATATATATATATATATATATATATATATCTATATCTATATATATATATATATATATATGTATGTATATATATGAAGAAATATAGTCTTAAAGTGTGCTATATTTATAGGATAAAGTGCTCAATATCAGAGATAGAGCGTGTGTAAATATAAAAGTGAACATTGAAGTCAACACTTAGAGGCGACAGTCTGTTTCATGCTACACACAATCGGGCCTGACGATTGCGTCTAGCATGAAAAAGAATGTCGCCTCCAAGTGTTGATTTCAATGTTCATTTATATATATATATATATATATATATATATATATATATATATATATATATATATATGCATGTATATTGCCACCCCAGGATAAAATAATTTTAAGGACAGTGAACATAATTTTATTATTAAAATAAGATACAAAAGTATCAGGTTTTAAGATTTAAGGCGCCTTTCGACCGACACTTCTTCAGAAATAAAATTGTCGGCAATATAAAACGATATTCTAAAATGTATTGAACAGAATTCTATCACAACCATCTGTGTGTGTGTGTGTGTGTGTGTGTGTGTGTGTGTGTACGCTTGGGTGGTTGTGATAGAATTGTGTTCAATACATTTTAGAATATCGAGAAATAGCTCGATAATTCATTGAATCAGAACTGGAGTCGTTCTTTTATGGTAGAAGACACAATTATCTGAAAGTTGGTGCATGATCATAGTAAGCCAGGCCAGATAAACTCATGACAATTCATTATGTTCCAGATTATGCAATACAAGACTTGATTGTCACTCATGATAGAGGGTTATGTTAAAATAGTGAATGCAGTTTGTAATATAAATGAAAGAATAGGGGATGGGAGGGCGTGCTGATTATGTGCATAAGAAGGGCAGATAACCTTTGAAAAATTGTCTTTATTGAAACATTCACTGTAAGAATTATACTTTTTTTGTCCTCCAGAATTGTTAAAACGTTTGTTCAATTTTAATTTATATTATTATTAAGTCAGTAATTGGGATTACCTATTTGAAAATTAAATCTTTCCTTTTGTTTTGGAGATTTGTTTTTTTTTCGGACATTTTTTAATATAAAAAGATCTTCTGAAGTTTTTTATGCTTATAAATAGTGTTTTTGAATTTTAATGAATGCATGACATGCGAAACTATTTATCTATAGTTTCTCTTACATTCTTTTAATTAACTATAACAACCTCATATTAATTAGAAGACAACAGAAGATAAAGACGGAAGAGTATTCCACAAGTGAAAAGTGTGACAGAAGAAACTGTTACCATAGAACTTACGTTTACATCTAGCTATTTAAAATGTAAAATGAGACACTTCCACCAATCTAGAACTGGGCTTAAATTCATAATGTCTTGGTACCACAGATGAATGTTCAGGAGAAGAATTACCATGAAAGTATTTATAGAAAAGGTTCAAGGAAGCTACCTTACGACGATTGGGAAAGTGATTGAAGTCGAGATGCCATTATAGATTCTTCTTTGTACTTCATCAAGTATCTCTAAATATATGGCACCAGACCATATGTGGCAGCAACATTCAAAGCATGAATGGTAGACGTATAAATATGTGAGATAGATTTTAGCGAGAAAAATTGTCTTGTACAACAGAGTGAACCAACTTTACTAGCTGCAGACCTAGCAATTGATTCAATATAATATTTCCATTTCATGTCAGCGGAAAAATGTTCGTGGGAAAAGGCGCAATATGTCACTCTTCTGGAAGTTAGCATCAGCCATGCTGATGAAAGGTAAAAAGGGTTATCCTAGACGATTAAGATTTTCTTTTGTTTTCTTTAACTGGTTCTATGTTAAATATTGCTATATATTTCAGAAAGAGGTATGTAATATTTTGAAAGAAATAAGAACGTATGCTAAGCCGGACGTAGTTCACGAGTTGCCATTAAACTAATTGTGTTATTTTTTAACTTCACAAGACACCTAATTCAAAGGTTTCCGATAATGATAAACGGATTCAATGTAATTCGCATTGACGTTTATGAAATTTAAAGCCAATCAAATGCATCTTTACGTCATGTGCTACGAAGGAAATTTGTATTTTATATAATATAGTGTAACGAAATGCAAATTAGTTCGTTGTATTGATAAGCACATTACGTTTCGTTTCGGACAGAAATATTAAAAGGATGCATTTTTTACAAGTTTTTTTTTCTTGAAATTTCCATTTATTTATTGTTCCAATTTGGTAAATAGCTGTTTTTTGGCACGTTTAAATATGAAGCCAAACTGTGACGAATCACGGACGAACGTTCATATTTTCAGTTTACATAACGTGGCTTTGTAAAAGTTTGCAGGTCTCACTTTCGATAAAGAGGCCTTTTCCAGTTTCGAGTCTTGACAGATTTAAAAACAGTTTGTCGATCTTGGAAGGAGGGAAGAATTATTTCCAACCTTGTATCGCGCAAATGCAACGTTGCAAGCTGATCACAACTCTATTGCTTTCCCCATGGAAAACGCCCTGCTGAACCTCATTCCCGAAGTTCAGGCCTTTAGAACTAAAACTCGCCATGTTGCATCCAAAGAGCCGAATCGCACTTATTCCCCTCCTATTTCATTAGTAAGGAGGAAGTTCCTTGTTTCTTCTCGAGAACATTTACATTTCTCTCTCTATTCTCGTTCTCGGTATATATTCTGCTACCTAATACTCAAATCCGCCAAGAATATTTCTCCTTGTTTTCCCGCTGTCTCTTGTTTTCAATATATCCTGTAAGTGTCAAATTTTTGCAAACCTTCTGTATTCGTTATATAGCCAAGAGATGTCAGCTGTTTCATTTCCATTCCCTTCTTCATTTTCCCATGTTCCTGAAAACTTCATCGTTGCTTATATGCTTCGTCCGTGGTATGCTCAGCCTCCTACTATGGATTCACATTTATGTTCCCCTCAACTCTCCTCTTTACGGATGAGAAAGTTGTTCAGAATCCTATGTTTTATTCCCTAAGGAAATTTGCCTCGTTTTGATACTTTGCCTAGCTCCATGGAAGACATCTTTCGCTGTTAGAATGCGGTTTCGCAGTTCTGTTATAACACTCCCAAGATAGTTAAAATTCTATATATTTTTTAATTATTTCACCAAAAACAATGTAGGGGTGACACTAGTACGCAGGGGGGGGGGGTTCAGATAGTTAAAGTGAGAGAAAAAGACTGGGTATAGAGGATATTGAGGGAAGTATATAAGATGAACGGAATTAAAGTCAACAGAAGATGGCGGCTGACGTTGCATTTAAGTTTTGGGGGATTGTAGATCGCAGGAAAGCAAATAAGCTGAAAGGAGTTCCAACGTCGAGAAGTGCGAGAAAAAGATGGCTGGAGTAGAAGTGGCGGTTACATTTAACTATTTCAACAGTAAAAGAGCGGTACCTAGATGTCAATCTAGTAGTAAGCTTAAATGCATGTAGTCGGGGGGGGGGGACCAGGAAAAAAGGTCGTCAGAGCAGTTCCTATGAAAATATTTGTAGAAAAGTCAAAGGAAAGCCACAACACGTCTGTGGGAAAGTGACAGAATTCGAGATTCCAAGTAAGGATCGGTTACATTGCAGATCCTTCTTTAGATTTTGTCAAGAACCTCAAGATGAATAGCAGGAACGCCAGACCAGATATGGCAACAGTATTCACTGCACAGACGAATGGCAGATTTTGCATGAGTTTAACGTTTCCAATTTGTAGCTCGCATCTTGGGTCGCCCCTTTTGCTAATTACCATATATTCCGTCTTCTTACAGTTAGCTAATGGTTAATCTTTTCTTTGTTTTATTTACTCCGTTTTCTAGAAGAACCTGCAGTTTCTTTTACGTGTCTGCTATCGTCACAGTGCCATCTGCATCTCATACACTGTTAAGAACGCGTCCTTGGAGAGAAAGAAGATTCTTGAGTTAACAGTAATGTGATTCTACAAGACGATGCTGAGGATACTATGAACTGAACTTGAGACTAACAAAGAAGTTTCAACGAAAACAGAAACAAAAAGAAGGATTTTACTTTTAGAAAAAGGCGATTAAATTGTCTAGGATAAATAATGAGAAAAGAAAGCGTGGAGAATTTGACAGTTTCAAGATCGATTGACGGCAAGAGGGGCCGAGAGAAACAACGAGTAACATACCTAACAAGATTGTATAAATGGGTGGCAGAACATTGAGTGGCAGAAGATGGGGAAAAGGATGAGATACAAAAGGAAGCCGTTTATGATTAATACGTGTTTTTACGGCTAATCAACCCTGTGCAGTTTATTTAAACCCATAAAATATTTTTAGATTTTATAAGATTTTATTTTAGATAATAATAATAATAGTGGAGTGATGTTTAGCGGTTCGGATTGAGGAATTGGAGATCCGAGTTCGAATTCCAGTCGAATCTATTACATTCACTTACCTGTTAAAACCCTTGGGAAAGGTATGAATCCTTTTCTCCTCCCCTCCTAGCTATGAGTAAATTGCAGGACAGACCGTGTTCTATAGCCCTGGATGGCAACTGGTCTACCGTAGAAAGGAATGGCAGCCTGCTGCGGGACAAAATCTGCCTCGTCAGTCATGTATCGAAAGATACATGATCGCCTAAGAGTGTATCATGCACGGCACATAACTGATGAAAGGAAGGGGAGAGCACAACACTATCCTTCCCAAAAAGTCATGGCAAATCAGAGAAAGTTAAGAAAAGGAAGCTGTAGAGCGTTATTATCGTTTATTTCATGAAGATAAACGGCAAAGAAGATAAAAAAAGTATATATCTTGGAGTAAACCGCTTGCATAGGGATAGAAATTAATAAAGTTCACAAAAACGGAAAGAAGGACAAGGCAAGGACGTGTCTTTTCGCTGTATTTGTTCAACTTCTACACCATGTCTAACCTAACGGAGCTGCAGACACAACCAGGATTTCTTACCGGTGGGTGTGGTCTTAACAGTATAACATACGCGGAAGACACTGTCGTTATGGCAGATACAGTACGTAAACAACAGGAAATCGTAGACAGGCACATAACCGACTGATACAGGTTTTACTAATAATCCATCGCTGGAGTAAGAAAAGGTGGATTCATGCCTTTCCCGAGGTTATTTACCCGTAAGCGAACGTAAAGATCCCAACTCAAATTGGAAATCGGTTCTCCGATTAAGAAATCCGAACCATTCATTAACTCATCAAGCTAGACAATATTTGTAAGAATAATTCTTTGGAGATAATATTGTTTTAGCGATACAAGTTTTACTAATTAACCCATAGCTGGGGAGGAGAAAATGTGGATTCATAATTTTTCCAAAGAGTGCTCGTGCGTAAGCGAATATAACGAACCCGACAGGAATTGGAACTCGGATCTCCGATTAACAATTCCGATCCATTATCCATTGCACCATCCGCACAATCAAAGCTTAAAGCCAGGTTCAGCTTTGCTTAACTTCGGTGACCGTAAACTGGTGTTTAAACATGATATAGTCGTAAGCATATAAGAAATTGTGGAGAGTCATGATTGCTTGTAACCTGAAGTAACACGCCATATATAAGAATACTATATTTTTTTACTCAAAACGGTGCTTTTGGAATTTCTGGCGACTGAATATTCAAGACATTGTTGTAACTATTAACTTACAACCACACATCTTTTTCTGCTATTGAATTCTTTATAAAAGAGAGTTATAAAAATGGAATTGCGTGACATAATTCACAAAGGTAATTTTTTTTAATGTCTTAAACTGAATTAATGCAAGATTTGACATTTTGTTGGTTTTTGCAAAAAAAAAAAAAGAAAGGAAAAGAGTCTATTCTCAAGCTTCTGTGATAGAATTTCAATAGATATCATTTTACAAATGAAACTTTATAGAAATCGTCGTTTTCTTCTGTCACACGCTGAGAAGAAGACAGTCATGGAATTAAACTAGAGAATTAATAACATTTCACTGGGGTTTTATTGCTTGCAGACAAGTATACGTAGAGGGAGAATAGAACAGGTATAGTTACAAGTCTGGGCAAGTAAGATAAATAAAACCGGCCTAAGTAATTTACGAAATATAAAACAACATTGTTCCTTAATACGTTCTTCGTCTGCCCCCGACTCGACAGCCATCTGGGATACAGGATATCCGGGTTCCTACACATATAAGTACAATTCTATAAAAAATTGCTTTCCGATTCTGTCTGTATAAATTTGTGTTGTATATAATACTTTATCATTATTGCCAATGACCTACATACTTTAACAGATCCATATTCTAACAATAAATACAAGTATTTATTTTGGGCAACAATTGTTTGATTCATTCGTTTTCTACGGCTTATTTATCCTTTGCAGGTTATTTAAAGCCACAAAATATTTATAGATAGTAAGATTTTTTACGTAATAATGATTTAGTGATAAAAATTCTACAATAACTCATAGCTGGAGGGACAAGAGGTGGATTCATAACTTTCCCAATGGTATTTGCGCTTAAGTGAATATAATGAACCGGACGTGATTTAGAACCCAGTTCTCCAATTAAGAATTGCCATTAGACCACGCGCATATCCAAGCTTACTCCACCTGGTATTGCTAAGTGGTCAGCCATGTAGTTACTGACCAGGATAAACGTTGCTTAACTTCGGAGATCGTACGAGAATCGATGTTTCACCGTGATACGGGCGTAAGATTTTACACAGCAAGCAGTGGGACTAAAGAAAGACTTCTGGCAATTTTTAAAATGAATTTCGTTGACAAATTTTTTAAAAAAATTCAGATAATATATACAAGGCATTGTAAATGATTATTACTCGTAAGCTTATTCCGTATACACTTCTAATGATCATGGATCCACATTAGGTTTATTATTATTATTCGTAGTAGTAGCTCATTGGTTTGTTTGTTTAACGACATTTGAACTCCATATGGGCCATTTAATGCCAAAATTTTATTTTCTCGCGAGCTTTGGTAAGCTGATTGTTTTCAAAAAGGTATTGCTCGTATTTTTAAAATTTTTTTACTATGAAAATATATTGCTAATAATTTCTTCTAATGTATTTTTATATTTTCATCTTTTGACCTCAGTTTGCGGGTTCACTATTTGCCCATAGCTGGGACCCTAAATGATGCTACCAACCCGGGTCAGGGTGGACCTGGGAACAATAGCACTTAAAAAATGTTTCGAGGCACCTCAAAACCTCCCGATTAGGGGCTTTGTTGCCGGATGTAGTTTATCGTCATACCCAAGATAATGTATTAGTATTAGTAATAGTAGTAGTAGAGATATCTTATATCATTTCATTATCAGTACTGTTCAGTTTTACAGCTGATTACAGAATTTCATAATGCCGGAAACAAGTATCGATAATTTGCCAATTTTAACGCATTATTTTTAACTATTCTCCAAAATCCGTGTACACTTACGCACTAATACACTCGGGAAAGCCATAAATGCGATTCCTATTCTCTCAGTTATGTCCTCTTTAAGTTTGGGTGTCAGCTAGCCTAGGAATAGGTTGACGAGGAGAAACTATTCCACTATAATTTCCAGTACGTCATTGTAATTTAAAGATAATGAAGAAAATCGTTTGCAGTTAGTGATTGTAGGCAATAATTTGATATTAACACTTTAGGCAAACTAATGCTAAGACATATGTAAACGACAAGTAACAACGTCTTCGTTTAAAAAAAAGTGAAAAAGGCGTCCTTGTTTTAAAATGTGATGTCCTGTTTACGAAAAAGTGAATATCTGGAATTCAGGTTACGAAACAGTGTTCCGTGTGAACAATGAAGCTCAGTATGAGATCGATTACTGACTGAACATCACCAAGGGTACACCTAAGACCTTAGAAATTTGATTTTTGATTTTTCAACGACTCAAGTCTCTAATTACGCCCCTTTAATTTTGGGGGTGAATTTCAGGAGCCAGTCATTGAAATGCATTGAAATTACGGAAGGAAAATAATTTTCGACTCACAGGAATTAATAGAAGTGTTACTAGAAGTATTTACATTATTCGGACTATTGTCCTCATCTTTGTCGCCATGTTTATTACAACGTTTCGGCCGTTGTACGCCCCGGCCTTCTTCAGGTGTTTGGAATGTCGAACTGAACCCTTTATTTCGCTCACTGGGGTAGACTGTTCTAGTTCCACGTGCCATGTTTAATGGATGTCAGTTATCAGTTATCTCCTTCTCAACGTTTTTACCCTTGTGGATGCCCTGAATTAATTTTCGTGTCTCAGGAAAACTCTTCATAACAGTTATTCTATTGCATTATTAATATCTATCTATTTTATATTTTATCCTAATACATTTTGCGTATAACTGGTTTAAGGAAAACATTACCATCCTTTTCGTAAAAATTATTGATAATGCAAAAACAGGTTACAATGCGAAAAAAATCATATTGCTCGTTTATGAGACTTTGTTGTGGACCGTGGGGTGTAGATGTGAAGAACACACGTGGGTAAAAAATTCCTGCTAGCCGGTCCAGCTACATGAGAATGTTGGAATTTAATGAAACATAAACAGTTAAATTAATAAACAAAATAACTGGGGAAGGTTTACTTTAAAAAAAGCAGTTTCTGTTGCAACTCCTCAGAAATAGAAATGGATACTTCAAGTTTCCTTCTCTTTCAAGCTTCTCTTTTGACATGTGCCGGAGTTTATAGTTGTTATCGCCGTCAACTAAAATAACTTATTCCATTGCTAACTGCAAACTTAGAAAAGTATTGTTAAACTTCGACTTCTGAAGTTTATTGAAGCTTTCTTTCACTGCTTCAATGAGCTGGTCAACATTATTTGGAGCTTGCTGGTGCTGAATTGATCGAATTGCTTTAAAATAACCCAGATCAAGGACATTGAGATCAGGACTATTTGGAGGCTGGCAAACTAATTCAATTTGCAAACCCAGACGTTCTGCAGCTACGTTTAATTCATCAGCAACCTGTTTTATTGCACCACGCTTCAGGACACGATCTGTGGATCTTTCCAGCAGTGCTTGCAACACAGCACTACGTTCATTATTTGTCAATTCGTGCTTCTTGCAATTTCGTTTAGCATTTCTGTCAATTGGCTTCTCTTCTCCCATGATAATCTCTTACCAGCGGGTGGTCTGAAAAAAAAATACAATTTTAATGTGGTGAAAAAGTGATATAATTTTCGCTTCAAATTATTCTACCTAAATAAGCTAATATAAATACTTGAGGAACATCAATGCTAACCTGTTAATGTAAACGGCAAACAATTCGACTAAGTATTAGTATATTCAACATGAGATTTCAGGCTATGGAACTGCTATTTCGGAACAGAGGGAGTATTATTATTATTATTATTATTATTATTATTATCATTTGTATTTCCTTTGATTTCTGGTGTGTACACAATTCTTTCCGGGTCCCACCCAGAGACTTAAGGTTAGAAATGGCATCATGGCATTTTCCACTGACCAATTAAAAAAATCACATATATTTTACATAGATAAAGCCTTTCGTAAGGTGTGGGCTGTACTCGTGAGAACAATTTTTTGTATTTCTTTAAGGCATGAGTTTCCAGAGATCCCTTCAATGAGTCTACTGTAATCTTTTCTTTTGTCTACCAATCCGAGGGCTCCAACTACAACAGGGATTGTTGATGTTCTCATGTGCCACATTTTTGACTTTTCGATTTCTAGGTCCTCGTATTTTGATAGCTTTTTGAATATCTTCAAAGATACATTGCCGTCCGCAGGGACTGCCATATCAATGAGGATGCACTTATTTTGTTTGTGGTCTCTAATAACAATGTCTGAGCGGTTAGGTTTTATTGTTATTATTATTACTATTATTATTATTATTATTTTTATTATTGTCAAACAATTATAACATTTTATCTGTTTGTGTGGTTTTATTGGTGTGAAAGTTATCGAGAACAGAGAAAGAGATCTTGCGTGATTTCATAGGCAAGTCCTTTCCTAAATACCTGCTTTTGATCTTTTTCTTAAAGACTTTTTTAACTAGCAGAATGAGGAATTGTTTGCTAATTTTTTCATCAATCACATGGTTTTGATTTCACTAATGTCGTCTGCACCCAACTCACTTTCCAGTCAAATCGGATTAGGTTTGAGATGCGCAGACACAAATATGCTGGAGAGATAATCCCTGTGGATTGTGTTCAAACAACCGGAATTTCAAATTCCATTCTGTAAGACAATAGACATCGGCTCAGGTTAAAATCACAAATTTTATTGTTATTATTATTATTATTAATGCTATTATTATTATTATTATTATTATTATTATTATTATTATTATTATTATTATTATTATTCACGTAACGATATGAAGTAGTGGCGATAATACTATTAAAGTTGAAGATTTATTATTTTATTAGTAATATTATACAAGCGAAAAGAAGCAAGTGCCAAATTCCACTGTGGTATTAGTGGCGATTATGTTTTTAGATTGTCAGGTTGTTATTGTGAATCTTGGAAACTTCTCGCAGATATTGTTGGAAATTACGTGAGGGAAGGTCTCTTGCAAAATTTAAACATTTTGAATTTCTCGCTGATTTCAAGCTTGCTGTATACAATCGCTGTCTCAAACAATGCTTAAAACGGCTTTGTGCGAGTTTTAGCATAAAACATCCTTCTTTGAACATTGTTGGTTGGCGCTACACAATCACATACAAAGAACTGCACTGAATAAAAAATCAACATCATTTGATTATTATCAACAGTAGCCACAAGTAAAATCGGTTGCACCTATAATTTGAAAAGAAAATAATGAGATACCGTATATACGCGAGCATAGCGTGCGTTTTTACAATGAGTTCTTGACATTAAAAATAGGGGGTCGAATAGTAATTTTTTGGAGGAGTTTAAATCTCATGCATTTTGGTTGACTGGTTGCACCATACACAGATAATTGTTTTTTTTAAAGGTGTTAAAATCCATCCTAAAAAAATTCAGGGGTCTCATCAATTCAGCTTATACACATGTATATGCGGCAATGAAGATGTGGCCGTTCCACACCACATCGAATAAAGGGCTAGGACGGAAACCCCCATCAATGCAGGAACGAGCAATAAAAGCTACTGGACTTGAGAAAGCTATTTTCCTGGAGAATAGTTTTAAAAGAACGATTTTATGAATTGCAACCGACAGCAGAACTTACCGCTCTGTCAATAAATGTGTTGTAGGGAAATGACCATTATCTCGTTTGTGTAATTTAATCTTCATATCTTTAATTATTTTAGTTGTATGAGTAAATTGTTTACACAAATAATTCAATGGATACAATCATTAATTTCGTATTCAACAAATGAACTGTGTTGACCAAAAGTATGCTATTTACGTTTTTTTCTTCTGTGTGACAGAGGGAGAGTATGGGAAACACACACACAAACACACACGTATTTTTGTTTTTAGTGAAATTGGAGGAGATTTGAATAACGAAATTTAATCAGAGCATTTTGTTTACTGATGGGAAAATCTGATCTAGGGCAGAGGTTGTACCCATTGAATCTGGGTCATTAGAAGACAATGTAAATGGTCGAAATAATTTTTATCGATTAAAAATTGAAATAGAGCTGAGTAAGCTAGAAGGAACTTTGGAATTCACATGATTTTGGTTGAAGCAGCCAGAACCCCGTGATAATCGCGTGCGAAGTAGTAGGGTCAATTATAATCAGTCGGGTTTATCAATATAATCGCGTAGTTATGCTGAAAAAGGGAGACTGGAGAAAATTCTTGAAGAGAGAAGTGAGAATTGGCCCGGAAAAGCGTTTGGAGGAGGAACGCCACTATAACCTCAAGCCCCGCACAGAAATCTTTATCCCTCCATAGCAAGAGTCATATATTGTTCCGAGATGATTTAACAGCAAGTTAATCACAAACACACTCTCTCTGTGTCTAGAATCCAGTGTATGAGTTTTTACGTTAAATACTTTCCTTTTCTGTAACCCGATTCTTTTCTCTGCTATTCTTTTCTGCTATATGAAAGACATTAACAATTCAACCATTGAATAGTTGTTTGTCCGGCTTTCTGCAGATATTAATTTTTTTTTGCTGCATTCAAAATTTCTTAGCGCATACTCCCCAGCCGTGTCTACATCTTCAGTCAACCGTGAATGAACGGTCATCACTTCTGCTTTCTGGATCAAACAAATCACAACGTGGTCAGGAAGCAGGATTAAACCAGCGGACCGCTCGAATAATCTGCGGATGCTCAGGGGACCTATGGCCACTCCCTTAAGTTCGGTTAGGACCGAGTAGACCCCTCAACTTAGAGAGTAAGACGCCGGAGGTTGAGGGGCTGGGGAGAAAGTGTTAGACTGTGAATTCTGCGAATATCTGGCATATATTGGAGGATATTCTAGGAGATTAGAAATATGTTAAATGTATTACTATTCATCATGTATATATTAATGTCGACAAATTCTAAGTGCTCTGTAGCTATGAACCAATAATAACTCCGTATTTTCTCTTGTTGTGGTAGTGAGAATAGAAGTTTATGATATCATGTTTGTAGAACATTGTAAATAAGAAAAACACAAAATATTTTTTTCTTAATGCAATGCTCCTTCCTGATGTTGCCAGTGAAAGTACGTCCTTTTCTTTATATTATACGAATTGAGATAATGTAACAGACTAGAACAGAATTCGAACGCAGCCCTTTGAATATTTTGCTCGTCGGCAACCGCACATTCCAAGGACTGACAGAATTACAACCATTCAGCTACACGCCTGCCATCATATGAACAGTTGTAATGTAATGTAAATGATCTTAGTGTTGAAAATAATGAAATGAAAATGATTTCAATAGAAATGTACTGAAAAAAGAATACTGTCAGTAATTAATATGTACAAGAATGGGCTGAAATGTTAATAGGCTGACTATGAAGGAGCGACTCTCGAGCTCAGAAATGCTGCATGCAGTAACTTCAACTCCAGAACACATGGCACACTGGATAAAGGCGTTAGTTAGATCCAGTGACAGGACCCAAAGTATGTGAGTTCAATACCTGGTTATGGTGGTGGAGAACTTGGAGAGGGGAATTAACAGGAGATAACTGATAACTGACATCCATTGGACATGGCACGTGGAACTAGAACAGTCTACCCCAGCAAGCGAAATAAAGGGTTCAGTTTGACATTCCAACCACGTGAAGAAGGCTGGAGCGTACAACGGCCGAAACGTTGTGATATATATGACAACAAAGATGAGGACAATAGTCTGAATAATGTAAATAGTGTACATAATACCTCATGTGAGAAATATAGACAGACTTCAACTCTTATTACTTAATAACTGCATTGTTTATTTCCAGGTAAACTGACATCTGACTGTTCAATGCAGACTGATCTTCCCGTTGGTCAAAATAGTCAGCAACAGCAGACATGACGTCATGATCACTACGATACTGGCTACCTGCCAACTTTTGGCGAACAGATCATAGTCAAATCAGGAGAATAGGGACGGTGATCAACCAGTTCAAAATCAAGGTCTCGCACAGCAGCTATGGAAACCGATGACATGTGCTGCAGCATTGTCCTGATAAAAGAAGCCCCGTTTCATCCGTCTTCCTCGGCTTTTGGTCTTTATCGTCGTTCTTAACTGCCTCGTGGCATAGTACTTTCCATTGGTGGTGTGACCCCTTTAAAGTTAAACAATAAACATAGTGCTTTTCGCATCCCAAGAGACTGAGGTCATCAGCTTCCTTTCAGATAAAACGGCTTCTTTGGAGCAGTCGAGGAGAGGTGTTTCCTCTGCATGAATTATCTCTGGCTCAAAATAATGGGCCCAGCATTCATCCTGCGTTGAGAAATGTTCGAGGAAACACCTCTATTTGCCTCAAACAATGTCAGATTTTCCCGTGATGTGATCAGCCTGGTGCACTTTTGATGAGTTGTCAGAAAACGTGAAACCCACCAAGCCTCCGTCATGTCAATGTCATTGTGCAGATTATTCTCAGCTATCTCAGGGAATATACTATTAGCATTAGCTATTTGATTTATAGTCCATCGATGGTCATCCATGTCGTGAACACGATAAATGTTTTCCGTGGTGGTGGCAGTCGCGGTACATGCAGATCTTTTGCTCTGTTGATTAAGCTGTAGTGCCATCACCTAATGTTACAAATCTGTCAGCATGAATGTCCTTGGGTGTTGAACGCTTTTTCGGCGGGAATAACACGATGGCAAAACTTGACGATTCTCCAGAGATGTCGCTACTTATTACTTATGAAGTCTTCTTTGAACATTAAAAAGATTGGTTTGGTTTGTTTTGTTTCAAGGCATATCAACATGAATGGGTTATTTAATGCCGACCAGCAATTTATTGTTGGTAATTTTTTTTTTCAAAAATAAATTACTGGTATTTTTTCCCTTAAAAAATGTATTGCTGGTAATACTTTTTCCTCAAAGAATTTGCTGGTATTAAAACCTATTTTTATGCATTCATAGTGTTTTAACCCCAGTTTGTGAGTTAGCTATTTTCCCATAGCTGGGACCCTAACAGGTGCTACTACTCCGGGTCAGTGTGGACTTGGGAACATCAGCAATTAAGAGGTAGTTCCTAGCTGTTGGATGTAGTTTATCGTCTTACTCAGGATGCCAACTGAAATCACACAATGCAATTATTAATAAGAGTTGAAATTAATGCATGCAAGATTTCACATCTATAGCATAACCCTTTCATTGTCAGCCTATAAACTTTTCAGTTCATTTTCATAACTCAGACTTTGCTTGGTAATATTCCAAAATCTGCCATTTCCAGACGTGAAAAAAATGGCATTCATTGACTGAAAATTTGGTGTTATTGTCGATTGAAATTTATACACCTCTGTTAACACACATTTTTTAGTCAGGAAAATTGACCTCTCAAGGAAACTAGGTGTTAGCAATTTTTCTAGCATTGATGGGGTTTCCTTCCTAAACGTTCGTCTAAGCCAATATGGCAAGTTAACAAAATGATTATATGATTATTATTCCTTCTTGTTTCATGTATTACTTGTTTTGTTGTTTTTTCAATTTGAATACTTATGTGGATGTGGTTTTTTTTATTAGTTCGTAATCATTTTTTGATGTTGTAGCGCCAGTCTATACGATTCTATAAAGGTTGGTCCTCTGTCACACTGAGTGTATGCATTGGCTTGAAGCCATTGTTCTGAGAAATGTCGGACTTAGATAAGAGTGTTGACATTTCGGATTTAGGTTGACGTCACACATGACATCCGCAGGAGCGTCTAGATGTTGATTTTATAGTTTATATGCGGAGAGAAACGTGAACAATACTGATTTTCAGAGCCTAGCAGAAGTGCAAAGTACTTGACTATATAAACCATGTTGATAATAAATAATCTTTGTATGTTACAAAGCTTAACCGGGGGGGATATGACGGCCAGTTTAAAGCCCACCTCCGATGTGAGAGAGTCCAACCTGCTTAGAAAAACTGCATTCAAAATCATATGTTTGTTTTTAGATTGAGTATCGATCTCCGACAACAGAGGAAAATGCCTAACACTGTCAACAAGGTCATAGATTTCTAAATTTAGCGGAACTACTGCTGACTAATAAAAGGAAGGGCAAAAAGAGGAGAAAAAGATCATGTCCCTTCTGTAGGAAGGGCCTGTCCCCTTAGATAATTAGTATTTGAAATCGTGGATTACAAGAGCTTTGAACCGCGAACCTCTTGAACTATCTTTGGTGTTTCCGTCATTAACCACCTCCCAGACGATTGGTCTGTATTTGGTGTTAAGGTCTCATTCCAATTATCGAAGAACCGACGCGATGTCTACCCTTTTGTTCGACAACCAAACATGGGAATTCAGTTGTGATATGTCAATGATCACGTGACAAGACTAATTGCAACTTCATTAATTATCATTTCCTTTATTGTCTCTCTTTTTCTTTTCTTCTCTCTCGACAATTTTCGTTTTTTTTTTAATTTCTTTTCGTTTCGTTTCTGTTCCTGTTCTTTGTTTTTTTTTGTGTATATTCGTTGTTTTCTTTTATTTCTCTTCTTATTTCGTGAGTTCTCTCTTTCGCTTTCTTTCCTTCTTTTTTCCATTCATTTCATTTATTAATTTATTTACTTTAAAAATGCTAATTACACATTCTTCTTTAATTTCCTTCGCTCTTTTTAAATTTTCATTTTCGCTTCTTTCTTCTTTACTGCTGATTCTTTTTTCATTTTTTCTTTTTTTTTCTATCTTTCTTCTAATTAATTTCTTTCTGTCTCGTTTTATTAGAACCCGGTAATTTCCTTACTCTTCCTTCCTTTCCAATTTTTCTTTTTTTTAAAAACTCATTTCAATATATTTTCATTTAAAAATAAGCACTCTTTCTTTCTTTCTTTTTCTTTTTGTTCTACATTTTCTCTTCATGTTTTGCTTCTTTCTTTTTTAATTTCTCTCAATTTCATTCAACCTAATATTTTATTCATGTTCAATAATTCCGATTGTTCTTTCTTTCTTTCTTTCTTTTTCTGTGGTTCTTTGTTTTCTTTCTTCTTCCTTTCATTCAACTTAATATTATCTTTATTCATTTTAATAATTCCCATTGTTCTTTCATTCTTTCTTTCTTTCTGTTCTTTGTTTTCTTTCTTTTTCTTTTCATTCAACTTAATATTATCTTTATTCATTTTTAATAATTCCCATTGTTCTTTCTTCCTTTCTTTCTTTCTTTCTTTCTTTCTTATCGTTTTCCATTTTTGTACTTTCTTTCTATTCTTCACTCTTTCATTCTTTTTCTTTCGTTCTTAATGTCTTTCAGTCTAATATTTTGTTCATTCATTTTCAATAATTCCTATATTTCTTTTTTGTTTCTTTCTTTTGGATCTTCGTTTTCTTTTTTCATTTTTCTTTAATTAAACTTAATGTTTTCTTTATTCACTTTCAATCAATATCATTATTCTTTCTTTTTTTCCATTATTTCTTTCTTTCTTTTAGTTCATCATTTTCTTTCTGTTCCTTTCCATTCAACATAATGTTTTCATTATTCACTTTCAAACATTCCTATTGTTCTTTCTTTCTTTCTTTCTGTCTGTCTTTCTTTCTTTCTTTCTTTCTTTCTTTCTGTCTGTCTGTCTTTCTTTCTTTCTTTTTTTCTAATTTATTTATCAATTTTCCATAACAGCAGTTTTTTCTTTTTAATTCTTTCTTCATTTTTATTGCCCTTCTTTATTAGATAAATTTCATGTGGTCTTTCCTTCCGTCAATATTTTCATTCCACTCTCTTTTCCCTCTTTTATTCCATTTCCCTTACTTTCATTCCCCTCAACACCTTTACAGTAACCATCCCCTATTTTCCTGGTCCTTTTCGCCTTTCTCTTTTCCTTGAGTTAATATATGAAAAACAAAGCGAAACGGGCATTACTCTTACCAACAGACTTAATGAACCGGCAAAACTAGAAGATTAATGCGAGGAAGAACGGCAACAAACAATGAAATTGATGGCGCCTCTCAGTTGGTCGTCACCAATGCTCTTCAGAGCAAAATACTGAAAGATTTGGCAAGCCTAGACGTGTTTAATATTTATATGATTTAGACACGGTCTCTTTTATAATGAACAATCTGTTTTAGACACACTGGAGTGACAGGTCGTAATCGCTTTCTATTTTTTTCCTCAGATTAGGTCATTTGCAATGGTGTGTAGTAATATGAATCTATTTTCCGCGTGTATGATAACATTTATTTGGCCTTGAAAAATATTGCGTCATCTATGATTGCAGATTTTTATGACGCCTAGAGACTATTGTTCGATTGCTGATTAGTCGTCCAACGGCCATTTTCTGTGATGGACGTTATTCCAAGGAAGTGTACGAAAATTGTAACGCTGCACGAACACACTAGCAAGCCTTACCAATGAGCAAATCCAAGAAATATAGACTGGCCAGGGAACTATCCTGATTAGATACAATCGAGAATCTGTGGTCAATCTGCAAGGAAAAACTTCGTGGAACGGACATAAACAGTACTAACATTTATTAGAAAAATACGAAAGAGTAAATAAAAACGAAATTATTCGTTTTGTTTCAATTAATTTGCACAAGGGTACATCTATAAGTCTATCATTCATCCATGCTTAGAATGTTTCTGCCACATATGGTCCGGTGCACCTGATATTTATCTCGAGCGCCTTGATAAAAGGCAAAGAAGCAGCAGCAACATTATAAGTCCTGATCTAGCAGCTTGACTAAAGTCACATCCCAACTTCTGTGTCTTTTCTATAAATACTTCTTCGTATAAGCTCTTCGCTATGGTACCTAGACTTTCCGGAAGAAATGTTTATTCCTATCCTAAATGATTATTTCAATGTTACTAATATAATAAGTCTATAATAAGGCTATAATATCAGTTGTTTCGATTTTGTGCTTCTTGCATATCTTCCAGTGCACATATGTTGTTACCTCGTTATGACTCTGTTTATATTAATTTTTGCCAGTTCCGGACATTCTGACAGTTTCATCATATTTTCCGCAGATTCTGCATTTCAGGTAAGTTATATCCTTAATTATTTAACAATGATAGGATCTAGTTGCGAGGTTTTGATAGATTTGTCGATCCTAATCTAATCCATCGTAATCTCTTCGCTGAAGCTTTTGACTGTGGTGAGTGGGGTTTTCTGCTGGTTGTCATCCTTGACAAACGTTTTAAGATCATTAATGTAAAATAGGTGATTCAGTTTGCCATTCTGTGTCTTGTATCCGTGTCTACTATTGTTCATTAGTCAGCTGAGTGGCGCTAATGGAAGGCAGTAAAGTAAAAGTAGTAGTGGCAATGAATCCCATTGGAAGATCCCACTTTTGATATTTATTCGTTTCGACGTTAATGACCTGTTTGTATTGTTTAGTTTTAGTATAGTCTTCTAGTTTTTCATCCTTTCTGTTATGAATTTGAACGTTGTGGTGCATACTCTGTATATTCTTAGGCTCTTCTTTATTCATGAGTGTGGTATACTGTCAAACGATTTCTGTAGCAGATCCATGCTGTCGATAAGTTTCTTTTTTTGTTTTCACTTTTTCCAATATTGTTTTTTATTGATAATTAGTTGGTCCTTGCACCCGTAACTTCCTCTTTTATATCCCTTCTGTTCTTCTGGGGGAAAATTGGTTTTTACAAGGAAGTTTTATATCCTCTCAGTTATGAGGGAAATTAAGATCTTGTACATTGTTGGCAGGCAGGTGATGGGCCTATAGTTCTTCTGGTTCTTCGTATCTTCTGTCTTTGGGAGTAGGTATGTTACTTCCCGCGTGAGCCATTTGGGGCATTTTTGGGGGTTTATGATTATATCATTGTAAACCAGTGCGAGTTCTCGTCGGGTGCCAGATAGGTTTTTATCCAAAGATTTGCTATTCGGTCTATTCCTGGTGCTATGCAGTTTTTTTTCTTTTGAAGAAGGCAGCGGTTGTTTTAGTATTATTTATATTCGTCCATTTTTGGCACTTTATATGTGTGTGTTGCTCCTGTTGTTGCTTGATCCATGTAGCTATTTCGTAGGTGCATTTTTCAGTTTTTCTACTTCTTACGCCAGAACTCCTCGACTTACTCGATATCAGGTGAATCATTTATCGCTATTTTATTTTTCCAAGTTCTCGATATAATGTCTTGGCATAATCTTTGAAGATCTTGTTTTGTCAGAAGAATCTGTTTCATTTTTCATAACCCTTTCTACTCTGTACCCTCGCTTGAATTTGTTATTTCAGTTTCTCTTTAATTTTTGGTGCGTCAGTATTATTCTTTATGTCAAGGTTTCGTTTCATTTGTCTCCTTTTCTTTCTTTTATTTTAGAGCCCTTGTCTACTTCACTTAGAAGTGACAATTGTCCTCGTAGTTTATCTCTTTCGGTTTCTATTTTTTCTTTCCACATATTTTTTTCTCTTTTTTTTTTGTTTACGTTATGTTTTTAATTTTTCATCTATTGTTTCTGCGATATATGCCGTGACTGCGTATATAAGGTGATTAATTTCTGTCAGGTCCATCGGTCTTTAGGTTTCGTACTTTATTTTTCTAATTACTTGGTTATCAAGGTTGATGGTTGCCTTCAAGTGACAGCTCTATCTTACTTTTGGAATTGTCACCTTTTCCTCGAAAGATATTTCCTTTAAATGCTGTGATCTATATCGGATATTTTTCGTAATATCTTTTTCTCACTCATTCGTTATTATCTTCCTCTGTTTCCTTTTGTACCTCATAGTGATTATTACAACTTGTTTCTATTTGTTCCTCCGCATGTCTCCTCTGGATTGTTGGCATTTAACCCCTCGATGTTAACGTTTATTCTATTTATGATTTTTTCCCGGATTCTTTCGAGTTCTAATACAGGTATTCTTTCTTTTCCTGATGATGTCACACCTGATCGTGGCTAGTTAGTTGTCATCGATTTTAGTCTGTTTCAGTGGTGTTTTTCTCGCTAGATACGGTCAGCTTTAGTCGTTATCTTTATCGAAACGGTGTTAAAAGGCTATCATTACTTCGAGATACTCTTTCCTAGACAATTTATTTATTGTTCTTTTTGTGGGATTTTCTTTTAATGTATATAGAGAGCCTCTGTGTGGACGCTTCTGTGCGTGGTTTCCTTCAAGGTTTCGTTGGGTAGAGTTTGTTCCAGTTGCAGACTTTTCAATCCAAGTGTGGTTCCTCACCCGGGATCGCGGTCCTTATTAACCCGCGTTACGACCGATGGCTTTATGAATATTTTTCATTATGTCAGCATTAGAGTTAGTTCGTATTAACCTATACGTGGGGGTGGGTTCATGGGTACCAGAACATATTTATGCCATTGTGGGCCATCACTTTCAGGAGGCCAGGCTATTTTTTCTAATTATTTTATTTATTTTATTTTATTTTATTTTTTTACCTTTTTTATTATTATTTTTTTACTATTGCTATTAGGAACAACAACGATAACATCTCCGTTTATAAGCGTTTCGATCCTAAAGAGATACGACGTTCTTCATCAGACTCTGACTTAACTTCAATTTTTAACGGAATTTTCCTTGGCTTTTTTCTCTTATGTTCAATAATACTCAAATCTCCCTAATCTTGTTATTACACGAATATGTTTTTCCCATAAATACAATTAATATATATAGTTACTAATAATATTTAAAGAAAAGTTTATTAAAAGTGTTATTATTTAATAGCTTATAAAATAAATATTGTATATAAATTACTAATAAGCAATGAATCAATAAAAAAAAAGTACATTTAAAAGATAATCGAGAAATTACTATCACGAAAATCACCACTCCCACCATCAGTACCATTACTCCGACTACCATCACTACTACTATTGCATTCCTCTTTGTTTGTCTTTCTTCTTATCTATCTATCTATCTATCACAGTAACTTGATTGTTATTTTATATCTATCTATCTATCTATCTATCTATCTATCTATCTATCTATCTATCTATCTATCTATCTATCTATCTATCTATCTATCTCAGTAACTTCGTTGTTATTTTATATCTATCTATCTATCTATCTATCTATCTATCTATCTATCTATCTATCTCAGTAACTTCGTTGTTATTTTATATCTATCTATCTATCTATCTATCTATCTATCTATCTATCTATCTATCTATCTATCTATCTATCTATCTATCTCAGTAACTTCGTTGTTATCTATCTATCTATCTATCTATCTCAGTAACTTCGTTGTTATCTATCTATCTATCTATCTATCTATCTATCTATCTATCTCAGTAACTTCGTTGTTATCTATCTATCTATCTATCTATCTATCTATCTATCTATCTATCTATCTATCTATCTATCTCAGTAACTTCGTTGTTATCTATCTATCTATCTATCTATCTATCTATCTATATATCTATCTATCTATCTATCTATCTATCTCAGTAACTTCATTGTTATCTATCTATCTATCTATCTACCTAATACTAAAAGTCCGTGAATCGTGCATATAGCAGCCATGGGGCGCATAATGATTTAGTTATTGCCATGTCTTTTTCCACCTCTCTCTCTCTTCATCTCCCTGTGATTGCGTGATTTCAGCTTTCATTAAACAAGCAATATTTTAAATATTGAAAGAGAAGAAAACATTATTTTGCCATATTAGAAAAAAAAAATCATTTTTAAGTGAATGTGATTTTAAAATATTTCTTGGCATATTAAAAAAAATACTTTTAACTCAAACTAATTTTACCAAATTCTAAGTGAATAAGATTAAAAAATACGAGTTGTTTATATAGTAAGTATTTTTTGTTACAACTTCCTTCAAACAGATAATTTCCTTCTTTTCCCTCCTTTTTTAGAGTTGAAATCAACTTCACTGTTTTATAACCTGAAGATTCAGTGACCCAACGGGTTACGGCTAGTCTAGGCAGTAATAATAATCTCATAACTGTCCAATCCTCTGCCCGATTCACGTAAAAAATAAGATCTGTGTCAAAAATGAATAAAACAAATAGCTACTGATTATCATTATATCTATAATATTCAAAATGTGTGTGCGTGTATGTATGTGTGTGTGTGTTTGTGTGGGTGTGTTCGGATGTTGTTCATGCGTTTCTAGACTTTTCATCCGATTTCAATTATTATTTTTTCTTTGATAGATAATTCTTCAGTGCCGGTTTGGCTGGAAAAAATTACATACCGTGATGGTGAAAAATCGGAGAAAAATAGTTTTTCACACCTTGCACAAAAATCAAAGTCAAATTTTAATGCCTATAAAAAACAAGTACAATCGATTTAGAGAGTTGAAATCTAACGCAAAAGATTATTAGAATTTATAAAAAAAATATATTATAAATAAAAATTATCGTATATTATTATAATGACGGTCCATAGAAGAGGTTCCTTCCTTACAAGATTGAGTAGGCACAAACAGCTCTTTTCAGGGCCACCCACCCACCACCTCATTCAAATTGTTACCCCCACCCACGTGGTGATGTGCCTCAGTTGCAATAGTGATTTTCGGGTGGGCTGACTTTAAATTGACAGCCAAGTTTTTTCCAAATATCCTAAAGAGATGCTCTATTCACAGTATCAAATGCTTTAGTTAGATCGATAAACACTTGATACAAATCCATTCGTTGTTCTACACATTGCTTCTGCAACTGTCTTTCTTTAAAAAAAAAAAACATATCCACTGTTCCACGCCGACTTCTGAACCCACACTGAGTCTCCGTTAGAACATCATCAACAACGTGTTTCAGCATTCTGTCCAACATAATTCTACATAACACTTTCCCACCGACAGACAGTAATGCAATGCCACGATATCGTAATTCTCGTAATCGTCTTTTGAAACGTTTCCTTTTTACAACACAATTATTAATCCATCTCGCCAGTCCTGTGGAACGCTCTTATTACTCCAGACCATCTGCAGTAAATCAGTGAGACATTTCATTATGTTATGCCCAGCACACTTGAAAACTTCCGCCTGAAGTCCATCGATACCAAGTGACTATCCAATATTCAGTTTTTCGACAACAGCTTCAACCTCTGCGAGTGAGGGGGTATCTGTCAGAACTTCTTTAACCGGACCACAAGGGATTGACTCGGTGAACTCTAGATCAATGTCAGATTGTATATTAAATAGCTTATCAAAGTGCTCTCTCCATCTGCGAGGAATATCTACAGGGTCTCGAAAAAGCTCCTTACCATCCTTTCAGCGCAAAGGCGTGACAAGAGAACATAATGGTTCCTACACTTAATGCAGATCGCAGCACATTAAGTTTGTATCATTGGTGTCGGAGGCAAGCTGAATTTCGTCAGCCTTAGTCCGCCGCCAGGAGATCTGAATGTTACGTAGTTTTCGCTGCACATCAGCTTTCATAGCTTCGAACTCGGTCAACAATCTTTCATGTTCATCAGATGCTTGTCTACCTTTCAGCAGGGCATCTAAGGCTTTCGATTTAACATCCAGTAAGAGCTGAATCTCAGTGTCCTTCTCATCAGACTAGTCTTGATGTTTATGCTCCCAGTACCTTAACACCTTCTCAAAGCCTTCATAGACATAAGCCTTGAAAGCATCCCGTGTGTTTTCACAAAGAATGACTTTCGTCTCAGTTACAAGCTTTTCTTTCACCATCTCATCCTTCAGGCGACCTACATTCAACCATTTAGGAATACTGACACCACCATCTCTCATTTTAGGTTTAAGCACAAAAAGGAACTTTTGCTCGAACCAACCGTTGGTCGACCCAGCATTCGCCACGACGAATAGCGCAGACACCACAGGTAACCTTCATGTCACGTTTCCTTACGAAGACCTGGCATCCCGCTCCCACCCTTTCACTGTTGAAACTGTTAAATGTAGACGTCTCTTCTACTCGAATAGCTTCATGTCTCGCACCTCTCGCCTGTGGAACTCCCTTCCTTATTCCTGTTTCCCTGACAACTATAATCTCCAACTATTCAAATGTAACGTCAATCGACATCTCCAGTTGCCTTGATCTATCCACTATCCTTCTCCACATCCTTTCCTCTTTCACTCCCATCTGCTCTCGCTCCAAATCTTCTGTAACCCCTTGCGTGCTAGTGTCTTCCAGCCTTGCTTGGGGTGAAAAGCTTAAAACAAAGACATAATCAATCATATGCCATTGTTTCTAGCCAGCATGCTTTCAAGTGTTCTTGAATGTGTCTTTCTGACAAAACATGGTCCTACTGATCTGGAATTCCATCTCGGAGCAGAACTGCAGCAGTAGCAAAGCATTGCTATTGCACTTTCCTACTCCACGTCTTACCATCACACTCCAGATTTTATAATATCTCCCTACCCTAGCGTCAAAGTCACCAAGAATAAATGCTTTGTCTGCTAAGGATATTCTTCGAACTATTTCACCTAATGCCAGATATAAACCGACCCTGTCTCCCTCTCAAGAACACATAGTCGGAGTATACATGCTCACAAAAGTTCAAAAACAACTTATGATCAAAGGGAGCCTCATCGTCAAGTTCCTATCACTAACTCCATATGGAAGTTCTAGGCTTGCAATAATGAAAGTCTTCACGGCAATAGCCATAACAGATTCCCTTTTGCAGCCATCTCCTCTAACACTACAGAAGAAGGTATAGCCGCCATACAACTCAGTATACTGGCACTCTTTAGCAAGTCTTGTCTCAGATAGTGCCACTATGCTCATTTCATATCTTTGAAGCACCTTCGCTATGAGAGCAGACCTACGCCCAGGACATTAGACCGATGACTGTATGTCCATCAACATACAGACATACACATATATACAAGTGAACATATTTATACATACACATATATCCTAATATAATATTATTGTAAGTATTACTACTACAGTTATTATTATTATTATTATTATTATTATTGCGTTCTCCTTCATTTCATCTTCCTATAAGGAGTAAGAGGAGGGACAGAATATGATACACAAGATTAACAATAAACGCGGCCTGAGAAATTACGAAGCAAATCGCATTTTTTAAACACTAAGCAAAAGTCCTCCAGAAACGTATAAAATTTTCCAGACTGCCTATCGATTAACTTGTATGAGCAGACCATCCGTTTTTCGATGGCACTAGCGGTTCAAGAGAACTGGTTGAAAAATTCGCAGTTTTTTGGATGAAGACCGCCATGTGTCTATAAAGACAATAAGCGTACAGTAGTAGATGCTGTGACAATTGTACACAGAATTATTTATTACGATCTGAACATGCGCAGAATGTGTGTTAAGTTTCTTACCAGGATGCCTAGTGACGAACACAATGAATGACGCGTTGGTGACTGCAGGGAGATGATTGATGAGCATCGAAACTGTCAAATGCCATCCCGGCAGTCTAGGCCTTGCTTCCTTTGACTTTGGTTAGACTACAAGCTGAAGGAAAAATTTAAGGGCAGTAGTTTTCAAGATATTGAGAAAATGAAGGAGTCTGTGACAAGGGTTCCGGACGTTTTCCCTTTGGATGTCATCCATGGGGCCTTCACGAAGGGGTTGGAGTTCTACAAGGACATTAAAGTCAGAGGATTTTACTTTGAAGGAAATTAAAGTTTTGTATTTCTTTGACGTTAATAAATGTCTCTTCGGAAGAAGCTTGAAAACTTCTGGAATGCACCGAGTGTTTCTTTTAATTTTGTTCCATTTGTAAATGTTGTTTGCTTTTATTTTACCTATGCCAGAAATGTTTTACACGATTATTCTTGACATAATTTTACAGTCATAATTATTGTATTCAACCAGATCCCCCAAAATTTGCATTCTATTTTAAGAAAATCTACATATAGTAGAGTAAGGACACCGTTGCTGGGATTGAGGAATCGGACAGCCGAGTTCGAATTCCAGTCAAATCCATTACATTCACTTATTTTCCATACCTTTGGGAAAGATATGAATACTCTTCTGCTCCACCTCCCCAGCTATGGTAAATAGCAGAACAGAACGGGTTCTATAGCCTTGGATGGCAACTGGTCTACTGCAAAAAGAAATAGCAACCTACTGCGGGGAAACAAATCTACCTCGTCAGTCATGTATCGAAAGATACATGATCGCCTAAGCGTGTATCACGCATGGCACATAACTGACTGATCATTGATTCGGGGTGGGACAGCAGACCCCAGTGCTGAAAATGCAGCGAGCAAAAGAATAAATTTATTTTTTTATGTCAACGAACAAGGCTACGAACTACCACATTTCATCGTGAATGAACTTAATATTTTCTTGTAAGTTTTATGCACGAGATTAGAAATATTCGAAAATCTTTTTTATGTTAATAAAATTCTTTGTATTTTTTAAATGTCGGAAAAATGTCAGACAGACAAGGACATTTTAGGAAAACAGCCTGGATATTAATCCACCTACACTGTTTGTGACCGGAAGTATCAGATGGCCCTTGAATCAAGCTGAACAAATTTTAGACATTAACAATATATTAATAGTCGTAAACGGCGGATATGATCAATTGATTTTACATTAGTGATCATCAGATATCACCAATTGATGATTGAACCTTTTCCCAACGATAAGGAAAAAATCAGGTCTAAATGACTAATTGGTAAGTCAAGAATTCACGAGGTTAAGTTATTTCTGGAAAAGAACTGTCTGCAAATGAATCTGGAGGAACAAACCAAAGACTATGTCTGCTTGATATTTCTAGATAGGAAAATTGGTGAGAAATATTGACAATTTGGTACGCAACAATAATTTGTATGGAAAGTTCAAATTTAAGAAACTAAAGGTTGATTTATTTCTTTTTTCTCTTTGTTTATAAATTAAAATAGTTGATATAACATGTTATATTTTTTGCATATTATTAAAATAATAATAAATAATAGAATTGAAAAAAATAATTTTAATGATTTCTCATTCGATTTGCTTGACGCTTGTTCGCTGTTTAAGCGTTATATAAGAATTTAATATATCTTTTAAGATCTCTTTTAAGATGTATTTACGATTGTTGTGAGGTAATCTTATTTTTATTAACGCGACTACAAGAAGACAGAGGACGGAATGCATGGTCATCAGTAAAAGGATGAGCCCGAAATGCGATTTGCATGTCGGGATCACTAGAATCAAGCAGACGTAGAAGTTTAAATATCTGGGAAGCGTTTTGACAGAGGACGGTAAGTGCGACACTGAGATCCGAAGACGTATTGGGATAGCCAAGGACACATTCCAAAGCTGGGCAGAGTATTACGAGAAAGGAGGATATCTTTGGTAAAGAAGAAAAGAATACTGAGTTGTTACGTGACATCTGTCCTTTACGAATGCTGGACGGTTTCCTCAAAGAAGAGGAAGAAACTCGAGGCGACGGAGATGTGGTTCTACAGAAGGATGCTAAGATTATTATGGACCAAGCGTGTGAGCGAGGTCTTAGAGTCTTTATCCACTAACAAGATTTCAAAACTCAAATTCACTTACAGTTCAATAATGGAATAAAGAAATCAAGATAAAGTAAGTAAAGCCAGTGTAACTGATTTCTGAAGAAATTGTTTTACACAATGACAAACGTAATGATGTGCGACTCGGTTAGATGTCTCTCGTGAATTAGTGGGGTCAACTAGAATGCATTTCGCTCCAATCTTCCCACTGATATAAAGCCACAGATTTAACAAAGGATCGAACTTCATTAGCTTGTTCATTGATTGTGTTCCAATGTACAAACCCCTGCTGGTTCATTTAATGTCGAAATCATTTTATTATACTTGATTCTAATTAGCTTTAGCTAATGTTTGAATCTATAAACAAACATGGGTCTAGTTTATACTTGAATCTACTGGTAAATATTGTTTGTTCATATCTGAGTCCAAAGCATGCACCTGAAAGGTGAACAGAGGATTTTTCAGAAACGCTCATCTCTAAGAATTTATCACATTTATTTTCATATTTTTCCATATTCCTATTGATTAAACTTCTCAAATCTCTAAGATAACAAAAATAAAATAAAGAAATTCTAAGATAGGAGTTTATGTCTTATGTAATTACATTATAAATTGGTCCCCCTAACAAAACGACATAAATCAATCAATAAATAAATAAAATATAAGCAAGCGAACTATATAATAATAATAATAATAATAATAATAATAATAATAATAATAATAATAATAATAAAGAGAAAATGATATGCTTGAAATTCATATTCAGCGGTTGTTTTGAAATTCATTGAATATTTGTATGCAAGCATTAATATGACACAGGAAAATGATAAGTAATTTATGCATTAAATAAGAGAAATATTAGCCATTTGTTTATAGTATGAATGTATATGTACATATATATATATATATATATATATATATATATATATATATATATATATATATATATATGTATAAACTGGGTCTAGAGATTATATGCAAGTTATGAATACATATAAAATGTTGCGTTTTTAATGCTAAAAGTCCTATTATGATGTTGTTTAGATTCTACTCAATATTATTAACTTAGATATATAGTGATAGAGAAAACTATTGTTTTTCGTTGGAAAAAATTTGACTAAGTTAACAAAACAGACTAATTTGACTGTCAGTACTTTATTTGCAACTATTTATTTTGATACTTTTACATTATTATACCTTGTAAAACTAATGTAAGAAATAATATGAAAAAATTTTGGAACAAATTCGTCAATTTCTTAAAGGAAAAACAAAATTTATTTTAAAAATAAAAGATATATTAACAAAATATAAGAACCTCCTAAAATTTATTGCACAAATACTCCTTTCTTTTCAATGCTCCACAGGTTCTCAATGTGATTCAAATCACAGCTATTTGAAGGCCAGTCCATAAGAGAATCTTCAACAAATCCCTTTTTTTCAACCGCTTGTGCAGAACTCACCAACACCCGAATAGAGGGAACTTTTGCAGAGTGGTACACAGGGTTCCCAAACGACAATCCTTATATTTAAAATTGCTAGCAAGAGAATTAAATTCATATCTTTCCCAAGGATATTAGCAAGTAATTGAATGTAATGACCTCGACTGTATTTCTATCTCGCTTTTCGATTCCTCACTCAGATCCTCTATCCATTACTCCACCTTGCCTAAATTTCACTAATTTATTTTCACTCCTCTAACCTCTAATTAATCTTTTTTTTAACCAGGATTTAGTAAACTTTGATGCATGACTTAGTGCGTTGCCTGGCATAAAGATCATAGATCTACGCTTGGCTAAACACTAGTTATCAAGCCATTCAAAGAAATATTGCTCTAGAAAATCACAGTAACTTTTGGAATTCATTTTAACCCCGTATTTCAGTTTAAATGGACCCACAAACTCATTACCAATAATCGCAGCCCATATCATGATCCTACCGCCGCCTTGTTGGCGTTTAAAAAATTTTCTTGAGTCATGTTGCTTGCAAACCCATCCTCGATCCCATCCATCGGGCCCATCGAGGGTGATCCTTGATTCGTCTGTAAAAAAGCACTTTACTGAAATCAGTTTTCATGTATTTTTTTGCCCACTTTCCTTATGTTTTTGTTAAAATGGGTCTCTTTATTTGATTTTTTACATCAGCAAACTTCCTTAATGCTTTACACCTTGTTTCCATTGACACCATAGGAGCTCCAGCGGCCTCAAATATGAACGCACTTGACGCATTTGGGTTTCTTATTAATTCTCTTCGGATATGTGATAGATCTCGCTTTGTTAAATTCCTGAATTCAGCCTGACACTTTTTTCCTTAGTTCAATTCCTATTTGACATATTTTCTTGATTGTTTGATGATCCCTTTTCAAATCCTTAGAAATTTGAAGCGAAGACTTTCCTTTGCTAATTTCTTTGATTATATATTTCTTTTCATTCATTGTTAGTTCTTTTTTACGAGCGATAATACTAAATTCTAGTTCTTGAAAATAATCTCTTGACACTGCAAATTGCTATAATTACTGAAAAACTAAATATCAAACTGAAATTGAAAATTGGGACTTAATTGCTTTCATGCTCACTCGCTATACATAATAGTACAAATTATTTCATTGGATAACACATATCCATGAATTTTACATAAAATATTTGACAATACCTTTTTTGCATATAATCTAGTTTATATATATATATATATATATATATATATATATATATATATATATATATATATATATATATATAAATATGTATATATATGTATATGTATATAAATATATATACATATAATTATTTATTCGAAAATTATAACATAAATATGTTATAAAATCACTACAAAAATAGCCATTTTGTTTCAACACTTCTGGTGTCTTATCAAGTGATGGTGTTGTATGTAGAATAAAGGGTTTTAAAAAGTTCAAATCAATTCAGTTCAATCAAACACCCCTCGCTAAGGGGAAACGGTGTTACATAACCTTGAATGACCAATCAAAATACAAGTATTCTACATTCGACACCATCACTTGAGAAGACACCAGAAGTGTTGAAACAAAATGGTTATTTTTCTAGTGATTTTATAACATATTTATGTTATAATTTTCGAATAAATAATTGTATTTGCTCTAATTTGTATTGAGCACTCTTTTAAGAATAGTATTTGTTGGTTATTGGAATTCATTCCGTATTCACCAATCCTATACATGTATATATATATATATATATATATATATATATATATATATATATATATATATATATATATACATATATATACATATATATATATATGTATGTGTGTGTGTGTGAAGTGTGTGTGTGTGTGTGTGAGAAGTATATCTAGGCAACAAATATTAATACAAACAAGTTTGAATAAAAACGTGCAACAAAATCTGTTTAATTTTCTATAATTTTTTGACAATTTTCGGATAAGGTGCTGAGTATTGTGCGAATAATCGAAAATATAATATAAGAATTAAACGGACAGACCTTATCGTTTCTTTTTCATCAAATTATATATATATATATATATATATATATATATATATATATATATATATATCGAATTCGTTACATTCGCTTACGGATAAATACCCTTGGCAAAGAGATGAATCCAACATTTTTTCCTATGAGGTTGAATAGCAGAATAGACTGTGTCTACAACAGAAAGAAACGGCAGCCTACTGCGGGAATATCTTCTACTTCGTCAATCATGAATCGAAAGAAACATGTTCATCCAAGCTTGTATCGGGTATGAAACCTAACTGATTGACTGAGGAAATTCAAGTTGACGGCGTAATGGTAAGATAAACATTAGAAAATGATGTTTTGCAACAAAAAATGTATTTATGCAGATATTTTATAAACGGAAGAAAATTTCTAATACAATTTGCATAGGACGAGTATTCGGCTAAAAAAAAAAACAACAAAAAAAAAAACACAGATCGTCAATTTTTCGACAACACTGTTGAAACTCATTAATAGACCTTCAGTTTTTTTTGTTCAGAATTTTAGCTTCAGAAATATTTTTCAGCGTATAAATAGGACGGTTAGACTGATTTGATTCGACGGAAAGCATCCATGAGTCAGAAAACGCAAAAATATACATCTGCTCAGCGCAGAAGCATACGACAAAATTGATGGTTACGAATACCGGAATCCTCTTAGGTGGGACGCTGGAAATGTCAGCGTGCATTTGTAGATCAAATAAAAAGGTTTCGTTCAAATTTTCTGAAAGATTACTGAATGCGGCATGTCCCTGACGAATGCCGAGTGCGTTCATTGACTGAAACCTTATAATAATGAAAATAAAACAAAAAAGAAACGGATTCAAAGTAATCATTGTGTATGTGATAACAATTTTCCAATGAATCAGAGTTATCAATGATTTGTAAGAGATACCAGGTGCAGAATAGGGTCGACAATGTGAAATGGGTTTAAATAAGAGTTGGTCGGCTGAAAAGTTCATAGTTTGAACAAGATATTATGTAAGTAGACACCATTCGATAGACTAAAAGACATGCATGTGTACCAGAATGCAATAGCTGGCAGATCACTTGTATTCTGGTACACTAACATTTCGTTTAATCAACTGGTGTGTCTATATATCAATTATGTTGGTCAGTATTTGGACTTACCAGCTGGCTGTCGTAAGATGAATTATTTCAACATTTGTCCTCGTCTATTTTTTTGTATTTCATTTTTCGAGATGGGGAATGACCCTATTAAAAGTATTGCTTTCATCTTGATTCTATATGGTGATTTTTTAAGCGTAAATTAGATGTGACACAAGGCCGAAAGTATGTGGCACTCAATGAGCATCGAACTAATTTTGCATTCGTAATTGATCTAGCGAGGCAAGCTTGCTAATCATTACACCACGTCGAGATACCCAAAAATGATTTTCTAAGCGTTGCTTAGATATGGCCCAAGAACGAAAGTATGGGGCACCCAGTGAGGATCAAAGTCACTGTTCAGTCGTAATTGTTCTAGTGAGGCAAGCTTGTTAGTCATTGCACTACGTCTACGTGTCCCTTGATGGTTATATATCTACTTGTTCGGTACCCGTCGTTTCGCTAATGGCAAGATGACTAGATTTCAAAGCTTCAATTAAAATACCGTATATTCTCGTGTATTAGTCGACCGCATGTATAGTGTGATCCCTTATTTTTTGGCATGAATTTTAACCCCTCCTTAAAAAAATTACCTGTGTATAGTGCAACCGGTGATAGGAAATGCCTGAGATTTAATCTCTTAAAAATATTACCTTTGTATAGTATGGCTCTATGTTTTTAACGTCAAAATCTAATAATAAAAACTGGCACTGTATGCGAGTATGTACTGTATTCTATTTATAAGAAACTTTATCCAATTTCAAAGCGAGTGTGGTTATAAAATGACTTCAAATTGCTGGCTTATTTTTCTGTTAGCCTCTGCAACATGCAAATTAACTTCTGCGACACAGATGTACATTTTAATTTCGTTCATGTTCTTTGTTCATGAACATTTTCATTTATTGACAGACTTAAAATGTACGGACAAATTAAAAAAAATAATTAAAAATTGTTCTATTGATTGTCAAATAATTCCCGAAAAGTTCGCTAAAATTTTATAATTATCTGATTTTTGGTTTAAAACAACGTATTTTTCTTGTTTCCATTATAACGGCAGGGAGCCATGGAAGAAAGATTTATTCTCCCATTTGTCATTTGTATTTCCCACGTTATGGGCATTATTATATCTATGATATAATATTAGGTTGGTGCAAAAATAATGTCGTTTTCTCACATGAAGTTGAACGTCAAAAAACGACATTATTTTTGCACCAAACTAATAACACCGTACTTCACGGATGGAACAGAATGGCTGAAAGGAAAAAAGAATGGCAAACACTCTACTACTAAGCTATACACAAAACTATATATATATATATATATATTTTATATATATATATATATATATATATATATATATATATATATATTTTATATATATATATATATATATATATATATATATATTTTATATATATATATATATATATATATATATATATATATATATATTCCAATGTTCAAAACATAAACTTAAAACAGGGCTCAATACAAAATAGAGCAATAAATTCCTCTTGCTGTATTGATAATAATTTTAATTAAAAAATTAATGTAAAAATATAAAAAATTAAAATTTATTTTGTATTCTAATTTATAATGTAAGGTTGGTTTTGTTAAGTACAGTATTGCTTCTTAAAAATCCTTTATTTACGTTCTATGGATAATTTTGTTTGAATATGTGATTTAATTTAAAAATGTCATAAAATTTGAAAAGCGACATTGGAGCCTATGTGTTAAAATCTGTTTGAGTTTCATTTCCGTTCAATTTTGAATTCTCTTTTTCATTATAATTTCATTGGCTTAACTCGTATCAACATTTCCTTATATTTTAGTTTCTTAACATTTCTTTTCTTTTGGATCTGTGTAATTTTGAATATACTCCTTTCTTTCTTTTGCCTTTCTTTTCTTTCTTTTCTGGTAGTAGGGTTAATTTTTTTTATACGTTCCTTTATTATTTTTTCTTTCCTCTTCCTTATCCTTTTATTGTTTTCTTATTTTCTTTCATTATTTTTCTTCATAAAAATCGTTTTTTACCTTTTACGGAATTTTTCCAAAAACAGAAAATGAAGTGTTAGCAATGATGGTAATAAACCATTTCGTTTAAAATTTCAATTTATGAAACATTGTCTATTTATCGTCGAAACAAAATGAACAATTTCATTGGCTTAACTCCTATCAACATTTCCTTATATGTTACTTTCTTAACATTTCTTTTCTTTTGTATCTGTGTAATTTTGAATATCCTCCTCTCTTTCATTTGCCTTTCTTTTCTTTCTATTCTCCTGGTAGTAGGGTCAATACAAAAGAAAAGTGTGGAATCTGAATCGATCCTCCAAATTTACAAATCAAAGCAGAGTGTAAAGGGAAACAAAAAGGAAGACTTTTACATATAATATGGAGATACTCCTGTGTTTGGAGAAGACATGTTTAGGTTTACAGATTCAAACGGGCCGGATTCATCTATTGTTCCAGGCGAGGACATATTCTACGAACGGGAAACAGGGAGTTTTGGGTTTTCCAAAACTGAGGCCTGCGAGCTGGAGTTTCTTTTTATATATGGGGGAAAATATATTTCCAAAAGACACCATGGACTTGTAAGATGCTGGGAAGGCAGATTTAGGGTCCGAAAGAGCTATGAGGTGACAAGAGAAAACAACTTCCAGATTCCTCTACTGTAAACCGACTGAAATTGATTGCCGTTTTATGGAGTTGCGTCACCAAGCGGCTAGTCACGTGACCCATGTTATTTACCTTCAACAATGAGAGATAATCGCCTTCCGTATCACTACACCAACTTATTTTTCAACCCGGGATAGAGGTTGTACTGATTAGATGATAGGGGTCTGTATTATTCTAGTGTTTTATTTGAAAGTCAGTCAAAGCATGGTCATATAGGAATGTGCATGCGAGTGTAAGTTACATACACACAACACAATCATATGCACATGCATTAGATACGCGCATGCAGAGTCATGCACAGAGTGACGTTGGACAGTGAATCTGCTGTTCTTTTATAATACAGATTATTATATATTATTATAGACACAACGGTTTGATCAAGTACAAATCTGAAGATATTCAGATGTTTGACTAATATCAGGTAACTCTTGATTATTTTCTTAGCTTTGTCTCTACAAAGAATTGTTCGTTTCAGTGTGTATTATTTCACTCCATAATACAGTAATTGGACTCACGACAACTAGATGATAGTACCCTATGATTAACCAGTTCCTATACATACTACGTTACCGTACCACCCTCATTGGTGTGATTTTGGAACCTTTTATATTTAATGTCAGATGGTTTCAATATTTGTTTATCATGGTGGGTTTGTAACGCTTTTGATAAATTTGTATTTCATTTTTATAATAATCAATAGATATCCCATAACAATTATACCATGGATAGCTGATGATGGCCAGGGATTACATAGTCGAAATGTGTCTATAATAAAAAAAATTCGAATAAATTAAAGTAACTTTTTTGTTTTAATAAAAAAGATTTAGCTGTTTTACCTAAATGATTTCGGGTGTTTATTCTACTTAACAACTTTTTGCGATTTTCGAAGCAAACCTCTATATCTCATGGAATTGCGAAAATTGTTCTCTTTCTAATATCCATGTTAGGGAATATCTGTTAATGGTAAATTCTTCATCATTGTTTTTTTTCCTTATGTTGCTTTTTGTCATTCCACTGAACCAGTGTTTATAAATCAGGAAGGAAGAAATGATCCCGCGGATATCAGCATTATTTCGCGATCATGACTTCAATCCCATGATCAGGCATTGGAATCTGGTTAACTCAAAGATGTCACGAAAGGGAATAAGACGACATGGAAAATATCTAATAAGTCATTGGAAACATACGCCTGGAATATTTCGAAACCAGTTCTCGATAAGATATTGTACATGTCAGGCAATCCACGAATGATAAGGGAAAGATTTCAACCGCCGTTGGAATATTTCAGGCGTTTCTATGCAAACACGCCATCCCAAGAAATAAGCATTTATCATTGTTTTTTTTGTTGTTTTTTTTAATCATCTAAGCACATCTGATCACAAATATAACACCTATTTTTCTGTTTTAAATTTTCTAAAATTTAAGAAGGGGTTCATTTTCCAATGTAAATTCACTGTAAATTGACCCTCCCTACGAAAGTCTAAACATAACATGTGCTAAAGCATATTTGGTTAATTTGCTAATTAGGACCCGAGCTCAGTTTGCAATAAAAATTATTTAGGTGTAAATGTAGATGCTTAATTCGAAAATGACTTGATAAATTTGATAAAATCTACTGTTTTGGAATTATCGACAGTAAAAGTTCAAATTCGGTCTCTTGCGGCAGCCATTACTGGCGTTGTTTGCATAAATGTGATGCGCAATAGCTATAAGTTGAATACTAACTTGTCTTGATTATTGCGGACACAATATAGTTCTCTTGCGAAGTAATTGACATAAGTTGAGATGAGTAAGATCAGTAAAAAAATGTTTTTCCGCGTTTAGCTTTCCGCAGCAAACAACGCCAGTAATGACTGCCGACAAAGATGCGAATGAATCCGAACATTTACTGTCGATATCTCCAAATAGTATGATATCTACCGATGCATTTGCGACCTACATAATACATAATTAGTTCACTGTTCACTGCCTTTAACCATAACCCTAAACCTTAAGCCTAACTCTAACATATTTCATACATCCAACAGTTGATAAATATCATACCATAGTAGAAAAAGAATAGTAGATATCATACTATAGAAGAAAATGGACGGTAGATATCATAGTATAGCAGGACGAAGAATTCTTACATATTTTATCAAATCTTTAGCCAGTACAAGACTCAAGAGCCGCTCAAAATAGAGGGTTACAAAATTAGATTGTTGTATGGATGTAGGAGAAGAACAGGAAGAAGTAAGTGCAGGCTCTAGAGATACATACAATGGGTAATGCTTGAACACGTTAAGAGTGTAGTGTTCAGGGAAGCATCATCTCGGGAGTTTGTTAGCTAAAGTAGCGGCACTTTTGCATTTATTATTGTTATTTCTTTTCCCTTTTATTTATGTAGTAAGATATGCAAAATAAACTTACTCTATTTTGCATAAAATCAATCGCCTACGAGTGTCAGCCGACACACGGGAGGGTGACTTCTACATCACAGTCTTTGTCCTCGGGCAGAGTGCGGCTGTGGCTCTGTCTACGGACAGAGACGCAGCTGGGGAAAATAAAAACTGTGAGGTGCCTCCACCCCTTGGACTCGAGAGTGTGGTTCGATGCCACTGCAACTGATGGTTGCGAGGTCTGGTTTATTTTGTACCTGGCTCGAGTGTACGCGGTCGGATTCCCCACGTTAAACCTGACCTTGTGTCACATCTCGTCTTAGTGGGTAGACTGAGGTAAATAAAACTTCTACGTTACAGCCGTTGTCTTCGGGCAGATTGCGACTCAATTGTGGCTCTGTCTGCGGACAGCGACGTAGTAGGGGGATATAAAATTCTTTGAGGTTGCCGGGCCCGAGGAACAGCTGTCCAAGGCTTCACCCACCACTGCACTTGAGAGGAGTGATCTGTAGTCATAGCAAACGGTCCTAGCACAACCGACGATTGCGGGGGATCGGCAATTTTTGTACCTGGCCCGAATGTACGTGTTTGGGTTTTCCCACCTTTAAACCTGACCTTTTCTCACATCTTGTCTCTATGGGGAGATCGAGGTAAATAAAACTTTTAGATCCCAGACTGAAAGGCAACGCAACAATTTATTTATTTTGGGCTTGCGCATGAGGATAAATTTCCAATGAATTTGCTTAGAAAACTGTACACACCTCTGAAAGTTGTTTCGTATATCCTTTTTATGGAGAGCTCTAGGCATCTCGATGCGGTGTAATGGTTAGTAAGTTTGTCTCGCTAGAACAATTACGACTGATTAGTGAGTTCGATCCTCATTAGTTGTCCCATACTTTCGGTTTTGTGCCACATTTAAGCTCCTCTTGGAAAATATTTATATGGGCACTCCGATGTGGTGTAATGGTTAGCAAGCTCGTCTCATGGGAACAGTTACAACTAAGTAGTTTCAATCCTCACTGGGTGCACCATACTTTCGGCCCTGTGCCACAATCTAAGCTATGCTTAGAAAATCAAGATATGGAGAGCTTAATGGATACCAACCGGAAAAATAAGATTATTTCTTCGAATAAACTCTATGAGAAATTTATAGAGGAAATTCTTCTCCCCTGAATCGATCCTCCAAATTTACAAATCAACCATCCGCCCTTGCATGGAGTATTGCTGCCATATATGGTCTGTTTGCCTCAAGGTTCTTGATAACATCCAGAGACGGGTATGCAATGTAATTGGCCCTGATCTGGCTTCTCGTCCGTAGTTTCTCTCTCACAGACGCACCGTCGCCTCTCTCTGTCTCTTTTATAAATACTTCCATGGTAATTGCTCCGATGAGCTGCTATCGCTGGTTCCCAGTGATGTTCATGATGACGATAGTCTTTGAGTATAGAATCCAGACAGTAGGGAAGCGTAGTTCAGGTTAGCAGTGGATATCTCGATAAAGTAGCAGAGCGTAGTTCTTCCTTCTGGTAATCTTTGATTCTGACAGGTGGGCATTGGATATTCGGAGAGAGCAATCAAAATGTCCGCCTTCATACAAGACGGATTGAATATTTCCCGTCTCCTGATTGGCTAACCTTCTTTTGGGGGAACTATAAAGTGAGTCAAGTCATTTGGGTTTGCTCACTAGTCTATAATGTTCTCAAAATAACTTAACACCCAGGCTCCATGAATTCCAGCGTCCTACGAGGCTGACTTCCCGTTCCCACCCTTTCACTGTTGAAACTGTTAAATGTAGACGTCTCTTCTATTCCAATAGCTTCATATCTTGCCTATGGAACTCCCTTCCTCATTCTTGTTTCCCTGATGCCTATGATCTCCAACTATTCAAGTGTAACGTCAATCGACATCTCCAGTTGCCTTGATCTATCCTCTATCCTTCTCCACATCCTTTCCTCTAACACTCCTATTTGCTCTCGCTCCAAATCCTCTGTAACCCCTTGCGTGCTAGTGGCTTCCAGCCTTGCCTGGGGTGAAAAGCTTAGAACCCCCCCCCCAAAAAAAACAATAACGCTCTAATATGTTCTTTAATCAATGCTGATTGTTGTAGGATTTTCAAATGGATTGAGAACTGCATTGTAATATGAAGTAACACAAGTACTGTTAAAGGCGAAATTGATTAAAAAATATGAATCACATAGCTACTGTGAAGACATTCAAATAACTTAACCTAAATCTATTAATGACTTAATCGCGTTGCTTACAATTCGTAGATAAAATCACGAAGGTGTGATTGGACTAACACTTAACAGTGAGTTAAAACGGAATTGACCACTCAAGTTCAACTTTTGGCTGAAACATTAATGCCCTTGAAATAGGCGGGATCGATCTCGTCTCGCAAGAAATAGCACAATAGACTATCCTCTCTCAGTCTGTCTGTGAGGAGGAAACACTGAACTCAAAACTGTGAAGAATCGAGCAGTAATCTATATCATTATCTTTCCCAATAACAGACATTTATATGCAAATTTTATATCTATTAAAGAAAATAAGGCTAAGAGAAATCTTGATCACCTTCGACCGAAATGGAGATAACAGTTTAGGAAGAGGAAGAAAAAAAAATTGAAGATGAAAGATAGTATTTCTAAATTCATAATAATGCAAATGCTCATCTCGGAAATTTGGACAACTATTATGTCTAATACTACTAGAAGGTGTAAACAAGCAACAAAATATATGATGAATGGTAGCATATCAAAATTCATAAAAATAACAATGCTTTATCTAAAAAATGGACAACTATTATATTACGAAGTGTAAACAAACAAGAAAATATCAGATATAAAAACTACTGAAAAATTAATAACAGACCGGTAAATCTGTAATTATTCGCGAAATAAATGACAGTAAATTGGCTCTAATACTCATTGGCAGTTTTGGCAGACGGATGACAATATTAATTCATCCGCACGTTGCATAAAATATTTAAAAAGATTAATTTCCTTAGTTTAAGTTGGTTTAATAGCGAGCATATTTCAATCAATCCTGAAAAAGTTATCGACTTCATGACAATATTTTTAAGTATTATTTTTTTTCGCGTATGAGAATAATCTGAAATGTAATTTGGAGAAAGGTAAATGTTTTATTATCAGAAGCCATGTCAGGTTGATGAAAAACATCGACACCTCCTCATATTTCCCTTGCTTCTGTTAATGTCATGAATGGAGAATTGCAGTAGATACATTAAGACCCAAACACCAATGTCCTGGGAAAGACGATAAACTATGCATGACAGCAAGGCCTCTGATCAGGAGGTTTTGATGAACGTGGAACCACCTCTTAATTGCTGGTGTTCCCAAGTCCATCCTGACCCAGGATGTTAGCCCCTGTTATGGACCCAACTATGGGCGAATAATTAACCCCCAAACTCGAGTCAAAACACTATGAAAGTGTAAAAATAGGTTTTAATACCAGCAATACATTTTTGAAAAAATATTAACATCAATACATTTTTAGAAAAAATATTACCAGCAATGCATTTTGGAAAAAAATATTACAAGCTATTGAAGAAAAATATTACCATCAATACATTTTTGAAAATAATATTAACAGCAATACATTTTTAGAAAAATATTACCAGCAATGCAATTTGGAAAAAATATTAGAAACAATAGATTTGGGAAAAAAATATATTAACAGCAATACATTTTTGAAGAAAAAGTATTACCAGCAATAAAAATTTGTCGGCATTAAGTAACCCATTGAGGTTGATTTGCCGTAAAACAAATTAAACCAAACCAATATGGCGCAAAATGTTATATAGTTGTAGAAATAGCGTTTGAATGGAACTTCCTTCAAACCTTTATCAATGCATATAGTTTATGCATAAAAGATGTTTAAACATTCTATCATTTATACATTTTTTACTAGTATTTCTTTACTCTTAGTTTTTTTCAATTTCTAGTACGCCGATATTAAAAGATATTATCGAATTTCCGAGATGAATCATTGTAAGTTACTAACGTTTAATCGTACCTTTCCATTTATGTTTTATACTCGTTTATATGCAGTATTTACATTATTCGGACTATTGTCCTCATCTTTGTCGCCATATTTGTCACAACGTTTCGGCCGTTGTACGCTCCGGCCTTCTTCAGGTGGTTGGAATCTCGAACCGAACCCTTTATTTCGATCACTGGGGTAGACTGTTCTAGTTCCACGAGCCATGTTTGATGGATGTCAGTTATCAGTTATCTCCTGGTAATTTTCCCTCTGAAAGTTCTCCACTGCCTGAACCGGGTATTGAACTCACACTCTTTGGGTCTGTTACTGGATCTAACCAACGCCTTTATCCACCGTACCATGTGTCCTTGAGGACATCTGGGTATGAATTTCTGAGTATTATAAACCTAATTTTTCAGCAACCATTTTTTACCAGTACTCATATTGCAATTTTGCTGTTATCATTGCATGTTTTTACCAGATCTCGTATTGCAACTTTTTGTTATCATTGCTGTTCTCTGGCACTCCTTATTACTGGTTCCCATATTGTATTTATTTCTATGCTAAACCAACATTCACTGGACAGTACCTCAATTTCAACTCCCACCATCCATACAGCCTAAAGAAAGGGATCGTCCGTTGCTTACAACACCGAGCAAAAGTCATAAGTGGCGACCCAGAGACATTAGATAAGGAATTGATCAGTATAAGTAGTACCCTACAACGTAACAACTACCCTGGGTACATGGCAGCAGCCCCCCAAAACTGGGATAGGCGGGTACAAGAGGAGGAGGAGGAGGAGGACAACAACAACACTCAGAAAACAGTCTGCCTGCCTTATGTGAAGGGGTTATCAGAGAAAATACAAAGGATCTGCGGTCCATATAACATCAGGACAACCTTCAAAAGCGTGACAACACTTCGCAGATATCTCTCTCGAGTGAGACCCCCCATAGAGGAGAACGGGACTAAAGACTGTGTGTACGCTATCCCGTGCAGCTGCGGAAAGGAATATAAAGGAGAAACAGGCCGCCCTCTCAAGGTAAGGCTTCAAGAACACCAGAAAGCTGTAATGCGAGGGGAAGTAGAAAAATCAGGAGTGGCTGACCACATATGGAGAGAGAAGGGAGATCACCGTCCCCTGTGGGATCAGGTTGAGATCATAGACAGGGAACACCATTGGAAAATTCGTAAACTTAAGGAATCAGCACATATGCTAGGCCACAAAAATCTCCTGAGTCGGCCAAGCATAGAAATTCATTCTTCATTATTAGATTTTTATGTATTATAATTTATTATCATTAAAATTTTATGGCATGGGGCGCGTATTTTAGGTTACTCTTGAGAGAATGCGGTATTATGGTGTTTGAAGGATTGATTGGTGACGGACGAGTTTTTATGGTGAATGCGAAAATTGTAATGAGTGAATGAGTCGTGACTCGGATTAGCTAGGTATAAGATAGTTAGTGTGGACCAGCCTAAACCCCTCCTTTTTGTGCCACAATTATGTAATTTTACATAATAAATATCTACGTGCCCTTTTGTTTGGTAAGTAATTTTCTTTTTTGCCACATTTTCCGTCGTAGGATACACGCGACGCGCTGTCGCTTGGTTTGACGAGGTAAGTCGGCGTTTTCTTCGCTATAGATATTTACCTGTGCTTTTGAGTGGAAAGGCGTTCAGAATAGAGAAAGAAAAAAGGAGACATATCATTTGCAGACATTTTATAATCTTAGAGTCAGAAGATACGCAGGTGACGCAACAGACAAGTAAGTAAAGATCAAAGAAATTAACCATCAGTTGTATAGCTGGCCACTCGTATTCGAGGATACCAGTCTACTAGAGGAAATAGGTATCCCTATTGCAGATGCTTGCTCAGGCGCATTTGCGTTTATTCAACACCCAAAAAGCCCACCTATGGTTTATATTGCAACTATGTTGAGCAGACCTTAATTAGAATTTCTGGGAAAGAGCGTGTTATCTAGCGTGATCAACAATTTGAACAAGCTCAAGCCCTCAGCCACGATGACTTGACTTCATGTTAGCACGGCTATTGAGGCCCTTTGTGCTATCGTTTTTAGGCACTTTACAGTCCGATAACATCAGGAAGTCTCCTTCTTGACAAATCTACCCTGGTCGAACCCGGGTCTCATTGTCAGAATGCGAACGTTCTAACCACTGAGCCATCAATTGTAAAAATACAGGATATAACGTTATCAGCAAGATAAACAGCTCAACCTCTAAGATACGACCTGGGGTTGTCAAAATCAGAAAATTAAAGAAGTTTAATTACCATGGAAATATTTTAAAGGAAGATTGAAAAATGGCATAGCAACCGGAAGGTGGATTGGAATAGCAAAATAAGTTTTCATTACCTTATACAAAATATTAAGAA
Source organism: Acanthosepion esculentum (assembly GCA_964036315.1). Classification (NCBI taxonomy): domain Eukaryota; kingdom Metazoa; phylum Mollusca; class Cephalopoda; order Sepiida; family Sepiidae; genus Acanthosepion; species Acanthosepion esculentum. The sequence continues at coordinate 96,308,102 of OZ038487.1, forward strand.
ACAAGAAAAGAAATCGTTAGAAACAAGGATGTATATTTACTCCCCGGAAATACACATACTCTCTACCCAGTTAAAAACATATACTTCAAGGTATTTCACTTTATTTACAGATAGTGTATATGTGGAACCCCGTTAGAAATTGTAGAAATATTTAATAGTTTTAAGTAATATCACTAGGAATCTCAACTGACTTATTTTTGTGCAAAAAGTCGGCTCTAGATTGAATTTCCTATCTATTCACCAATCAGCGACGTGATCTCAAACATTCTTAAACATTTTAAATTTAAGACAACTATTTTTTTTGTCTGCTATGAAATATCAGACAGCACTCCCAAAAATAATCAATAATTTAACCCACCTAAAAATAGATATTTAAAAATTGGGAAAAAAATTTATCAATTTTTGATGTTGGTATATATAACATTTAGTTTTCAGGAACATATTCTCTATTATAAATACGACCGCGTAAACTGACAAAGTTCAGTTTTCAGCTTTTCGCTAAACCTTTGACTCGAGGTTGTTGTTTTGTGCACAACTGATTACGCACACCTTTCGTATAATTAATTACTCTACATTTCACACATATATTGAGTAACTTCTTGCAAGAGCCTCGCGATGTTAGAGTAAATTAAGAACACGTTAAAACATAAGAACGGAGTTCTGTCAACAAAAATATTGATATTCTTGCTGACTGCTGAAAAATTACATGCATTCATAAAACTTTGTAAATACGTGACTCTCTCGTTAAGTATTTATATTCTGCCTCTTTATCGAACGAACGCAATTTTTCAGTTGTGTCGTAAAGTAGAATAACAAAATATTTTTGTGGTACTTTGTTTTGTGAAAATCTTTGTAATGCGTTTCTTTCAACATGAAATAAAACAATAATAAAATTTATTTAAATTTGTAGAATTGTGTCTGCAGGTTCTTTCTTCGCTTTTGACACGCTTCATCCTGTACGCATATATCAGAACATCAATATCCTATCCCTTCTATTTCGACCTCTGAAAGTATTGTCCAGGATTCATTGCAATGGAAATTGGATATCACATAGCAATTCAGCATTTTTTCCTTGCTCTTTATACTCTACATCATTTTCTCCTACACATTTCATTCAGTATGTAATGTGAAGAGGATGTGTGAGGAAACAGAAGTCTGTTTCTACAGAAAGATGGTGAGATACCATGTACGGAACATGATTAACGAAAAATGGAAACAGTAATGACACTTACGCAAAAAAAAAGGGAATATTTCGTTTAAAACAAAGAAAATGCTGTTCAGACTCCATGTAATATCAGTTCTCCGATATGGCAGTGAAAGCTTGACAATCTCCACATAGATGCAGAGGAGACATGAGGTCCTAAAAAAGGATGCTGAGTATACCATGGATGGGGCCTGGAATAAACTCCTTCCCTGTCGATTATTTTTGGAAAAAAACATTTCCTTTTCAGACGAATTATTTTTTGTTTTTAATATAGAAAGTAAGATGCTGAGACACTTTGAAGTACCCGAGCAGTGGCTAACACTTCTACCTAACGTATGAGTTGACAACTGGACTCATTGCAAGCTCAGAAGTGTATAAAAAGAATCGATATTGACGTATAAACACGTATATAGCTGTTACTGTTTATTTTTATTCATCTTTCTTCCTTTTTTAATATAAAAACTGTTTACTTTCCCTTTTCCATTTTTCGCCTTCCTTTTTCTTCTATCATGTGGACGGATTGATTTAATTTCTAAAAAAATATTGTGAAGAGATGAATATTTAAATATATCCATGAAATAAATTGTAACCAAGATAGATTTTTAATGATTTTTTTGACCTATCAGTATTAACATATATATATATATATATATATATATATATATATATATATATATATATATATATATATATGATGAAAATGTGGAAAAGACAAAGCAAAATCCGAATATATGAGTTTACTGTTTTTATTATGTTTTTGTTTTTGTTATTCTGTCGACGTCAGACGTTTCGGTCAAATAGACCTTCTTCAGGACATGGTTAATGGAGACATAATTATATTGGATTTAAGTTTGATGGAGAGACGATATATACAGGACTGGTCAGAAACAGAAAAACTGAAATTCTAAAGTCAAGTATTCTTTCTTAGAGTCGGATATGCTGGCGTCGCGTGGGCGGCAACTACGAAGACCTGCGCACAGGGAAGAAGATTGTGTCCTAAGTGGAGGGTGAGGGGGACTATTTAAAACTATAGCTTATCGGTACGTTTGTCACACATTAATCTCGCCACCGAGGTCGCGATCTGAAAGAAACCAAGTCTATTATTTACTGTATGTGAGGTGGCTATCATGCCAGCCTCATAAATCTGTCTAAGGTTCTTATTGTGGATATATTTTAAGATCTTCACAGAGTCGAAATCAAAATTGTGATCAGATTTGGCTATGTGTATAACTAAAGCACTGCTTAGATTACCGAGGCGAATGTCACGTTTATGTTCGGAAATGCGAGATTTCAATGATCTACCTGTCTCGCCTATATAACTCAGGTTGCAGTCTCTGCAGGGCACCTGATAGACGCAAGCATCGGATGTAATATGTAATATATTAGACAGATTTATGAGGCTGGCATGATAGCCACCTTACATACAGTAAATAATAGACTTGGTTTCTTTCAGATCGCGACCTCGGTGGCGAGATTAATGTGTGACAAACGTACCGATAAGCTATAGTTTTAAATAGTCCCCCTCACCCTCCACTTAGGACACAATCTTCTTCCCTGTGCGCAGGTCTTCGTAGTTGCCGCCCACGCGACGCCAGCATATCCGACTCTAAGAAAGAATACTTGACTTTAGAATTTCAGTTTTTCTGTTTCTGACCAGTCCTGTATATATCGTCTCTCCATCAAACTTAAATCCAATATAATTATGTCTCCATTAACCATGTCCTGAAGAAGGTCTATTTGACCGAAACGTCTGACGTCGACAGAATAACAAAAACAAAAACATAATAAAAACAGTAAACTCATATATTCGGATTTTGCTTTGTCTTTTCCACATTTTCATCATACCGTCGGATCTACATCCACACATTTGCTTACATATATATATATGTATACATATATATATATATGTATACATATATATATATATGTATACATATATATGTATACATAAATATATATATATATATGTATACATATATATATATGTATATATATATATATATGTATATATATATATATATATATATATATATATATATATATATATATATATATATATAAACATAAATATAAAAGCGAACATTGAAGTTAACACTCAGAGGCGACAGGCTGCTTCATGCTAGGCGCAAACGTCAGATTATATATATATATATATATATACTGGGTGTCCCACAATAATATATACACACTTTAACAGACAATAACTTAATTGATGATTTTTCTTTGCAGGTTAAACTCATTAAAATTAAATTTTGAGCAAATGGAATTCAATCTAAAATGCTATTGGAATTATGAAAACGCAGTTGAAGCGCAAATAGTTTAGATGGATTCTAAACAGATTCACCAATGCGACTCAACATCAGTCGAATTAGAGGTAAGTTTGAAGCCGGTGGAACTGTTCAGAATGTCCACGAGAAGTGTTCCCGAAGACCAAGGTCATCGACAAGCCTCACAAAGTAAGACAGAGTTCTGGATTAAGTGCAAGCCTTTTCTTTACTGTTCTTTTCCCTCAGGATCCGATGACTTAATATTAAATGACTTTGACGATAATTTATTTTCTTTTGTATATTTTCAAAAAGTTTGAAAAGTTTATGTTATTTTCACTTTGAAATATCCTTTTTCACACGGCTTCCATATTAACAATTTTGAAAACGAATGTTTTTGCTTGAACCAGTTAGTGACACCACAGTTGGCAAATCATCGAATAGTGAGATCCAAACGTGGAGGGAATCCATGAATATTATATACTTGTGTGTGTGTGTGTGTGTGTGTGTGTGTGTGTGTGCGAGCGCGCGCGTGTGCGCTTGTGTGTGTGTGTGTATATATAATATTGTTTTTCTTTTCAGATGATAAATTATATAAAAACTGTCAGAATGTTCTTTTAATCCAAGCGCTTTCGGATATTCCTTTAGCTATTTTCAAGGGTTAAATATTTTAACTGTTAAATAAGAAATAGTGTGTTGCATATGTTTTATAAAATGGTTTCATTTTTCAAAACAGGATCAATACATTGTGTCCATGTTCATAGTTAATATTATTAAGTGTTGTTTTTCTTGTTTTTATTAATAAGGCCCAATTAGATCTTATTTAAATATTCATGGCGACCTACCGGACCCTATTCGTACATACTTGTTTACAACACTAATATAATACCATCATCTACATGCAAAAAAGGCTAAAAATAATGGAAACTTTATTAATAAAAACAAAACAAAAACAAGATCGCATGAGTAATTGTATAAAAAAATAAAGCACCTTGTAAGTATTATTCAATGAAATGTACATATATATATATATATATATATATATATATATATATATATATATATATATGATTGCGTTTGTGTGTGCGTTTTTCCGTAATATGGTGTATACAGCTTCTCGGTTTGAAATTAAATACCGAGAGATCGGGGTGACATGTTGCAAGTGTAGTTGGTGGTAAAACTATCCTCCTGTAGGGAATATGATAAATTGATCGGATAACTATTTACGTTCAGCGATATCTATTTAAGATCACGGATTCGAATCCTTCCGTATCACCAACGTCGTATATACAATTATCTGTAGGCATTTCTTCCTCTCTCCGATCACAGAATATGGTCCCTTCGATCAGAGTCACGGAATCTAATTACCGGGCCAGTTCCTATCACAGTGGATAGCCAAAATAAAAACGCGTATGTTTAATATGTTTGAATATAATTTAAAACCAGTCACGTAATATAATTACTGATTAGTATTCGATATTAAAATCGTGGAGTGATCTTTCGTGTAAACGGATTTACATAAGATATATGGCCGTGACCTTTCGTACTAGTGCTTTCCAAAATGATAGGCATTTACAACATTTTATTTTTTCTTCTATATACCTTCTCCATTTAGGAAGTTTGCGATCACTGCTCTCCACAATTTTTTGTCCTTTGTCAATTTTAATAATTTTTTTATTTTTTATCGCTTCTAAACACTGTTCTGCCATCCACGTAGTCAAGCTCGCTAGGTAGGTTATCTTCTGGTTTCCATTGTCTTCAATCTGTCCGGTGAGTGTTAATTTTTTCAACCCCTCTTTCCTCATTATGTGCCTTAAGAATTTCAACTGTCTCTTTCTGGTCTTAAGTATAAGTATCCTTTTGTTTTCATTTCCTCTAAACCATCGTTGTCAATCTCAGGTACGTTACAAATATCTTATTCTAAGCATAAATATCGCATTCCTTGTTCCAGTGTATTTAACCCAACCAGTGTGTTCTTGTTCTGTTTCCGGTCTAATTCTGCAGCGTGGACTATTCATTAGAATTCAGATGATAAGTTTCGTGATATCGCTGATTGTCTGATTGAGTTCGCATTCATTAGCACCTACCTTCTTAAGACCACAAATGGCGACTATAGCTTGAGAACTAAACTCGGTAAATATACATATGTACTGGTTAAGCTATTGTTCGGACTGTTTTTCCCAACTTTATTTCCACATACACGATGTTTCGGCCGTTGTTCAATCCGTCCTTCTTCAGTGGATAAAAGCGTTGGCTGATTGAACCTAAAAGTGACTTGAACGAAAGATTGTGTGTTCAATCCCTGGCCTCAGAGAGAACAAAAACATGGAGTGTTGAGTTATTGGTTTGGTTTACGGCATATCAACCTCATTTTTATTACTAGTAATATTTTGTTTTGTCAAAAATCTATTTCTGGTAATATTTTTCCTCCAAAAATGCATTGCTGGTAATTATTTTTCCTCAGAAATGTATAGCTGGTAATATTTTTTCTTCTAAAACATTGTTGGTAATATTTTTTTCCTTCAAAAATTTATTGCTGGTAATAGTTATTTTTACAAAGTATTTCTGATATTAAAACTATTTTTACACTTCCCTAGTGTTTTTACCCCAGTTTCGGGATTAACTATTTGCCCATAGCTGAGACCCTAACAGGTGCTACCATTCCGGGTCAGAGTGGATCTGGGAACACCAGGAATTAAGAGGTGGTTCCACGCTCCTCAAAACCTCCTGATCAGAGGCCCTGCTGCTGGACGTAGTTTATCGTCATATCCAGGACGTAGTCGAGTTATCAAGAATTGAAACTGAGCTACACAACGTGGAAATGGTATGATCAACCCACCACACTTGGACTAATTAAAGGGCTTGGTTCGAAATTCCAACAAATATCATTTGAAGAAGGCTGAAGCGTACAACGGTCGAAATATCGTGAATGTGGCAATAAACAACAATCCGAACAATGGAAATAGTTTAGGTATTTACCTCGTCTCACCACTAAGACGTGATGTGATACAGGGCTGGGTTTAATGTGAGGCACCCGAGAACGTACAACCGGGCCAGAACCCAAAATAACCCAGCCCTTGTAATCGTATGTTGCCCTGGCATCGGTATGACTACCAGGTCCCAATCTCTAGGGCATTGAGGAGGTACAGCCGCGGGCAGTTTTTTCCCGGAACCGGGCACATCTGTATTTTTTTACCCAGTTGCTTCTTTTTCCACGGACAGAGACACAGCTGGGTTGCACTCTGCCCGAAAATAGACGCAACTGGGCGGTGATTAGGCTACCCGGCATGCACCAGGTAAGTGTTATTGTCCAGGTTAGGGCCAAGGAAGAACAACACGAACACAAGAGTAGAAATAATGAAGATATATTACACGGAATAATAATACAAGATGTGGAAGGTGTTAGTATGACTGTCAGTCTGGTTTGGAGGGAACTACTATCGGCTCGACTCGATTCGTCTCTCTCTCTTGAGAGGCGTAGTATACATAGTGTTAGGAAGAGTTCATTCTGTAGTTATAGGTGAGGACCCATAACAGTAGGTATATTGAAAATAGTGTAAATAGTTACAATATCTAATCTCAGAAATAAAGACAGACGTATGTACTAGTTTTCAAGTTTATCTATCTAACAAATGCTTCACACAAAGGGGTTTATCATTTGCAAGTCGATACATCAAATTAATAATTACAATTATTTATTTAATGACATTATTTATTGAATCAGCTATTCGACAAGAGTATTACATATGACTTCCGCAAGGTAAACAACGAATTAAGTATCAGGAAAATGTCGTTAAAAACAAAGAGAAGACTATATTACTTACACTATTCGGACTGTTATTCTCATCTTCATTGCCATATTCACAACGTGGTACACGACCTTCTTCAGGTGATTGGAATTTCGTTGGTTAGATCCCGTGATTAGACCCAAAGAGTTGTGAGTTCAATACCATGCTACAGCTGTGGTGAACCAAAAACATGGAGAGTTGAGTTAAAGGGAAATAACTGAGACATCCGGAAGAGGCATGGTACCTGGAACTAGAACAATATACCCCGGTGGACGAAATAATGTGTTCGAGACGAAATTCCAATCACCTGAAGAAGGCCGGAGTGTACTATCAATCAAGCAAAAACACTTTTCATCGAAATCGGATGAAAACTGTGGAAACGGATAAACATGCGATCACACACACACACACACACACACACACACACACACACACACACACACACACACTCACACATACATACACATACATTTTGAGAATTATAGATATATAAGAAGATAACAGAAAATGGTTAATAAATTTTATGGACAGTTTTATAAAGTAAACAATACTGTGTAAAATTGAAAGAGTAGAATTTGTCGTGAACTTATGCACTTTCCTTCCAACGGAAACAAAGGATTTTCCATTTACAGAAAAACGCTTAGTCATTTTCGGAGGGACTCTAACCTGTGTTCTCAATATCCTAGTATTTACAGGCCTTACGGACATATAGTGGTCAGCACCTAGTTAAGTAACCGTTTGCCAGTACCAGGAGCTATAAGCTTGGTTGGATGTGAGGGTGGTGCAATAAATATCGGCGCTGTATTGGAAATTGGAGAGCTGAGTTCCAATTCCAGTCGGGTTCTTCATATTCACATACGCGCAAAAGTATGAATCACCTCTTCTTCCTCCAGATATGGGTTAATTAGTATAAATCGTATCAGTAACTCATTACTGTCCCATAAAATTCTTGCAATCTAAAAATATTTTCTTTTTAAAATAAACTGCAAAATATTGATAAACCTTAAATAAAGAATCAATCGATAGTATTTACGTGCTTACATTATGTAGTGCGACCTGTTCCGAGGAGGTTGACATATTCTGAGGCCGTTGCCCCTGAACAGAAGTGAGTGTTCACAACTGTGCAGTAATTACTGTAAAAAATCCTGTATAATGTGATACAGCTTTCACTGCAGGCAACGTCGATGAGGCGTGAAGATGTAGCCGTTAGTGGGAGTCTTCAATGCTGTCTTGTCATAGAGATGATGGCTGAGTTCTGTTAACGTCCGTTGATGCCAAACATCGCCTGAAGGCATCATTTGTGAAATCGTACAAATCAATAAAGTACCATCTTAACAGCGAATTATGAAAATACACCTGATTTCATATATTCGAAGAGATCTTTGAAAAATTTTGAATAACAAACAGAGGCATAACTGCCGAGTAAGATTGAAAAAACAAATATCATAGTTGACGCCCTCAAATGTGCGCGGATAGCAGGGATACTAGAATCACCCCCTTTCATCAGGGCATATTCTGACGAAAACAATGCCGTTCCGAACATTTTGGCTGCAACTGTATAAAAAATAATTTAAATGCTGTTTTCGATCGGCAGCCAGGTTTGATAATTTTGTTGAAATTCCTACATGCAACCGTAAGTTCTATGCTAATAGCTTCTTCTCTCGGACTTAACACCTATGGAAATCTTCTCTACGATCATAAAAAAAATGTTAATACAATACCGATCGTCGTCTTCTATCTGCTGTAATTTGATTCTTTTATTATCCCCTCTGTTTCTTTCAAGCTCTGAAACCCCTTGCATGTTAGTTGTGTGTAAGGTTTTGCTTGTGTTGAAGTGAACGGAACAAAGGCAAAAAATAAAAAGCAAAAACAAGGATTCTGCAAAATAAGACATCTCTGTACTT
>OZ038487.1:96322261-96327261 GCA_964036315.1 Acanthosepion esculentum
CCCAGACGAGTTACAGAAGATTCCAAAGTCGTCTGGAGGCTATGGTTGAAGCCAAGGCCTATTTAAAAAATAAATTTACTCTTTAGTATTATATTTCAAAATATTTTTGTGTAATTTGGGTAAATATACCTGTTAAAATGAGATGTCGGTGTTATTTTCATTTTTACGTAATTTAAACGCCAACTTATCCATCGCACTGTGTAAGTGTGCGTCTCTATGTGTGTGCGCGTCTGCCTGATGTTATCTTCCTTATAGCCGTTCAATTTCACTTACCATTGTGAAACAATCAAAGATAATTATGCCCTTAATATATATTTTTAGAATAATATTAACCATATACAAGGCCTAAGAGCCACTCGAGAGAGAGAGAGAGAGAGAGAGGAAGATTCCCGGTTTACGAGGTTATGTGGGGGAAGATAACGGTTAACTCTAGAACTGAACAGGTTGAGAATGTAGCGATCGGAGAAACATCGTCTTGGGAGTCTGTTTCACAGAGTAACGGTTGTTTGAGTGACTTAACCTCCCCAATTCGATACGAAGGTAATGGTAGTGGTTCGCTGCAATGGATGGTCTTAATTATAAAGTTTAGAACTGGTGGAACTGGTTAGACTGTACAGAGTGGTCCGAAAGTCTTGTCACCTCTTACCAAAACCTAATGAGAACAATACACAAACAAGTAATACAAAGTACATGTACTGGATTCATTTTATTCCTTTTCATTGGCGCTTTCAAACTTTTAGGAACTCGAATCAGAAATAGAAAATTGCATTATGTAGGGGGTGACACGACTTTCGGACCACTCTGTAGTACGTCTGAATAATTTCTATAGAAATATTGACAGATTAGCCTAAACATTTCGTGTTTTGGAAAGAGGATATTTGTTTGAAAATAATTCCTCGCCGACCGGATAAATACAAGTGCTTTAATCTCACCTTGGGCAGTCATAAACGATGCTCGTGATTCTCGATAGTCGCTGCATTTACCCATTGGCTGTTTAAGGAAATCTCATCCACAATTAACGGTCTCTTTATTTATCTTAATATATACAATTTTCGGGTAAACACGTTACTCCTAAGACTTTTATAATATCACTAATTTTGATCTTTATTTCCTGGGTTTAACGCGTCAATTGATTCTGGAGTAGGTATTTTCTTAAATTTGTCAGGTTGTGACACAAGGTCGGTTTTTAACGTGGGGACCCAAGTTTTTTCACTCGGGCCGCTGGTCTAAGCTGGTCAGAGCTGGTCTAAGCTAGTTATAGCTTGTCTTAGCTGGTCATAGCTTGTCAGAGCTGGTCTAAACTAGTCATAGCTGGTCTTGGCTTGTCATAGCTGGTCTTGGCTTGTCATAGCTGGTCCAGGCCAGAGCCGGTCCAAGCTAGTCGTAGCCGTGATACTACCATCGCAGGGACGAATCCCTGTGCCAGGTAAGTATCTAATTGATTCTGGATTAAAGAGGAGCACAGCACGCCTAGCTGAGTATACAGGGTGATTGAAAAGTAACTCCTTATTTTATGTATAATGGACTCTTCCGTCTTGTAAAAATTATAGTTAGACGGAGAGAGTCCATCATATATTAGTTATCAAATAAGTACATACAGGGTGATTGAAAAGTAACTCCCTATTTTAAGTATGATGGACTCTCCAGTCTAACTAAAATTTTTCACAATAGGTGACAGTTCATCATACAAAAATAGGGAGTTACTTTTCAATCACCTTGTATTATTTTGAAGTTAATGAACATGCTGACAGAGTAACAGTCATCGCTTCGGAAAATGTCAGCTGATTGGATTTAAATTGCCGTCTCACCTACTGCGTTTACTTTCGCGCTAATATGTAACCCTAAGAAGTAAGTTATTGAGCTTATAGGTTAAGACTTAGTGATTGTAAACTTGAACAGCGATCAATGAACAATGTTTCGGAAAAAAAGACTGTGGTAAATAAATTAAGGACACAATAGAATTCAGTTTCCCTAACAAAATGTGAAACGTTAATCTAAACATTATAGAAAACAGAGGTTACAATAGTTTAGTAAAATTAATATCTTAGAATATTATATCGCTTTAAATTATTATAAAAAGGAAACCGTGTAACCATGAACAAGTTCTAACCGGTAATTTTCTTCATCTTAATTTGACTCTTTAAATATAGCTGTAGAATTATGGTATGAATGTAGGTTGTTTGATTTTGTTTAGCGGCATATCAACATCTCTATGGGTTATTTAATGTCGAAATCTAAATATTTAGTAAGCAATTTTATTTTTGGAGATAATAATGATTTAGTGATAAACATTTTACTAATAAATCCATAACTTAGGGAATATACGTAGATTCGTACCTTTCTCTAGGGTATTAGCATGTAAGGTGATTCTACTTCCAGATTCTTCCATAGGGATTGACAGAAGAGAAGGTTTTTTATTCCCTGAAGGAGTGGTTGCTGCGGTTGTCGTATCTGTTTCGTGATTGAAACCTTCTCCACTTCTTTGTGTTCCTACCCACCGTTATGTAGTATCTGTTACGTAACTGTGGTATGACCGTCTATGACTAGCTTGGACAGGTTAAGACCAGCTTAGACCAACGGCCCGAATGGAAACACTCGGGTCCCCCACATTAAAAACAGACCTTGTGTAATAACCTGACTCAGTGGGGGTTAAGGTAAATCTCGAGTATTTGCGTGTAAGTGAATATGACGAACCCAACTTGAATTGGAACTCGACTCTCCGATTAACAATTCCAAGTGAATATTCATTAAACTATCTGCCCATTCAAGCTTATAGCACCTGTTATTCCCAAGTGGTCACCCATACTTACCAGGCTCGACTTTGCTTAACGTTGGTGATCGTACGCGATCCAGTGTTTCAACGTGATATTTACGTAATCCTGATTTGAATGGTTGCGATTAAAAGCAGATTAAGATGAAGGCAAATCGTTTTTATATATTAATAAATCTTCCTTCAGTTATCATGTTGGTTTCGGATTTCCTTCTCGCCAATTGTGAAAGGAAATAATTTATTTTGGCATATTGACAGTTATTTTTGCTGTTATTATTTAATGAAAAAATAAGCATTTTCATGTTCTTCCGAATTATAAATTAGACGATCAATTAGCAATGTCAATTACGCTTCTAAACGTTATGGACAACTGACATTACGATAAGTGAGGAGAAGTAACATTTATCAGATGAAGCATTGTCAACCATGATTAATTTTTGACTAGGATTTCTTTCAGCTTCATTTCCTTTAATTTTAATCGGAACCGTGATCTACGGTTGTATGTACATAGTGAAATTAAGATTAAAGATTTACTCGTTAATAATTAATCACGGTTAAGAAACTTTTATTCATTGGAGTTTCAATAGTATTAAATTCCAATAAATGTTAATTTTAGTAAACTGTCGTAATATCTATTGCAGGTACATTTACAGAAAATACAAAAACGTGATACCTAAGATGTAAAATGAATTTTAAAAAAATCATTCTTGAAGCTTTCATTTTGGTTTTAATTTCAAGGTAATAGATAAAATTTAATATTGCCAATAAGCAAAATACTTCGCCGCTTTTTCTTTTTTTTTTTTAAAGTATTAAAATACTTTAAAATAAAAAATTTAAAAAAAGCGGCGAAGTATTTTGCTTATTTGCTGGAATGAGTTGGTTATTTTTTATTTGCTAAAAAAATTGATTATCGCACATTTTAGTCGTGATTCATCCCAATTCTCTTTATTAAAAATTTATTCAAAAATAAGATACACTTTTATGAAACTTTCTTGGGGAATATTAGCAGATTTAAAGTATAATTCATCTGGTCTTAAATAAATACGATTCTCTGTAAGTCTAAAATATCAAATAGAAATTTCTCAACCAGACAGTAGTTCACTATTTACATTATTCGGACAGTGGATAAAGGCGTTGGTTAGATCCAGTGACAGGACCCAAAGAGTTGTGAGTTCAATACCTGGTTAAGGCAGTGGAGAACTTCGAGAGGTGAATTAACAGGAGATAACTGATATCCATTAGACATGGCGCGTGGAACTAGAACAGTCTACCCCAGCGAGCGAAATAAAGAGTTCAGTTCGACAATTCAACGACCTCAAGAAGGCCGGAGCGTACAACGGCCGAAGGGCTGTGATAAATATAGCAACAAAGATGAGGACAATAAACCGAATAATGGAAATGGACATAATACCTCATCTCAGAAATATAGACAGATTCAGACAGTGGCTGTTTATTTAAGTCGTTTCCGGGTTTGACAGCTTGTCAACGTATTAATATTTATCTGCTGTTGTTCGAGGCAATAAAATTAATTTAATTAATATGTATAACTTCTATATATAATTTTTAAGTACTCAATATTTTTAAAAATCTAAGAAGATATTTTCCGTAAACTTTTATGGAATTGTAAATATTTTTGTCTGTAAATTTACTATGATTATTACTTTTTTTTCTGATAATGTCGTGTATGTTTCAGCATATAATAAAAATTAAGCATGTTTACATGGATGAAAAATTATTCAAAATTCTTTTAAAAATTTATATTAAGCTTTTGAATTTGATTAATAAATATAGCCCAGAAATTTAGAAGATTAAGAAACCCGTATAGAAATTTAAAAGATTTAAAACTTATTATTCTAATTAAAATTAAATAGAAGAAAACATTTCTTGTAAACATTCAGCGAATTTTTTTCTTAAAACGATACTGTTCATAACATATCTTGCTCAGAAAAATAATTTCTAATTAAATAATGTCTTAATTTCATTGCATTTTTATTTTATATTTCAGGACATATTTTGGGTAAATGTGTAACTCTTTGAAAAAATAATTTGATTTACATTCTCCAAAGAGTCCTGCGCTAAACTAATATAAATATGAAGTGATATAATTTTTAATTTCTTGAAATTGCCTTAAGTAATTAATAGGAATAACAAAGGGGAATGTTTAAAAAAAAAAATAAATAAAAATAATTTTCTACAAAGATTTTCTAAAAAAAATCTAAAATAATTTAAT
>OZ038487.1:96332261-96454761 GCA_964036315.1 Acanthosepion esculentum
ATTCGGATACCATTTCTATTCTATCCCCTATTACAATACGGATCATACTTTCTACACTATCCTCTCACTCTATACTATTCACTATTTCTTTATGCTGATTACTATTCTGATCACCATTTCTATTCTATCCTCTATTACAATACGGATCATACTTCCTACGCTATCCTCTATCTCTATACTATTCACTATTTCTTTATGCTGATTACTATTCGGATCACCATTTCTATTCTATCCTCTATTACACTACGGACCATACTTTCTACACTATCCTCTATCTCTATACTATTCACTATTTCTTTATGCTGATTACTATTCGGATACCATTTCTATTCTATCCCCTATTACAATACGGATCATACTTTCTACACTATCCTCTATCTCTATACTATTCACTATTTCTTTATGCTGATTACTATTCTGATCACCATTTCTATTCTATCCTCTATTACAATACGGATCATACTTCCTACGCTATCCTCTATCTCTATACTATTCACTATTTCTTTATGCTGATTACTATTCGGATCACCATTTCTATTCTATCCTCTATTACAATACGGATCAAACTTTCTAGGCTATCCTCTATCTCTATACTATTCACTATTTCTTTATGCTGATTACTATTCTGATCACCATTTCTATTCTATCCTCTATTACAATACGCATAACACTTTCTACACTATCCTCTATCTCTATACTATTCACTATTTCTTTATGCTGATTACTATTCGGATCACCATTTCTATTCTATCCTCTATTTCAATACGGATAATACTTTCTACACTATCCTCTATCTCTATACTATTCACTATGTCTTTATGCTGATTACTATTCTGATCACCATTTCTATTCTATCCTCTATTACAATACGGATCATACTTTCTACACTATCCTCTATCTCTATACTATTCACTATTTCTTTATGCTGATTACTATTCGGATCACCATTTCTATTCTATCCTCTATTACAATACGGATCATACTTTCTACACTATCCTCTCTCTCTATACTATTCACTATTTCTTTTACTGATTACTATTCTGATCACCATTTCTATTCTATCCTCTATTACAATACGGATCACACTTTCTACGCTATCCTCTATCTCTATACTATTCACTATTTCTTTATGTTGATTACTATTCGGATCACCATTTCTATTCTATCCTCTATTACAATACGGATCATACTTTCTACACTATCCTCTATCTCTATACTATTCACTATTTCTTTATGCTGATTACTATTCGGATCACCATTTCTATTCTATCCTCTATTACAATACGGATCATACTTTCTACACTATCCTCTCTCTATATACTATTCACTATTTCTTTATGCTGATTACTATTCGGATCACCATTTCTTTTCTATCCTCTATTACAATACGGATCATACTTTCTACGCTATCCTCTATCTCTATACTATTCACTATTTCTTTATGCTGATTACTATTCGGATCACCATTTCTATTCTATCCTCTATTACAATACGGGCCATACTTTCTACTCTATCCTCTATCTCTATACTATTCACTATTTCTTTATGCTGATTACTATTCGGATCACCATTTCTATTCTATCCTCTATTACAATACGCATCACACTTTCTACACTATCCTCTATCTCTATACTATTCACTATTTCTTTATGCTGATTACTATTCGGATCACCATTTCTATTCTATCCTCTATTACAATACGGATCATACTTTCTACGCTATCCTCTATCTCTATACTCTTCACTATTTCTTTATGCTGATTACTAATCGGATCACCATTTCTATTCTATACTCTATTACAATACGGATCATACTTTCTACACTATCCTCTATCTCTATACTATTCACTATTTCTTTATGCTGATTACTATTCTGATCACCATTTCTTTTCTATCCTCTATTACAATACGGAACATACTTTCTACACTATCCTCTATCTCTATACTATTCACTATTTCTTTATGCTGATTACTATTCGGATCACCATTTCTATTCTATCCTCTATTACAATTCGGATCATACTTTCTACACTATCCTCTCTCTATACTATTCACTATTTCTTTATGCTGATTACTATACGGATCACTATTTCTATTCTATCCTCTATTACAATACGGATCATACTTTCTACGCTATCCTCTATCTCTATACTATTCACTATTTCTTTATGCTGATTACTATTCGGATCACTATTTCTATTCTATCCTCTATTACAATACGCATCACACTTTCTACACTATCCTCTATCTCTATACTATTCACTATTTCTTTATGCTGATTACTATTCGGATCACCATTTCTGTTCTATCCTCTATTACAATACGGATCAGACTTTCTACACTATCCTCTATCTCTGTACTAATCACCCTTTCTTTATGCTGATTACTATTCTGATCACCATTTCTATTCTATCCTCTAATACAATACGGATCATACTTTCTATGCTATCCTCTATCTCTATACTATTCACTATTTCTTTATGCTGATTACTATTCTGATCACCATTTCTATTCTATCCTCTATTACAATACGGATCATACTTTCTACACTATCCTCTATCTCTATACTATTCCCTATTTCTTTATGCTGATTACTATTCTGATCACCATTTCTATTCTATCCTCTATTACACTACGGATCATACTTTCTATGCTATCCTCTATCTCTATACTATTCACTATTTCTTTTTGCTGATTACTATTCTGATCTCCATTTCTATTCTATCCTCTATTACAATACGGATCATACTTTCTACGCTATCCTCTATCTCTATACTATTCACTATTTCTTTATGCTGATTACTATTCGGATCACCATTTCTATTCTATCCTCTATTACAATACGGGCCATACTTTCGAGGCTATCCTCTATCTCTATACTATTCACTATTTCTTTATGCTGATTACTATTCGGATCACCATTTCTATTCTATCCTCTATTACAATACGGATCATACTTTCTACGCTATCCTCTATCTCTATACTCTTCACTATTTCTTTATGCTGATTACTAATCGGATCACCATTTCTATTCTATCCTCTATTACAATACGGATCATACTTTCTACACTATCCTCTATCTCTATACTATTCACTATTTCTTTATGCTGATTACTATTCTGATCACCATTTCTTTTCTATCCTCTATTACAATACGGAACATACTTTCTACACTATCCTCTATCTCTATACTATTCACTATTTCTTTATGCTGATTACTATTCGGATCACCATTTCTATTCTATCCTCTATTACAATTCGGATCATACTTTCTACACTATCCTCTCTCTATACTATTCACTATTTCTTTATGCTGATTACTATACGGATCACTATTTCTATTCTATCCTCTATTACAATACGCATCACACTTTCTACACTATCCTCTATCTCTATACTATTCACTATTTCTTTATGCTGATTACTATTCGGATCACCATTTCTATTCTATCCTCTATTACAATACGGATCATACTTTCTACGCTATCCTCTATCTCTATACTATTCACTATTTCTTTATGCTGATTACTATTCGGATCACCATTTCTATTCTATCCTCATACCATACACACAGTCTTTAGTCATGTTCTTCTGCTTGGGGGGTCTTACTCGGCAGAGATATCAGCGAAGTGTCGTCAAGCTTTGGAAGGTTGTCCGGATGTTATATGGACCGCAGATTCTTTGTACTTTCTCTGATAAGGCAGATAGACTGTTTTCTGAGTGTTGTTGTCCTCCTCTTGCACCCGCCTATCCCAGTTTATTGTGGCTGCTGCCATGTACCCAGGTTAGTTGTTACGTTGTAATGTACTGCTTATACTGACCAATTTTTTATCTAATGTCCCTGGGTCGCCACTTATGACTTTTGTTCAGTGTTGTAAACAGAGGACGACCCCTTTCTTTACGCTCTATGGATGGTGGTAATTCAAATTGAGGTACTGTCCGGTGAATGTCGGTTTTCAAGGACACATGGCACAGGGGATAAAAGCGTTAGTTAGATCCAGTGACAGGCCTAAATAGTGTAAGTTCAATAACCGGTTAATGCAGTGGAGAACTTTCAGAGGAAAATTAACAGAAGATAACTGATAACTGACATCCATTAAACATGGCCCGTGGAATGAGAACAGTCTACCCCAGTGTGCGAAATGAAAGGTTCAGTTCGACATTCCAACCACCTGAAGAAGGCCGGAGCGTAAAACGGCTGAAACTTTGTAATAAATATGGCGACAAATATGAGGACAATAGTCCGAATAATGTAAATAATATACATAATACCTCATCTCAGAAATATAGACGGATTGCAAAAGTAGGATATTAGTTTTCGTTGACATCACAGAAGAAAGGTATGAATCCACCCCCCACCTATGGGTAAATAGGAGAACAGACTAGACCCTATTGCCTTTGTTGGCAACCAGTCCAGGAGAAGGAATACTAATTATAACCACCTTGTAGGTCCTGCCTCTTTACGCAAAGGCTAGAAGGTAAATTCAAAAACAAATCCACCTCACATGTAGACTCGAACTGTTCCTCTACTTCTAGTATACCGTTTCGAACAACCACATGACTGGGACTCGGCTGGGAGCCGTAGACCTCTCTGATTTCAAACCATTCGTCCATGGGTATCTACGGTACTTTAGGCAATGAGTGTCAGAATTTTCTCTTCTAGTTACATCTGCTTTCCATTTTAGTTGTGGTTTCTGTTTGAAGTCGTCGAGTGTTTAGATTTCTGTTATTTTGTGAAAAAGGCGTTCAATTGTCATTATAGCTTTTGAGATGTAAATGATGCTTCTCAACTGGCCCTTAGTCAGATGGAGGCCAACATGCGAACCATGATAATCATGCAATTCCAGTAATGCGAATATATATTTATACGTTATTTTTATAAACATAATTTATTTAAATAAATGCTCCTTTTTTTTTTTTATTAAACAGTATTAACTACATTTACCGTATGTTCGAGAAATTTCGTAGAAAATATGTGCGTCTCCGACAAGAATCGAATCTGTAACCCGAACTTGAATCGTCATTTGTTTTGATGTGCTTTTAACCATTCACTCACAAAGAAGCGTCTGGTTAGCAAAGTCCGAATTACTATGTATAAACAACTAAGCCGGGAAATATGATAGAAATACGAACGCCTAATAAAATAGCAAAAAATGTCTGCCAAAATGTAAACAACTCTTTATTAAACAGGGAAGTTCCGTTTGAGAGAAAAAAAATAATGCTGAATGCCTATGTAATATCAATTCTCCTATATGGTAGTGAATGCTGGGCAATTTCCTCACAGATAAAAAGAGCTTCATAATATACGTTAACAGACGGAACACGTAAACTTACCTGCCGAATTGTTGTTGGTCATAATCGCTGTCTGGGCACCGGCATTCAGATAAATTTTAATGTGACGTTTTAGACGACCTGATCTTTTGACAGATCTTTGAGATTGAGGCTTGTGATACTTATTCTGTTGATCTCCTCATGGAATTTTTCATAGATTATGATTTCAGTGCCGGGTCCCGCATTAAGAAGATGTTTGCATGTTGTTATTTTTTTATATTTTAACCGAGTTCTTACTTTTCTTCTACATATGTGTATCTTTTGGCTTTGAGGAAATCTGTACGCACCTGGCTGATAATTCTCTTGAGTTTCCAAGAGTACTCAACTGTTATGTAATATCATCCTATATGCTGGCCAGAATCCTCGCAGATGAGGAAAAGACTTAAAACCAATCTGGTTCTACAGAAGGATTCTGAGAATACCATGGACTGAACATGTGAGCAACGACGAAGCATGTTAGAAAATAGAAACAAAAGTACGCTTGTGCTTAGCATCATCAAAAGACAGTTGGAATTTCTATTGTAGAAAAAAAGGAAAGCGAGAAAGAAAGTTTGTAATTCATAGGACAGATTGATGGCAAGAGGGACAGAGGGAAACGATCCATAACCTACCTAGAGAGCTTGGGTGAATGGATAGAGGACTAAGGTTAGGACGAGATAACAGACAACATTTATTAAGAGCTACAAAGGACAGGCAAATGTGGAGAACCATGGTCACCAATGTCCTCAAGGGACACAAGACATAGAAAAAGAATTAGCGGGAATAGATAAACAGATAGATTTACAGGAGATGTGTGAAGAACGTTGCGTGACAAAATTAATACAATTAAAAAATTTTCTTCTCTTTTTCCAACATCTCGTTCTTTTTTTTATTAACGCCTTTTCTTTCTTTTTGTATCGACTTCTCTCTCTCTCTCTTTTCTTTCTTTCTTTCTTTCTTTCTTTCTCTTTTTTACTCTTTTTCTCCATCTCTTTTGTTCACTCTCTCTTTCTCATTCTCCTTCCTTTCTCCCTACCCCTCTTATTTTTCACTCCCACTCTTTTTTCCCCCTCTGTCTCTTTTTCTCCCGCTTTTTTCTCTCCCCCTCCCTCTCTTTTTCTCTCTCTCTTTCTTCCTAGTTTTCTCTATCTCTCGTTCTCTTTTACTCTCCCTCCTTTCTTTCTCTCTTCTTCTTTCTTCCTCACACTTTTTTCTCTGCCTCCCTCTCTTTTTTCTCCTCTCCCCTCTCTCCCTTTCGTTTTTTCTCTCAACCACTTTCTTTCTTCGCTCTTTCTCTCTTTTTATCTCCCATTCTCACACACACACTCTCTTTTTATCCCACCTTCCCTCCTTGCATTTTTTCTTTCTCCTCCTCTCTCCATTCTCTCTCTCTTTATCTTCAGGTGGAGCCTCGTTTCAGAATAGAAAATGATAATAGATTTAAATAGTCTTACTGAAACTCATATTTTGTACATTTGTTGGCTCACAGAAAGTAACTTAATTTTTGTACATTGACAAGCTCCAGTTATTTGAATTTTTGTATTCATATATATTAACCAATCAGCGACGTCGTACGAGTCGTGCTGTGTTCTTTAAATTGTCAGGCGGTAAAATATCTTAGAATTAAATTTTGGAGGTTCAGCTTCAGAATATGTTCAACAATATTTTTCTTCCTTAAAAGGTAAATTTAAAAATATATATTCGCCAATAAGCTTGAAATAATAAATCTAAATTTTAGATTCATCCGGTGCCTAACATTTTATTATAAATATGATCAATTCTTGTTCGCTAACTAGTCTTTCAGCGAACTTTTGACTAGGGTGTTTGTTCGATAATTTGTTACCCAAACGAAACTAAAATGCTCAGAATGAATTACTCACGTCTTTCGCATATTTATTCAAGCATACATTACAAAAATTACGTTTAGCGATAGCGACGATATTCTGCTAACTTGTTTACATGCTGCAACAATAGTGACTAGTCTTCCTCTGCTTTCTTTCATCCAGTCTACAACAAGAATTTATACACACAGGGAAAAGAAGGTAGCGCCGTGTCACATAGATCTATGCACATATAGAGCAATTTTCCGTTTATCCTATACTAACGCAATTCATTCAGTTGTACTGTAAAAAACGAGACACAAAACATGTTTGTGTGAAGTTGTTCGCAAAGAATCTTTGAAATTCATTTCTTTTAATTTGAAAGGAAAATAATACTTAAATGAATCAAAAAAACATTAAAATTTGTAGATCCGTGTTTGAAGATTCATATTTCTTCGTTTACGAACGTATATTCCGCTACATCCCTCTTTCCATCTATCCTTATTTCTCTCTCTTTCTCCCCCTCTTTCTATCCCTCTTTTTCTCCCTCTCTCTTTCTTCCTCTCTTTTACTCCTACTTAATCTTTGTTATATCCAATCTTAAACCCTCTCACTTTCCTCTTTTATTTTCCTTTCCTCCTTGGATATCTTTGGTTTTACTCTCTACTCTCTCTTTCTCCCACTCTCATTAAATCTTTTGCTCTTTCCTCTCACTTTGTTTCATCTCTCCCAAGCTCCGTACGTTTGTCTCCTTTGCGCACTTTCTCTCACTGGCTTTATCAATTGCTCGTTTCATTCTTTCCCCAACAAGACATTACTTACTCATTTACTTTTCGCACTCTCTTAAGCCATTTCTCTCATCTTTACTCCTTCTCCTCCCTCTTGCTTCATATCTATCTCCCTCTCTATCCTCTTCTTTTTCATTTCTTCCTCTTTTTCCGTCTCACTCTACTAAGCAATTTCTTCCATTCCCCTTCCATCACTGTCTCTTGGTTTTCTCTCATAAAATCTGATTCCATTGCGTGATAATATGATACGTACTGCTTTGTATTTATAGATTCTTCATAAAATCAAAAGAAGAATATGCAACGTTATCGGCCCTGACCTGGCATCTCGACCTCAGTCACTTTCCCACCTGTGTCTTTTCTATAAATATTTTCATGGTAACTGTTCTGATGAACTTTTCATCTTTGCTGTCAGTCCAAAATATGGGCAGTCAAGGGTTGATTTTTTCGTTTTAGTTTCCTTCAGTGAATTTAGGGGATGTATGCTCATGGAGATCTGTTATTTTTTGTCCCCACATCTTTAGTTTAATTACCCTTCCATCCCCCATATGTGATAGAGGTGTTAGTTATCTGGTAGATGGTGGACGTTTTTCGTATTTCGTAGTGTGAATTTCGTATTTATTGTGGTGTATAGATAGGTATATAGTCGAGTTAGTGCTTAGTTGAATGATTGTTTCAATTATTTAGTCGCGCATAAATTTCACCCAGTAAGCTGTTGTTTCTGCTTCAAGTAAGGTTTATAGTGGAGGCGATTTTGAAAAGTTTTTATTTTGTTCCTTATACCCACAGACAACTTGTACATATGGGCGACTAGTTATGACTTTATAGAGACACTGAGGTATTATGGTGGCCGTAGTAAGAATAGTAAGTAAGATGTGTTCTTTTGATGTAAGTTATATTGTAATATGTTTTGGTCAGTGATTGTGGCTAGCTAAGTTTAGATATAAAACAGATGAAGATCAGTCTTATCCACCACCCTATTGGCTTTGTTCCAAAGTTTTTTTGTACTTTACAAGAATAAATATCACATTCTTCTTTAGTACCTCTACTTTACAAATTTAAGCGCAGTACAATGTTGGCGGTTAGGTCTCGCTATATTACAGTTTAAATTGCTAGATGTAAACGTATGTTGCATTTTGGTAGTTTCTTTCCTCACACTTCTCGCTTGGGGACATCACTTTCGGTTTCTTACTTTCAAATTCATATTGATCTTGAAAAATTTAAATACAATGTCAATCGTAATCGTACCGTCTTCTTAATTTCTGTTCTTTTAGTGTTCTCTCTCCTTAATAATATTTTTTTTCTTTTTTTTCTTATTCTTTCACACTCAGTAACCTCTGGCATCTTAGTGCTTTATTTTCTTGCTTGGAGTGAAATGGAAAAAAAAAGAAGAAAAGGAACCCATGTGCAGCTAATAAATTTCCTATTCACTGGTTTTCTTTTCATATAGCCGTATGCCAGAATAACAAAAAATATTAGTATATATTTTATTAAACATAGGTACATCGATAGGTCTGTATGTTTAAAATAAAGTATTTTATACAAGTAATATTCATTTTTACCATAATCCCCGTCCTTGTCAATGAACTTAATCCGACGCTTTCCAAATAATCACATAGATAGAATATTATGGTGATTTACTAAACGAATCTTAGATGCAGTACAAGGTCTAAAGTATGGCGCATTCAGTTAGGTTCGAACTCACTACTTAGTCGTGATTGGTGTAGGGAGAGAAGCTTTCTAATCATCACACAAAGTTACCTATAGATGGAATATTATACGATCCACTTGTCAGATTAAAACTCAGCCAGGTTATGCAATTATTGATCCACTCCAGCCTAATGCTTTTGCGGAAAAGCAGCTGACAAAGTATGTTGAGTTCGAGCCTGACTAGAGGCGATAGATTAAACTCTCTCCCTTCTTTCTTAGTGTCATTATATTCCGCTGTTGAGTATACAGCCAGGCCCACACTACGATTTTGAATTCTGGGTACTTCTTCTCAACAGTATGACAACGAAGACTATATAAACCCCTCTGATCAACTATTTAACCCACAGCTGGTTGAGAAGTGTTATATTCTTAACTTTTCCCCAATAGTATTTGGGCGAAAGTGAACGCAACCGAATTCGACGGGAAGTTGAACTCGGCACACTGATTCCATTTCCCACGATTATACCCCATCATCATCATTCTTGAGCCTTACTATGATTGGTCGGAACCCCATTGATAATATCTTTCAACACTGCTCGGTTCGGCATTGCTGTCCCCAGATCCCCAATGTCCGACACTGAGTCCCGAGCTATGGTGTCTGGGATAGGCACTTCCAGAAGGATGGCATAAGAGTAAGGATGAGAATGAGATTTCACTGTCCACTCGGAGGCAGTGGTCAGCAAACTGTAATAGTTTCTGTTTGAGCTTGAGAGAGATGGTCTCAATTCTCTGTAAATTGTGTTAAGCGTTGCATGGGATCTCCAACTGATGTTCTGGACTTTTCTAAATAGATTTAACTATGTTTCATCGAATCGTCTTTCTTTATAACCCATACGCTATGCACACATCTCGATTGACGAGGTGGCTGAATAAAGAAGCACTCGTGTTAGTTTGATTTGTAGCAAGTAAGGTATCGACGATGCAGACTACTTTGAGTAATCTGCACAATCCGTTCTTGATTCTTTATAATGGTTCTTTATAATATGATTGGAGGCACTGTGGAGTAATGGATAGCGGCTCGGATTGAGGAATCGGAGAATCGAGTTCGAATTCCAGTCGACTCCATTACATTCAATTACGTGATAATACACTTTGGAAAGGTATGAATCCTCTTCTTCTCCCCTGAGTAAATAGCAGGACAGACAACTGGTCTGCGGAAAGAAATGGCAACCTATTGCGGGAAAAAATCTCCCTCGTCAGTCTTGTATCGAATATGTATCACTCATGGCACATAACTGACTGACAATGTGGTTCTGTCTAAAAGGAAACAGAGCTGAATGAATAACACCTGAACCAAGAAGGCGTCCTGGCTATGACAATAAACTACATCCGCGTCGCCTGGGTAAACTAATATCTGATAAACTACATCCAACAGCAAGGCCTCTGATCAGGAGGTTTTGAGGAGCGTGGAACCACCTCTTAATTGCTGGTGTTTCCAGGTCTACACTGACTCGGGGTGGTAGTACCTGTTAGGGTCCCAGCTATGGGCAAATAGTTAACACTCAGACTACATCCGCGTCCTGGGTATGGCGATAAACTACGTCCAACAGCAAGGCCTCTGATAATCCGTTTTTGGAAAAATAATGTTGCCAGCTCTATGTTTTTGAAAAAAATAATATTACCAACTATACGTTTTTTAAAGAATAGTGTTGCCGTCTATACGTTTTTGAAAAAATAATATTACCAGCTATAAGTTTTCGAAAAAATAATATTACCAAATATACATTTTTGAAGAAAAAAATATTAACAGAAATAGATTTTTGACAAAACAAAAATATTACCAGGAAAAAAAAGTTGTTGGCATTAAATAATATATTGAGGTTGATATGCCGTAAAACAAACCAAACCAACCAAACCGAACCAAAAAGAGCAGTGAAACCATAATCTCGATTATATCGAGTTATTTTCTAAGTATGCAATTCTGAAAGTTTGTTAACTATTTCGCGTTAAACAATTTTTCTTGATAGAATCTATTGTACAGCTTTATCCATACATTGAATATGGTTTCGGGCGCGCTTCTGCCATACACCTAGAGATTCTTGACAATAAAAGAAGAATATGCAACGTTAACGATCCTGTCATCTCATCGTCATTCATTTTATCCAATGCCGCCATATAGCTTACCTTTGTCTTTTATATAAAATATGTCCATTGCCATTCATCTCAAGAGCTTTCCTCTTCTGTACCACAACTTCATGAATTTAAACGCAGTACTAAATTAGTAGATAGGTCTCATCAATCAAATGTTGAAATTGCTAAGTGTAATCGTAAATTCTATTTTAACATTTCTTCCCCTGTACTTCCTGCTTACGGAACTCCGTTCCAGCTTCTTCCTTTGATACCAACTAGGATATTAAAAAAATTAAATGCAACGCCGACCATCATGTCTCCTTACATTCTATTTCTTTTATTGTCTTTTCTTCTCGTTAACGTTTCTCAGTTTCCTTCTCTCTGAGTATTCTTTTGCATCTTAGTGATTTTCTTGGCTATCATGCGGTGAAGAGATATAAAAATAAAAAATAAGGAGGGACTTGTTTAAAGAGATATATTGATGCGTTTGTCATGGAAGTTCAAATTGTTGGAGGTCCCCGACGTTTAACGACACTATTCTAAACTAAGTAGGAATCTACATATAGCAAATAAAATGTAAACTTTTTAATTGGCTAGCACTAAGAAGAATCGACATTACCATTCCACTCGAATAATAAAGATTTCATCTTTAAATACGGAATCCTCTGCAGGGAGCCTCGCCTTTCAATATTGGTATGCAGGCTTGCTCTGGCAGTCTATTTCTACTGGGTGTTTTATATTTGTAGCATTATGTCATACGAATTTAATCTCAAAAAGTACTAAACTTCCTTTTCTATAAATAGCCCTCTAGGCGCCGGTTTAAACAGACAGCCTACATATATATATATATATATATATATATATATATATATATATATATATATATATATATATATATATATATATATATAGTTAAAGGTTCGTATATATTTTAATATACATAGATACATCGTTATGTTAAAAAGTTAAGATTTTTATTTAATTTTTCTTATTCTTAAAATTTTCTTCTTTTCTGGAAATAAATTATGTAGAAATTGGACGTATGTCTGTATCTTTAAAAGAGCTTATTTATCAGATATATATATACATATATATATATATATATATATATATATATATATATATATTCATACACACACAGATATATATATCTATATATATATATATTCATACACACACATATATATATACATACATATATATATATATATATATATATATATATATATATATATATATATATATATATTTAATTGTCTATGTGGGCAGCAATCCCGCTTTTATACAAGTTCATTAAAAACGACAAAGTTAATATTTTCTTTTAATTTTTCTTGTATTCTTAGCATTTTCTTCTTTTTGGGAAATAAGTTATGTAGAAATTGGCCGAATGTTCTGGATGCCCGAGTGCTTTTTAGATATTAATAAACTACATCTACAACATACCCGTTAATAAATGAGCGTGCACGCGCGTACACACACACACACACACACACACACACACACACACACACACACACACACACACATATATATATATATATATATATATACATAATTAAGTAATTCATTGAGTCTGAAACATATACATATATATATAATTATACATAACCTCATCCACATGTAAAATGGCTAGAAATTATGGAAGCATTATTAATAAAATAGAAAACGCCAATACCAAATAATATCAACTATAAACGGGTTAACAATGTGCTGACCGTGTTTGAAAAATATAAATAATCTTATAACTCTATATACACGCATAAAACAATCCATACATTCAGATAAAAGTAAATGTAAAAATAAAATCATTCTTGATAATAGTTAAAGGTTTAGCCGAAAACACTCGGACATCCAGAACATTTGGACAAGTTATACATTATTTATGTCCAGAAAACAAGCAAATGAAATAATAAACTTAACCGTAGTACCTTGTCTTTAGCGAAACACTTTTTTGTATGAATGATTCATGTAATATATATATATATATATATATGTATATATATATATATATATATATATATATATATATATATATATGTGTGTGTGTGTGTGTGTGTGTGTGTGTGTGTGGTTTGCTTACCAGAGATAGAATATGTGTATATATACGGGTGGATACGCGATTATTTATATAATTTTGTTCAATGCGTCATTATGGGGAGCAACGAAAAATATTTCAGGTTTATTCTGTTATCTCTAACTTTGTTTCTCTTCGTAAAATTATGTTTAGATATATGGACAAAACAGAAGACGTCAATTTCAACAGAGGCCTGATGGTGTTGTTTACAATGATCTTTCTTGCCATCTGTTATGATAATTTAAAGTGTTGAAAATTGGTATATTTTATTTGGAAAATATTCCAATATTTCCACTATCAAGAATTGTATAGGATGCGGCAGAAATACGTGCCATATTTCCAAATGTCATAGGTGTGCTGCTAGTTAACTGAGCCAAGTGGCAAGTATGTCTTTATTTAGCTAATGTGGTACCATTTGGTTGTTTGATACCATCACTTACCAACATAGGTTTGACCGCTGCACACCGTGCGTCTGTTTTTGAAACATTGTTTTAAGCTTTTCCTGCTTATTTCATGTTACATCGGAATGATATAGTTCCGGAGAGAAAGACTACACCGTTAAGGGTTGAAATTTTCAGGGTCACAGATTTAGCGCTTAAAAAAAGGCACCTGGAAGACCTCGACGCTTTCGAACTGCAGAGAATGTCCTGGCTGTAAGACAGTCTGCTGTGCAATGTCCTCCATGTTCAGTCTGTAAACTCTTTTCGGATAGACGGATTGAGCATTCGGAAGCGTTTTACACACCGAATTAAAGTTTCATCCATAAATTTAATTGTTGTGCACAAACTGTAATAAAACCACTGGGAAAAATTGCTTGGCTTGCTGTGACGATAACCTTAAAAAAGTTTATGAAAATGCTGTTCTTTGTACAAATGATGAAGCTCACTTTATCTCTCTGGCTGCGTTAATAAGCAGTATATTCGTATTTGTGCGGTAAATAACCCTACTGCTACATGAAAGACAACTACACAGCAAAAGAGTGGCTCTGTGTTGCGTAATTGCAAAATTTGGGCCCTTACTGTTTGCAGGAAGAAGAAAACTATGTGGATATACTGCGAGTCTTTCTGGAAGCTAAAATTAAAACTAAGACTTTGAGAGTCTGGGTGTGTGGTTTTAATAGGATGAGACCACCGCACACACAGGGAGAAGATCAATGGAACTTTTGAAATAGATGTTTCCAGAACATTTGATTTCCCTACGTGATGACATCGGATGGACAGGACACGCTGGCCCGATCTCACCCCACCGGTTATGTTCTCTGGGGTTACTTGTAAAATGTGGTTAACAAACATCAACCAGAAACCACAGAATAATTAAAGGATGCTCTTCACCAAAAAGTAGCAGAAACCTTTTTTTAATGATTTCACACCAAGCAAGGTGGTAAAGCCACTAAGACACAAGGGGTTATTGAGTGTGAAAGAATAAGAAAAAAAGATAAACATTATTAAGGAACGAAAAAATCACAGAAGAGGAATCAAGATGATAGTAGATGACGATTGGCATTACATTTAAATTGTTGAAGTTTGTTTGGAAAACATAGAGCCGCAAGAGAATTCCACAAGCAAGGGAAGAAATTATTAGCATAGAACTTACGGCTGCATCTAACCAATTCAACTGTAAAATTGATGACAACTTGTTGCCAATCTAGTAAATTAAATTAATAAAAACTAGACAGCATAGCGAAAATTTCATCAGCTTACCATAAAAATATCGCCAGAAATTATTTTTAGGGTGATGGAAATCTTTAGAAATAGGTTTATAACAGTGCATGGTAAATAAAGATCAGCATTTGGTGGCCGCCATTTTTAAAAGCAAATTAATAAAAACTGTAGCCCATTTGTTTAAAGATATTTTTAGTAGCAATTATTTTAGTCTATTTGTCAAGCTTTAAGATGCAGGCATTATTTCTGCCGCATTCTGTAGTTTGTAATTATAATTAAGATATATGGAAAAAGAAAGCGTCAGTTTAAACTGACACCAGTAGGATATGGTTAAATAGCCTAGCTATTTATATCGATATTCTTTTCATTTATACTGCACAAGACTGATGAAACGAACTTTTGAGGCGGTATTTTGAAAATAAACGACAAACGTACTTTGAATGAAATATACCTCTGAAAAAATCAATCCTATGTTATTATCATCAATCCATACCAGCAAATGGCATCGCTCTAATTTTTTTCTTTTTTGGTTGTCTCTGGTATTATTTTGTATGTTTTTTTATTGACTAACCCTCGTCGCTGAAGTCTACTTATTGATTTTTCTATTCGACTGCTTCTTGTTTACAAGTGTTTTTTTTAACACTTTAGTATAATTTTATGTTATAGTTACAAAGTCTGTTGCAAAGTATTGAATGTCTATCATTATATAACACTGCTTTTGCCCAATATTTAAATTATTATAGCAAATGTTTTTTTTTTCTTTTCTTTGAGTTCTAATTCCCTGCGGTGTGACGCCCAGAAAAACGACGCTCGCACGGTCTCTCGTCTTCTTTACAAATATCTACTTAAACAAGAATGAAATGGGAAAACCCAATACCCCCAATTGTCGATATCTTAGAAACGTGTATTAATCAGACACTGAGTCTCAATGCTGGTATACACAATCATCATCTAACAGACTCGTTTTTCATATTTACCGTGTTCAGCACCAATGAACGCTAAAGTTTTCGCAAGTTTTTTTTTAATGTCGAAAAGATGCGCAGGTGGTGTAGTTTTGGTTTGGTTTATTTTGTTTAACGGCATATCAACTTCAGTGGATTATTTAATGTTGACAAGATTTTAGGATATAGAATGCTCTGATATATATATATATATATATATATATATATATATATATATATATATATATATATATATATATATATATATATATATATATGTGTGTGTGTATGTGTGTGTGTGTGTGTGTGTGTGGAACGCTAAATGAGGTTAATTCATGACATCGCCCTTTCGAAATTAGCCTCATCTTCAATTCTTAAACCACAGTGCGTAATACCTGCTCTTCAACGATGCTCTTTTTTTTAATTTGTGGTGGAGAGTATTCTATTCTTGGGGTCAAGACGTCAGCAAAAAAATAAAATCTCCGCTGGTAGGGTAATTATCAGTCCCCTTTTTAAAATAGATCGATAACGTGTTTGCGTTCTTCTTGCTGCAATTCCTTAATTTACGGCAGCTGTGTTATGTCGCGTTTCTTGGATAGTTTGCATACATGGCAACTAGTATGGCGTGGGTACACGTCTTTGAATGATTCATTCAGTTAGGGTCTCCATTTGCGCCGCTGTGGTCATAACTCCCTCCATCACACAATAATAACTCATGGGGATATTCAAAGCAGAATAGTGCAAAGAATTCCACTGTGAATAATGAGTTCCTCCTCTCAGAGGTGGATTTGTTTTTTTTAAGTTAACTTCTAGCCTTTTCCTAAAGAGGCAGGACCTACAATGCATCAGGTTGCTTAGAATTCATAGTTTCCTTTTTCCTAGGACTAGAGGACCCATTTATTTTTTATATTTTAGTCAAAGGTGGGTGAGTAGATATGATTCATACCTTTCCAAAGGGTATTAGAAACGTAAATGAATGTCATGAACTCGACTAGAATTTGAACTCGGCTCTCTGATACCACAATCCGAGCCGCTAGCCATTACTCCAACTTGAATATATTTATTGGCTTGTTTTCAAACGTTTGTTCTAATTAGGCTGATGTAAGTGGTTCCAGGTGCGTTTTTTGTTCTGGAAATCTTTTCTTGCTATAAGTTCATAGAAAACAGTTTCATTCATCGAACCATTATGTAATTAAAATTTATCAAAATGCCGGCGCCCAGCCGACAATTGTTATGGGTAACAACAATTCAGTTAGTTATTTTACCGGTTCCATCTGTTAAGGTATATCTTTCTTTATCTATCATGAAGTTGTCCATCATTCGCTGCCATGTACGAAGATTGATATTACATAGGCATTCAAAACTCTTTTCTTTGTTCCTAACAAAAACTTTCCTGTTTCATAAAGATTTGGAAGGCATCTTTTTTCTATACCAATACGCGTTCGAATTCCAATCGTCGATTTTTAATATATGCCATATAAATACATTTTTGAACTTGTTGGATAATGTGGTTTCCAATTCATATACTCTTGTCATGGGCTTCTCTCTGACTACCCCATCTTTTGTCTTTTAAAGATTCATGCTTAGTCCTTTCTGTTCGTTCTTGTTATGGTCCAGGTTCCTTGTGCCACGGTGATGGTCCAAGGTAGAACCAATGAAGAATAACTCGAACAGAGGTATGGAATAACACAGATATATTACAAACAGAATATGTACAAAAGAAGTAGAAGTGTTAGTAATAACAATCAGGTTAGGTTAGAGAGAACTATGTTGTCTCGACCAGTATCACTATTCCAATGTCTTACAGTAATCGTCTGATGCGACTATTTCTCTGACTGACTGACTCACTCTGTGTCTGACTCACACGATGTTCATTAACACGCCCACGTGTGTCAAATGTGGCACAAGGCCGGTTTAATGTGAGCTTTCCGAGCCCGTATGCTCGGGCAAAATTTGCCCGTAGAACCCGTATAAACGGGATCGGGTTGGTCAACCTCCCCGAACGAGGCTCTGCCCTTCCGAGTTCCTCTCTGCTCAGAGGCAGAGAGTTCCCCTCTGCCTCAGAGGCAGAGAGTTCGACCGGCTAGCTGAGACGTCCAAAAAAGACTGAATCTCACACTACTGCTTCCTCTTGAGGCGCAGTATTTATGGGAGAACGAGATAGTCCGTTACTATTATAAGTTCCCATAACAGTTCTCGTTTACTATGTTGTATATTCTTTTCTGCAGTTTTGTCTGTTTACCATAAACGCACTGTCATCTGCGGATCTTATATCCTTGAGAATGCCTCCTTATCTCATTCTCCGATGAAGCTGTAATAAAAGTGAAATATGTTAGATTGCTGAACGTTTACAATTTGTTCTTTATCATATCGTTCCGTCGGATTTCGATCCATATTTGTTCTGTATTTGATCCCTACTTACATATATGTCAATTTATCTTTATATATATATATATATATATATATATATATATATATATATATATATATATATATATATACATATATACATACATACATATATATATATATATATATATATATATATATATATATATATATACATACATATATATATATATATATATTATAAATTAATAGATTTAAAATATGGTTTTACCGCTACACAGTGATGACCATGTTTCAGAAATGGAAGCTAAAGCCCCTGAATTTAATTTTGTTATTAAACCAAAGACATTAGTTCCATTTCCTCATCAAGCGAATTTTGGAGTAACTTACTTTTTAAAATTTACGGTTGTTAACGGCACAGGAAAGATTCATAGTTTGAGGGTTTCCAAGGTTACCGATAAATCCATTCATCTAGACAAGGGGTGGTAGAGGGTTCAATTTTTAATTTTCGTTGTCTCAGTTAATAGTTACATTTGAAAGCGGGGTTATGTTTAGGGATGGGTAGGGATGTATCTTTTAACAAATTCTGACATCCGCTAAATTCATGTCATCTGGGTTTATTTCTAACGGCAAAAATTCTTATGGTATTATTTCTATTTGTATATTTAAAGATTTTTTAAGTTAGAATATGTTTTATCCACCTTTCTAAAAAGTTATTTTTAATATTTGATATACTATACTTCTAGTTAAAAACCAAGTAAATGTATTAGGATTACTTACAGTATTTAAAATTATTTATTCTTATCGAGTATAAGTAAATATTATTTTATTTTATTTTATTTTATGTAAACTTTATGACAATGACGGCAAAGGTGGTTAAATTATTTCACTAATTCAATAAACTTAGTATTATAAATGTATATATGTATGTATAAAGGACATTTAATGTTCAATATTATATTCTAACTTATTAATTTCACATGACTTTCGGTGTTCACTTGGATTCTTTCCAGTGTTTGAATTGCTTTGAGAGAGGTGTTATGGTTAGAGTACGTTTTATTTAATTACAATTTTAAAAGATATTTAGGTTAGAATCTGTTTTATTTAATTTCAATTTTAAAACATTTTTAAAATTCTACTTTCAAATTTAACTTTTTAATTTTAATCGGCTATATTTCTTTATAAACCAAGTAAATGTAATATAATTATCTACAAACCCAGATGACATGAATTTAGCGGATGTCAGAATTTGTTAAAAGATACATCCCTACCCATCCCTAAACATAACCCCGCTTTCAAATGTAACTATTAACTGAGACAACGAAAATTAAAAATTGAACCCTCTACCACCCCTTGTCTAGATGAATGGATTTATCGGTAACCTTGGAAACCCTCAAACTATGAATCTTTCCTGTGCCGTTAACAACCGTAAATTTTAAAAAGTAAGTTACTCCAAAATTCGCTTGATGAGGAAATGGAACTAATGTCTTTGGTTTAATAACAAAATTAAATTCAGGGGCTTTAGCTTCCATTTCTGAAACATGGTCATCACTGTGTAGCGGTAAAACCATATTTTAAATCTATTAATTTATAATATTAATGCTCTGTAAATTTAAATTTACATAGAGCACTATTGTGTAAAAATAAAAATATCTATAAGAACACCGGATTTTATATCTTACTGTTCTTTCCTTTTTATTTATATATACATACATTGGCTCCTAATCAAAGTCGAGCACTTTAAATCTTTATTTTTATCAGGAAATATGGAGAAAATAAATTTCGGAATTTCTCTGAAAAACATTCCTAATACAAACAAAAAGGAATATTTCGTTGCATTAATGCAAAAGACGGAGGAACTCATACGAAGGATGAGATGGAAGGCCTACTTCTTCCTTCAACGGAATGATTTACAAAATAAAAACAAGGAGGTTTACGGTTTTAAAAGCAAGAAAGCAGCACCATTTGTTCATAGTTTGTCGGCTTTTGAAAATGACCTTTTGGATATGATAAACAGCATAAACTTCAGGGAGAAAAAATGCCACTTCCAGAAACACCTAGATAGAATAGTGAAAGTAATAAACACTTCTGATAAAATTTTAATAAAGTCAGATAAAACTGGAAACTTTTATAAGGCAACCACGAAAGACTATTATGATCTATTCAATAAGGACTTACATAAGAACTACAAAAAAGCAAATAATAGTAACCTAAATATGGTCCAGAATATCAATAATAGTAGTAAAAAAATCACTGATAAACTGAAGATCAGTGACAGAGTAGGTAAATTATCTGAAAAAGAGAGCTACATAACCTTAAAAGACCATAAACCAGATTTCGAGGCTAATCCAACTACAAGGATAATTAATCCTACAAGACCAGATATAGGAAAAATTAGTAAAATGATCCTTGAAAGGATAAATAAACAAATCAAAGATAAAATAGGCCTCAAACTTTGGATAAATACCGAAGACGTGATAAACTGGTTCACCTGTATAAAAGCAAAAAACAACTGTACACTAATGCAGTTCGATATTGAAAATTATTACCCATCAATATCTAAAGAACTGTTCTTGAATGCGTTGGACTTTGCCACCCAGTACACGGATATTACTGAGGATGAAAAGAACATTATATTAAATGCGAAGAAATCGGTACTGATCCATAATGGTGAGCAATGGGTAAAAAATTCATATGACCACTTTGACATCACAATGGGATCACTAGACTCAGCTGAGTCTTCTGATCTTATTGGTCTTTTTATTTTATACAACCTAACAGCGCATCGTGATATTGATTCAACTGACATTGGTCTATACAGGGACGATGGTCTCATGGTTATTAGGAATTCTACTAACTTCAGAATAGACAAAATTAGAAAGGCATTATATAAAGAATTTAAAAGCATGGGTTTAAAAATTACCGTTAGCACTAAAATTAAAAAAGTTAACTTCCTTGATATAACATTAGATTTAAAGAACAATACATACACACCTTATAAAAAACTCAATACGAATCCTGTATATATACACCCTAAATCAAATCACCCCTCATCTATAATTAAACATATACCTTTATCTATCCGAAAAAGAATTAGTACAAATTCAGCAAATGACAAGATTTTCGACGAACATATTAATTTCTATAATAAAGCTCTAAAAGATAGTGGCTACAAAAACCTAAAACTAACTTATATTAAAAATGAAAACGGTAAACATAGGAAAAACAGAAGCAGGAAAATAATTTGGTATACACCCCCATACAACCAAATGGTAAAAAACAAATTAGGACAAAAATTCCTTGAATTAATACTCAAGCATTTTCCCGGTGGAAGTAAACTTAGTACCATTTTCAATAGAAATACACTAAAATTAAGTTATAGCTGTACTGATAACCTAGAAAAGATAATTAAGAAACATAATACTAATATCTTAAATAAACACTTATACCAGAACCAAAAAATTGTAGACAAGGGAAAAATACAAACAACAACTAATGAGGGTGAACAAAAATTATGTAATTGTAGAAACCCTCAAAACTATCCTTTACAAAATAAATGTTGCATAGAATCAGTAGTATACCAATGTAATATATCTTCTGTTGAGAATCCTGAAAACATAAAAATTTATATAGGTTGCACTAGCCATGAGTTCAAAAAGAGGTTCTACCAACATCAATCCTCGTTTAGGATAAATAAGTATAAAAGTCAGACATCTCTTTCGAAGTACTTTTGGCACCTAAAAGAATCCAATAAAACACCTACAGTGAAATGGAAGTTAATAAGAAGAGCTAGAATATGTAGGTCATTAAATGACCCATGTCCTTTATGCATACATGAGAAACTATATATTACTAAGTTTATAAAAAATAAAAATTTACTGAATCAGAGAAATGAAATAGCTATTTTTTGTCGTCATTGCCAAAAGTTTTCTTTAAATAATCTTTAAATAATCTATAAAAAAAAAAAAAAAAAAAAAAAAAAAAAATTACCTGATTATTATACATACTCATATTTGATGGGTATAAATAATTTTAAATAATGTAGATAATTATATTACATTTACTTGGTTTATAAAGAAATATAGCCGATTAAAATTAAAAAGTTAAATTTGAAAGTAGAATTTTAAAAATGTTTTAAAATTGAAATTAAATAAAACAGATTCTAACCTAAATATCTTTTAAAATTGTAATTAAATAAAACGTACTCTAACCATAACACCTCTCTCAAAGCAATTCAAACACTGGAAAGAATCCAAGTGAACACCGAAAGTCATGTGAAATTAATAAGTTAGAATATAATATTGAACATTAAATGTCCTTTATACATACATATATACATTTATAATACTAAGTTTATTGAATTAGTGAAATAATTTAACCACCTTTGCCGTCATTGTCATAAAGTTTACATAAAATAAAATAAAATAAAATAATATTTACTTATACTCGATAAGAATAAATAATTTTAAATACTGTAAGTAATCCTAATACATTTACTTGGTTTTTAACTAGAAGTATAGTATATCAAATATTAAAAATAACTTTTTAGAAAGGTGGATAAAACATATTCTAACTTAAAAAATCTTTAAATATACAAATAGAAATAATACCATAAGAATTTTTGCCGTTAGAAATAAACCCAGATGACATGAATTTAGCGGATGTCAGAATTTGTTAAAAGATACATCCCTACCCATCCCTAAACATAACCCCGCTTTCAAATGTAACTATTAACTGAGACAACGAAAATTAAAAATTGAACCCTCTACCACCCCTTGTCTAGATGAATGGATTTATCGGTAACCTTGGAAACCCTCAAACTATGAATCTTTCCTGTGCCGTTAACAACCGTAAATTTTAAAAAGTAAGTTACTCCAAAATTCGCTTGATGAGGAAATGGAACTAATGTCTTTGGTTTAATAACAAAATTAAATTCAGGGGCTTTAGCTTCCATTTCTGAAACATGGTCATCACTGTGTAGCGGTAAAACCATATTTTAAATCTATTAATTTATAATATTAATGCTCTGTAAATTTAAATTTACATAGAGCACTATTGTGTAAAAATAAAAATATCTATAAGAACACCGGATTTTATATCTTACTGTTCTTTCCTTTTTATTTATATATACATATATATATATATATATATATATATATATATATATATATATATATTACATGAATCATTCATACAAAAGAAAGATTAGTGAAGTTAATGATATAAATTGCGAGAATACATCTTTGCAAACAAATTTATTAAAATTACATTAACCCACGAACATCTAGAACATCTAGATGAATATTATGATCCCTGTTTTTAATAAATTCGAGCAGTATAAGGTCTCTTTTTGCTAGTACTTTCATCTGTTCATACAGACATCATCAGGCATGGAAATTGATTTGTTTTTTTAGTACATCCAGGTAACAACGGGACACGAAAGATTAGATGTGAGTCGAAATATGTTTTTTAGAAATGTGTTCTATTGTTAACGGTAAGACGTTATTTTCAGTTAACAATATGAAAATAGCGTTCCCTACATTCCAGTTGCTAAGAACACTCTGTCTTTTGTTTTTATTAATTACTTTGTTTAATTAAATTCATTTCGTTTTTTGCTTTGAGAAAGTCCACATTGGACGAAACGCGTCAGTAATTAATAGTTCTTTCCTATTGTCATTTATATTTATAAAGATTGTCTTATCTACAGGTTAACTCTGAGAAATTTTCATATATATATATATATAGCCTATTAAAATATACATACATACATACATATATATATATATATGTGTGTGTGTGTGTGCGTGTGTGTATATATATATATATGTGTGTGTGTGTGTGTGTTTTGCAAGATGGTGTTTTTTTATTTATCACATCTGTTACTGAACGAGTTGTCAATGAACTATTATATCATTTATTTTGCTTATGAGACAATCTGAACGTTAATGTTGCCATGCCTTCTAAAACTCTTGGGAGAGATCGTCAGTCTCATGATCTACAAAGATGTAAGGACCTTTGTTCTTGTTCATTCTAGTTTGAGCTTATAACAATGAGCAATTTCTGAGTGAAAGCTAAAATTCATCTCTCTTTATCAACAATTTTTTCTGTTCCTTTCATAGACTAGGAGATAAAAGCAAATGTTACTTTTTTCATCAGAAAGTACATATTATTATTATTATTATTATTATTATTATTATTATTATTATTATTATTATTATTACTACATTTACTACTACTACTACTACTATTAAAACTTTTTGCATACAGTGGTAATAAGACAGAGACGTTTTTAGGTTTACTCAATTTTCTGAGAAATCCTACTTAAATAGAAGAGACTAACGTTTTTTCAAAATTACAATTTACCGGAAATCAATTTTTTTCAATGAAATTTCATAATTGTATGTATTGCTCGATTCATTGCTTTATTTTTTAATACTATTCTTTTTGCTTACTAGCTGCTGTTATTATTTCAAAGACAAATTAATCTTTTAAGTAAATCGTTCATTTCCTTTTCAATTTTTTCCCTTGTCGGAGAGTCATAAAAGCTTTTCTCTATCTACCGCCAAGATCTGTCAAAGACGAGATAAATACAGAACATTTGATCGGCCACCATAATTTTCAATATTATCGTTTGTGCGCATTTGCTTGCATATTGTAGATTGCGAGCGTCATGTTTTCTAGCTTATGGCATCGTCCCTGGCGCAAAGCCCGGCAATTACAACGGGCAAAATAATTGTAAGAGAATTCGAGCTGAATTAGGCTATGTTCGTGATTTGTTTCTCTTCGAAATTAAGCAGATATTTTATCAGCATTTTTAAGAGGGTATATATATATATATATATATATATATATATATATATATATGTCATTCACAGACAGTACTGTTTCGCTGTATCACAGCTCCTCAGTGCGACTAGACATCCGAATGCCTCAAGCCAGGATTGAAACGCAACTAATTTGGTGTCAGCCAGAGCTATCTTCACTCGGTAGAGTTACACAACTAAATCTAGCGTATTGTTTTTACAAATGCAAACAAATGCCAATCAGCCAAAGTGCTCCATTCCTTTTACTGAAGAGCTTTGCATTAGTGCAGGTGGCTGTTGTTTATAGAATTAGCTTATCACTCAAAAGTGCTCAATTGAAATGTATTTTCAAGAGCTAAATTATGTCATTCACAGATGGTACTGTTTCGCTGTATCACAGATCCTCAGTGCGACTAGACTTCCGAATGCCTCAAGCCAGGATTGAAACTCAACTAATTTGGTGTCAGCCAGAGCTATCTTCACTCGTTAGAGTTACACAACTAAATCTAGCGTATATATATATATATATATATATATATATATATATATATATATATATATATATATATATATATATATACGTCAATGTGTGTGCATAGCCTGACGATTGCGCTTGACATGAAGCAGACTCTCGCCTCTGGGTGTTTATTTCAATATCCACTTTTATATTTACATACACTCTATCCCTAGTATTGACCACTTTAACACATAAATATAGAATACATTAAAACTATATTTCACCATGTCTATATATATGTCTATATATATATATTTATATATATATATATATATCCACATGATGAAATATAGTTCATATATATATATATATATATATATATATATATATATATATATATATATATATATATATGGGTCGTGCAAGAACAATATGAAGCTGGTAACCTTGGGGTGGGGGTGGATTCTTTTCTACACAGAAACACCTTTCCTACAGAGCCAACGGCTCAATCATATCACTTCCATGGCAATCGTTCCTACATGCTTTATTTATTAGTGCCCGTCGATACAGCCCGTTAAAGCCAAGAGGCGCCTTGCCACTTCCGCACAGTTTAATCGCCCTCATATCCTACGCATTCCTTTGGGAAAAAGAGCCTTCAAGTGTGAAACCTTCTTCCCAAGGATCATTTCCATGTGGAGCTTTATTCAAGTACTACAATGGTAACCCCTCTAGAATCAATATTTATCTTATCTATATCCACATAACATTTTTCTACTCCCTGCTCTTACGTTTACAAACTTCATTCTGTAACGATCTGTCTTGTATTGAGTGGATTCCAGTAAAAGGTAAGTGAGGAAATAGGATATTAAGTTATTATAATGGTGGACATTGTTAAACGTATTGAAATCATGGTCGCATTGGGCTTGGTCATTTGCTACAATTGATTAGCTTGTCTGAAGGATACAGGTTAGCAGCATTAGGTCGGAATGCAACACGATTAGATAAAAATATATATAGACTGACAGTGGGTGTAAAAGAATTATATTTACAGTTGTTGAACCACGAATCGAAGAAAACTTCTGTTTAAAATCTCATCTGCTTTATGATAATGAGTGTCGCGGATGGTGAAAGGACATCTCATAACAGAGAGCTGTTTCTACCGCTGAGCATATCACTAAGTCCATGTTTAACTTGGAGTGGGATCGGTTCATCTCAGTCTAATATCCAAAGTCACGTGTACGCATGAACGAATATCCATCGGATTCAGATATGTGGAGGAGACTGAACAGACTGCACCGCTGCACAGGGTTGCTATGACATCCGGTGTGGGACTGATGTTGATGATGATAACAATGATGTCGATCATAAAATATATTTTTCTGTGATCAATATATCTTTTAAACTTATTTAAAATAGCATTTTACTTCTAGCTTGTTTACATAAAAAAAAAAAACATTGTGCTTAATAAAAGTTTCATTCTCTTATGTGCTATGTCCTTTCCGGGCGCCAGTGATCATAGCTACCCACCTTCCCTTATTAGCTCTTAGTGCGGTTCTTCTTTCCACGCTAAATGTCCTGCCATCCATGAACCCGACCTCGTTAGATAGCTTAATCTGTCCCGCTTGCCTTCTGCATATCCTGTTAGTGTAAAAATCGCCAAGCCTTCTTTCCTCATAATGTGTCAGAAATTTCAACTCCCCGATTCTAAGTAGACACTCACGGTAGACAGTCACGGCATGAGATTGTAAGGAAGGTGGAAGTTGGACGTGCATATTATGAGGTTATGTAGGATAGATAATGGTTGACCCTGGACTTGAAGAGGTTAGGGTTGTAGGGATCAGGACAGCAGTCGTTCGAGAGTCTGTTCTCCAAAGTAACAGTTCTGGGAAAATATCTGCCTGAGTGGAACTTATTCTTTACAAAAAGAACACGAACTAAATGGAGGGGTGATTTCTATCTTAAAAAAAAAAGAATGACGAGTTCTTGCTGTGAATGTGTGAGCTGGTGGGACTAATATGTTTAACGCTTTCGAACATTTCCCTTAGGAGTAGGAGTAGCGCAAATGGAGTGAGTGGATATTAAAGTTTTGTCTGCGGGATAACGTTTACTGGGTGTGTGTGTGTGTGTGTGGGGGGGGTAATTAATTACCAACAAGGCTCCGTAAACGCTTTTGAACTCAGTCAAGTGTGGGCAGTGAGGAATGCCCAGATATTTTTTTTATTCGAGTTCACCCCAAGCAAGGAGTAAAGCTACCAAAACATAAGGGGTTACTGTATGGAGAAAAATTCGAAAAAGAAACATTACTAATGGACGAGAATAAAAAGATTAATCAGGAAGACATTAGATTGTGATTGATATAGAATTTAGATTT
This sequence comes from Acanthosepion esculentum, assembly GCA_964036315.1. Classification (NCBI taxonomy): domain Eukaryota; kingdom Metazoa; phylum Mollusca; class Cephalopoda; order Sepiida; family Sepiidae; genus Acanthosepion; species Acanthosepion esculentum. The sequence continues at coordinate 96,360,612 of OZ038487.1, forward strand.
TTGAGGTTTATAGTTGGCTGCAAATCACGGAAACGGAAGGGTGTTCCACATGCGAGACGTGCGACGAAAGAAACTGTTAGCATAGACGTTACGGTTACATCTAGCCAATTCAATTGTAAATTCATGAAACCTCAACGCCAGGTACCATAGGGAAGAGCCCATCCGTACAATTACCATGAAAATAATTATAGAAAAGGCAGAGTGTGGCAACATTATGGCGGTGGTAAAGTGACTGAAGCCGAGACGCCAGATCAGGACCAATAATATTGCTGATTCTTCTTTGAATTTTATCAAAGAGCCCTGGATAAATAGCAGGGACGCCGGACTATATGCGGCAGCAATAATCTAAGTATGAATGAATGGTAGACATATAGATATGTAAGATAGATTCTGGTGCGACAAACTGTCTCCCATGACACAGTGAACCGACGTTCTTAGCATCTGACCTAGCAATGGACAGAATATAATCTTCCACTTCATGTCAGGTGAGAAAATTTGCCCGAGAAGGCACAACGATTCACTTTCCTGGATGTTAGCATCAGACATGCTGACGGAAGGCGGAGAGAGGTCTTTCAGATGATTACCGGAAAGCATGTCGCCGTATTACTCCATCTTCGGTCTAATCTGATTCTTGTAAACATAAAGCATTGCAGCAGAAGTGAAGCATTTGTTGGAGCGATGCAGAGAAGCGATTAATATTCCACCATTTTTAGCGATGGCACGAAGATACAAGTTCCATTTCGAGTGAGTTTAAGACAAAATTCGAGGTAACGTGCTTCATTGAGTGCATGACCACTCACCAGAAGTAGCGCGGGTTTATGATCTGCTTGGTGGTGATGAAAAGTTAAAAAATATACTCCGAGCATAATCCTACCTAAATATAGAGTCTATAGGTAGCTCGAGAACTGAATTTAAATTTCAGTTACCTTAAAATTGGTAAAATTAAAAAAAAATCAATCTGTAAACGAGTGTCTCGTCGTGAATGATACGCGTTTTGCAGTACACAGAATCACTAGTATGAAAAAGTGTTCGAAAACTAAGAAAATATTGCATTCTCTCACATGTTCTAGAAATAATAGAATTTTTTACTACACGATGACACTTTTGAAATTCTCACAGTATTTAGTATTGTTGAACATACCAATTTGTTGATATATACACACTCAATATATTGTTCACTTTCGAAAACCGGTCGATAAAATATGAATAAGATTATTGGTTGTAAAATCCTTTGATAAAAAATCCTACTTCACAGTTTAATAATTAATTTAATTTAATCTTACACGACTTCATGGTAAACAATATTCTTTAGAAGATTCCTCTTTTTCCTTTGTTCTTTTTAACAGCGAAGAAAAAATTCTAAGGATTTCTTACTCTTGAGCCTACAACATACAACAAGCCAAGAGTTAATATTTCTTTTTTAATTCCAACTTTTTGAAGCGTTTTTCTTTGTGATTTCTTTATGATTCTCGCAAACGTAAGGCGAACTGAAAATTGGATTCTTGTATATATAACAAAAAACAAAAAAACAATATTGCATTTTTATTAAATAAGTATATGTTATTGTATTCATTAAATAGTTTTTAAAATAGTATATGTATTTAGTTAAATAATAAAACTTTTAATTTTCCAAAAAAATTAATGAGAATTTATTTTACTAAGCTACATACACTAGTAAAACCAACTGTACTTTGTACGCCTTTATCTGTTCGCACTTCTCCCCAAAATTTGGTTTCGATCGTTCAGTGTATGGCTATTTTAGATGATGTGACAGGCGGACGGACGGACTAACAGAAATCACAGAATTTTATATATAGATAGATAATAATAAATATCTGCTCTCGATTAATATCGTTCTTTTAACTGCTACTGAGGTAACGGGAAATGATAAAGGAATTATACCTTCATTTCTTAAAAGACGACCAAAAACGCAATTTTTGTTAGAAGCTAAACGTTTTTTTCGCACGTTTTTTCCATCTTAGAGGCAGTCGTTCAGGAAATAATGTTATTGGTATGCTACTCGACTGGAAGAGTCGAACCGATCAATTTTCTTTTCATTCTGTCTATCTTACATATTTACAGAAATATAAATAAAAAATGAGCTGATGTTAAAGTAAACACACACACACACACACACACACACACACACACACATATATATATATATATATATATATATGCATAGATATATGCATTTATGTCCGTGTATATGTATACACAGACACAAATGCATATATCTATTGTAACATGTCAATCCAACGAATTATATGCGTTCATGAATCTTTGAGAAGCGATGTAAGTATAGTTGCATGCTGAAAAATGACAGAAAAAAAGCAAGGAATAGATGTATTTTCCTTAAAAACCTATTTACAAACGGCAGTACATATTGGGTATATATGTAAATTCATTTGTATACATAAAACCTTATATGCAGAAACACTGTGAACACAGCAAATATAGGCATCTGGATATATTTGTTAGTGGCGTAGAAGGAATTTGTTTTCGTGTCTATCTAAAATAAATCATCAGCAATAGTTCTCCCGAGGTGAGAGATCAGAGGGGGAAAGACCCTCACGCTTTGCAAATGATACAGATACAGGAGATGCTCTTGATGTACCCTCCATACGGTATTTTTATATGTACGACATGACAGGACCACTTGACGAGTGATGATAACGGGATAGTCTTCGGCAGCCTGTAGAATGTGTTCTTTGTGATCAGACGTACGAGTATCTCTCGGTCGTCTCTGATCTATAGTTTGTCGTGCCACGGATCCTGTGTCAGGAACGCGACGATAAACGGCAGCAAATGTTGGATGACTTGGCTGCCTTGGGTCTGGAAACGCAATCTGATACAGCCGTGCAGCCTCGCGTGTGGCCGTATGGATCGAAACCCGACCGATTTGGCGCCAATCAGAGTTTCTACCCTTAATATATCACCAAAGACAGGTAAAAATGAGGGACGGGAGCGGGTTTCGATCTAAGTTCATCTATATCTCCCGTCGTTCATTTTTTACCTTTCTATGGGCAATAACATCAATTCTCATTTCCAACTCAATTTACTGTAATTTGGATGTTAATATTAATTTTTATTTTATTTTACCTCAATTTCTATCCTGATTTCAATATTTATTTTTGAAAAAAATATTTTATATATTTATTCTTATATTATTTGGATTATTTTCTCTTTAATAACGTGTTATAATGATTGAAAGAAAATAATACAAAAGTTTAAAATGTATTTAGGATTCTAATTCATACTGTAAAGTTAGTTTTGTTAAGTATTAGTATAATTAATATAAAATTATAAAGGTTTAAAATGTATTTAGTATTCTAATTTATATTGTAAACTCTGTTTTATATTTATTGTATTACTTCTTTATATTCCAGTAATAATTTTCTTTGAACATAAGGAATTTTTGCCATAGAAACATTAATCTAACTCGCTACGCGTTAGATTAATGTTACCGTTTAAATTTGAATTCTCTGATTCGACTGAATTTCATTGGTTTCTTTGTTTCTCTCACCTTCCTCCTCTTTTTTGTCTTCAACTGAAATGCATTGATCTATTCCGTAAACATCTGATCTCTCATATCCTCAACTTTCTTCCCCTTACAAATAGGTCTTTTTCTTTTACTTCCTCCTCCCCTTCCCTCTTTCGCTTTTATTAATCACTTAGCTTTCTTTCTTTTTACATAGATAAATCCTTTTTACTTTTTATGGAAATTTTTCCAATGACGGAACTTGGAGTTGTGTCTCGTTAACTGTATTTCGGAAAAACATATTTTTTAGTAACATCATGGTTTCCCACCTGAAGAAAAGTAAATTTTTAACGTTGAAACAAGATGTACAGTTTTGTAGTGGGTATGTATATGTTCTAATGTAAAAGTGCATAATAAATAAATATTTATTGCTCTACTTTTGTATTCAGCCCTGTTTTAAATTTTTGTTTTGAACGCTGAAATTTTACTCTTCGTTCTTTTACATATATATATATATATATATATATATATATATATATATATATATATATATATATATATATATATATGTATGTATGTATGAAAATAACTGAGATTTGAAAAATATAGGAGGATTTGAGATAATTATAATTAAGTAATTCATTGAGTCTAGAAGAAAACTCAACAGAATGCCGAAAGCAATGGACGGCCGTTTTGTCCTTTTTAGGGAGTCATCAGCTGTACGCATCCACTACAAATAATCGAACCTGGATATGATACAACGCAAGCATCATGCCACTGGGCCAGCGGAGCTCGGTGCCGACGAAACAAATTACTATACTCGATATAGCGCAGCTACTCCTACTTCCGGTGGTGATATTCATCCAGGCATACATAACCCACAGGAACCGGCCCCGAGAGCAATGTCTTCTTTAATCAAACCGCTCTATCCAGAGCATTCGAAGCTGGATCAACTCTAATACTATTAAGTTAAGCTATAGTTGTTCAGATAACCTAGAGAAAATAATTAAAAAACATAACAATAGTATATTCAGCAAGTATACGAATTCGGAGAGCCTGACAACCCACAAGGTTGCGAAAAGCAACACTAAGCAAAATGTCACAAATAATAAATCATGTAACTGCAGGAATCCCAATAATTGTCCACTAAATAATAATTGTTTAACTAGCTCTGTAGTTTATCTCAGTACAATATCAACACTAGAAAATCCAAATATAAAGAAATTCTACATAGGTTGCACCATGAGACCATTCAAGGAACGCGGGCGGGGTCATATGCAATCTTTTAATAATAGTAACTATAAATATATGACTTCATTATCCAAATACTTTTGGAGTCTAAAAGAAAAAAATAAAACACCTAAGGTTAAATGGAAATTAATTAGAAACCCCGGACATGTAACTCCCTATATGCCCCGTGTTACCTATGCCTTAACGAGAAACTTGAAATAATTAGATTTAAAAATAAGACTGATCTTTTAAATCAAAGATATGAACTAACAGTTAACTGTAAACATCGTTTTAAATTTAACTTAGTATAGAGATCATATACTTTCAATGATAACGATAAGTTAAACTTAATAAACTATTACCTTTTTAGCATGATGGTCGCCAGATCGATATGAATGTGTACTGTGTACGTACAAAGTATTATACGTGTCTGTATTTGTATGTATATATTTGTATGTTATGTAGGGTTGTTTCTACTGTTGGATGTGTATATGTGTATTTAGGGGTATATATATGTAAGTTTTTTTTTTATTATATGAAGGTATATGGTTGTGTATATTGGCATCTATCATATGTTAACCTGTTTATGTGTACGAGTAAGGGTGTAAATTCTGGTAAGTGTCTACCACTAAATGTGTAAGTATATGTTTGGATATATAGAGATATATATGTGTACTTGTGTGTGTGTAGATATGTGTATACATATGCATATGTATGTATATGTATTTGTGAGTGTGCATATGTGTGTGTATATGTAGTATGTATATATGTGTATGTATGTGTTTATATATGCATATATATGTATATCTGTGTATGTTTAAATGTGTATATGTATATGTATGTGTGTATGTATATGGGTGTACATATATATCTGTGTATGGGTATTTATATGTATGCGCTCGACTGTTGTGTACTGTATATCTGGATGTGTTGATATGGGTATTTATATATGATTAGATATTTGTGTATATATGGATGTATGTTTGTGTGTCGTTGTATGTGTATTTGTATGTATGCTTTAGTGTCTTGGAGTGTATCATAGATACAAACTAAAATCTACTTTTGTTGATAAGGAACCTTTAATTGCTTATAGACCGTTGTTCTTTTCTTAAATTATGATAAACTTTTAATATATTTTATCATAATATTGTTGGAATATTATTAGAATATAAGTTGGTCTATGTATACTTATTCCTTTCCCTTTTTTGTGTATGTGTCTACATGTTTATGTATATATGTATATGTGTTTGTATATGTATGTGTGTATGTGTATATATGTATATATGTATGTATGTATGTACGTATATATATATATGTATGTATGTGTATATGTATATATGTATGTGTGTATGTATATATGTATGTGTATGTATATGTGTATGTATGTGTGTGGGTATATGTGTATATATATGTATGTATGTGTGTGTATATATGTGTAGTTGCGTATGTATGTGTGTATATATATGTACAAGCTGATGTGTATATGCATTTTTATTTTATATCGTTTTAATTTACGTTTGTTTGATTTTTCATGTATATACATGTATTTGTAAATGTCTGTGTATATATTTAGTTTATATGCATATATGTATGCGTGCGTATGTATGTACATCTAGATATGTATGTGTATGTATATATGTATTTGTATATAGTTGCATCTTTATGTATATATTTCTTTACTTGCTTTATTTACTTCTCTGCGTTGATGTATGGGTCGATATATTTATATGTGCTTATCTATATGTATGTTTATGTGCGTATGTCTGTATATGCGTACCTATTATGCGTATATATGTATATGCGGATGCATGTGTTGATTTGTATGCGTATGTGTGAATGTACAATTATATATGGAGGTGGTTATTTACTTTTGTCTGTAATGTGTCGAAAACTATATGATTTAAAAATGTATATATATATATTTATATATATTTATTTGTTTAAATTTTATCTATATATATTTAATCGGATTAGTTATTTTTCAAGTTAAAATTCGTTTAATAACATATTAAGCCACGAATATATTCACTTTTAGCTATGACATCTGACCGTCTAGATCTTAATGAATGTAGTTGTATGTGCCTGTGTGTATTGATGTCTATGTGTAAGGAAAGTTCATTTGCGTACGTGTGGTGTAGATATTTTGTATGTGTGTGTATATATCTAAATACGTCTGAGCGCTTAACCTGCGTATGTTCGAATGATTTCGCGTGAGAGGCGACTAACATGTTGAAATGAAACTAAAGTGTATACATTTCTGTCTGGGGTTCTGAACATCCCTTTCAACATAATTTCAATGAAAATACAAATTAAATAGCATATATATCTTTTATTTTTATTTTTATATTTTTATATTTTTCTCCTCGGTAATTCTTCAATTTAAAACTTAATAGAGATTTGATTTAGATTTCTAAATAGGTAATTTTTAATTTTTTACTTTTAATTTTAATTTCAAATTTTATAAATCTTTTAATATCTATGATAACCTTGCTTAGTTGTCAAATTTTTCGAATCACCCTATACTTGTATTTTGATTGGTCATTCTAGCTTATGTAACAGCGTTTACTCCTAGCTAAGGATCGTTAATTAATTTGAAACTTTTAAAACCATTTATTCTATATTCTATATCATCACTTGATAAGACACCAGAAGTGTTGAAACAAAATGGCTATTTTTGTCGTAATTTTATAACATATTTATGTTGTAATATTCAAATAAATAATTATATCTGCTCTACTCTGTATTGAGCACTCTTTAAAGAATAGTAATTGTTGGTTATTGGAATCCACTCCGTATATACCAATCCTAAACTTGGGTATATATATATATATATATATATATATATATATATATATATATGAAGAAATATAGTCTTAAAGTGTGCTATATTTATGGGATAAAGTGCTCAACATCAGAGAATCAGTGTTGACTTCTATGTTCACTTTTATATATATATATATATATATATATATATATATATGTCCTTTATGTTTCCATTTTCTCTAAAGAATTTTCATTGCTTCCATGTTCACGCCATGGTATTCTCAGAATCTTTCTGTAGAACCTCATTTCTCTTGCCACAAGTTTTTTCTTCGTCTGTCGTGAAATTGTTCAGCATTCCCTGTCATATGGAAGAACCGCTATAAAATGAGAAGTGCTTTTTTTTCAAACGATATTTTGCTGTTGTTTTTTTTTTTTAATAATTTGCTTAGCATTTGGAAGGCACTTTCCCTATGTCAAAGTGCCTTCGGATTTTGGTGTCGCATTCCCACCCCGCCCAATTGAACTTGATTTTCACATCTTGAATTTGTAACTTGGATGTCGCGATCTTCAATCTATGTGTGAGTAATTCCAGCAGCAACTTTAATGGGAGACAGATAGAGGAAAGTAAACTCGAAAACTAGGAGGTGAGTACAGGAAGTAAAAGAATGCTGATGAAAAGAAGTGTGTATTTATCTAAAGGATATGTGATTGAATATTAATTAATGGTGTCTCAGAAAATACAACATCCGTTCCAATAACATAAAGGCCAAGATAAAAAATGAAGATACACAAATAAATATCGAATGTGTTAGAATTGAAACTAACGATCTGATAAATGAATTAAAAAATAGAATGAATTTTACCTTATTTTCCCTCGAATCTAAAGCCCAATAGCCACACAAAATAGAGAGTTATTCAATAGGGTTATTTTCTGAATGTAAGAATTGTAGATTACGGAGATATAAAATAATGATACCGATATTGTGGTAGTCGAAGAATCAGTATCACAGGGCTTTGTTTCCCAAAGCATCAGATATCTTGCCAAGAAGATGGACTTCCTTCTTACCAATGGAATACGAAAGAAATGAGGCTGATTTTGGTCTTATCTGACTCTTGTAAAGAGAATGGCAAGTCCTATGGCAAGGTGTGTTGGGGTATTCCCTTGGAACTATGCTGTTCAATTCAACGAACTTTAATCAAAGCAGACTTTTTAAATAATTAAGTTCATTCCATGAAGTTTGATTTGGTTTATTTTGTTTTACGACAGTGGGTTATTTAATGCTGACAAGAATATTTTCGTATGAATAGAATATTTATATATATTTTTTTTTCAAAAATGTATTGCTGGAAATATCATCTTTTTTTTTCAAAAATATATTGCTGGAAATATTTTTTTCCCAAAAGAAATCTATTTTGGTAATATTTTTTGTTTTCAAAAACGTATTGCTGGTAATATTTTTTTCAAAAAATTATTGCTTGTATTTTTTTTACAATGAGGGTCACCCATTACAAGATCCGGGGTCCACTTGAGATAGAGGGTTACGTTAGGAGGCCATTTATAAAGATGGGAGGGGAGATAACGATTAACCTAGCCTTGAATAAGTTAAGATTGTAGTGATCGAGGAAACATCCTGTTGGAAATCAATTCTACAGGTCAGTGGTTCGCGGGAAGAAGGTGCTCAAGTGGAACGTACTTCTCACCGGTGGAATATGGTGGGAATATGGGTGGTTTGTTACTATGTAAGAGGCATGGCGTGCTCTTGCATGAAGGTTTAACTTGGCGGGACCAGGGAATGTAGTTCGTCCGAGCACTTTCCATGAAATTTGCGGTAGAGCACCGAGAAGCTTGCATCATCTCGCAGGATGTAGAGGTTAAAGGGTGGTGAATACTTCATCACCGACAAGGGCTCGGAAACACTTTTGAATATCAAAACTGAGGAGGGAGGTCTTGGCAGCTCCTGCCTAAATATGAGGACAGTACTCTATTTTATTATAAAACCTATTTTTTATACTTTCATATTGTTTTGACCCCAGTTTGTTTGTTGACTCTTTGCCTATAGCTGGGACCCCAGAATGTGCTACCACCCCGGGTTAGAGTGGATCTGGGAAAAACAGCAATAAAGAGTGGGTTCCATGATCCTTAAAACATCTCGATCTTGCCGGATGTGTTTTATCGCCATACCTAAGACACGGTAGAGGTTGTAGAAAGTGAAGATTATTATAAAAAGGTGGAGAGATACGGGTTGAAGATTTGAAGAGCTTAAGTTTGGAACTGTTGGGGAAAGATCGACGATGAATATGCAGTTCTTGTGAAAACATATTTGAGTGTCACATTATATTTCGAATACGGTAGAAATGAGGTTGAATCGACTCGTGAAATTAGCATAGCGTGCCGTATCTGTAAGGATGAAAGAAAAGAATGCAGTTCATCTGAACATTTGCAATGGAAATAACAGAAGAATAGGGATAGGCTTCGACATAGCATCTCTTGGAAAGAGGCTGTAGAGACAAAAATGAAATTATCTCGGACTTTACAATTGAAAGAGATAAGTCAAACGAAACCAGAAGACCATATTTAGTTATATTGAAAAGTCGGTAGAAAAATGTCAGGGGGGGTTATTGTTTACCTATTTCAGAATACTGCATAATTAAACTGAAAGAAATTGAATAGCAAGCAAAATATATTGACCTCACAAGAAAACTGATGCCATTGTGCTGAATCTGTAGCACTTGGAACATCCCCAAAGGTGTCTAGTCAATAAGGCAGTAAGAACTGGAAATCCGAGATATATTCACAACTATTCAACGTAAACAGTTACAATAGATAGATATGTGCAGGTGTGTTGAGGAGAGTGTCTCTCAACGACTGACCTCCATGAGTTGGCCATTTTCTTTTGCCTCCAGAAATCAGTGTACGACGAGATAAACAATATTTGCGAAGGAAAAATATTGGATTTAACGGAATTAAATAATTTATATCGGAATTTCTGGGATTAAAAAAAAAATGTCATTATTCAATATTTTAAAAAAAATCAGATACCCATCCGGGAGATTTCATTTTCTTCTTAATCTTTTTTTTTTTCATATCCCTTGGTGGCCATCATGGCTCTCGACATACTCCGATCCTGCGTGTGTCTAAGTAGCGTTTCTTTTGCCAACTGAACCACCCCTCACATTCCGCCATTCATTTACACACGCCAGTCAGTATGCAGCTCGTTGCCTCCCACTAAATCTCTTGACCACGATATTCCCTGTGAGTGTTAAGTTTTCCAAGTCCTTCTTCATTATGTGTCCAAGAAATGTTAACTGTTTCTCTTTGATTCTGCGTATAAATTTTCTTTTTGTTACCATTTTCTTATTGTTTACTCACGCCTCATTATCCTTCGGTATAGCCAAATGTTTGCTGTTTACAGCTTCCATTCTCGTCTGTTGTGAGATTGTCCGCCATTGACTGTCCATACCAATTCAGCAGTATTTTCTTTGTTTCTAACGAGTATTCTTTCTGAGTGCTGTGTTTAATTTTTGGAATACATATTTCGTTTATCGGAGGTGCGTTTGGATTTCGCTCTCGCATGTTTCATTCTATGTTAAATCATTTACAGATATTGAAGCAATTACTTGTCTTTTGCTGACATCTCCAATTCTGAGTTAGAATATTGTCCTTTTTCTCTTGCTGATCATCATACTTTCTGTTGATGTCTAATCCTCTTTTCTTGGTTGAATTTACTGCCTTGCCTAGGAGATCCAGTAGTTTTATTTCTGTGTCTGTCATCTACACAGTGTAATCTCCTTTATATTATATTGTTATGTCCTGGTATGAACTCTAACTCATTTGGGTTAACCTTGCTGTAGATGTTAAAAAGATCTGGAGAGAAGACACATCCTTGTCACACTCTCTTTCTATTTTTGTGCAAATGCTCCGTTTACTGCATTTACAAATACTTCAGGTAATACGATGTAATTTCGACTATTGCACCATTTTTACCTATTTCAGAATACTGCATAATTAAACTGAAAGAAATTGAATAGCAAGCAAAATATATTGACCTCACAAGATAACTGATGCCATTGTGCTGAATCTGTAGCACTTGGAACAGCCCCAAAGGTGTCTAGTCAATAAGGCAGTAAGAACTGGAAATCCGAGATATAGTCACAACTATCCAACATAAACAGTTACAATAGATAGATATGTGCAGGTGTGTTGAGGAGAGTGTCTCTCAACGACTGACCTCCATGAGTTGGGCATATTCTTTTGCCTCAAGAAATCCGTGTACGACGAGATAAACAATATTGGCCTCTTCAGGATGTCTGTCGTCGTACACGCTAATCACCTCTTAATTTTAAAATGGACTTTTTTCACGTCATAAGTGGAGATTCCTCTGCTGTTTTCTACGCCTAGATGATATATTTTTTTTATCAGTAATTAATATCTAAATATACAAAAGTGGTTATAAAATACAAGCAGATCCATTGGCATAGCGCTGCCTAGGAAGCCAGATGCTAACAAATGGAATACCATTGGAAAGTCAACCTTATGAACGACATAACAAATCATAGCATCCCAATTCTGATGAACAGAACGCGCAACAGAATTAGACGCTTTATAAGACAAAAACAATGCAGTTTAGTTAAAGACACTGAAACAGGGAATGCAATATTTATGCTCACAGAAAGAGCAATAAAAATGCGAAGGGATTTATATCTATCTTTGACAGATTATGCAAAACATCCAATGAAGTACGTCATAAAGAAATAAAGAACTATTTGAACTACTACGAAAGCTTGATGTGTTTGGGAAGGATATTGAAATTATCCAGAACTTATACAAGAGCAAATCGCCTGCACACGGATAGAAAATGAATTCAGTATATATACCAAAACTGAAAGCAGTATAAGACAAAGATGACGCTTCTCACCAGATTATTCAAATTTTACAGTGAAGTAAACATGGAAAATTAAAAGTCGTACCAGAATTGATTTGGCGTTCACAATCTTAACAACAATAGATATACGTATGACAGTGTTGATAGAAGACGCACAAATGAAACTTCATTAAATCCTACTCAACCAAGTAAAGGGAATCGAGAAGAAAGGACTAAACACGAATTCTAAGAAGAGAAAATATAAGGTTGTCATAAAGAAAGCCTAACATGCAATTAACTAATTGGAGATAGAAAAATCAAGCAAGTATACAAATTGTAAAAGTAAGGAATTGTTTTAAAAATAACTGAAAATGTGATACCGAAATTCGAAAGCACATTGGAAGAGAGACAGATGCTTTCCAATATCTTAGCAAAGAATTAAGAAATAGGAAAAATTCGTTAGAAACAGAGACAAGAGTACTGATATATATAAGCGATAGAAATTATTACGAGGATTTGAGATAATCATAATTAAGTAATTCATCGAGTCTAGAAAAAACGTCAACAGAATGCGGAAAGAACTGGACGGCCGTTTCGTCCTATATTTGGGATTCATCAGCAGTGCGCATCCATTACCGAGAATTGAAACCTGGACAATTACGTTATCAGGCAAACGTCATACCAACTATTTCAACGGGCCTAGGTGACGGAGAGGTAGCGAATCAGACTCGATATAGCGCGACTCGATCACATATTCCGTGGTGGAACTCATCCAAGTTTCTCTTTTATCCATAGGACTGTGCTCCCACGAGCCACGACTACTATCCCCAAGCCGCTCGTTCTTGATTATTCTAATATCTTTCCCGAATATATCAAGCGAAGTACTTGAACAAAAATAACAAAATATGAACACCAGACAGTTTATCCACAAATTCGAGGATAATAAACAACAGATTATATTAGATTAAATTATGTTATATTATAGTATGTAGTTGCATGGGGAGGGCGTGTGGTTTCATTTCTCGACGTGGAGTTTGTCTTTGATCATACAGCGCGCCTTTTTGCAGTTTTCGCTGCACACCGTCAAGATCCAGAATCGAAATACTACGTAGTTTAATCATTATCCGTTCTGTGGAAAACTTGGTCGAGGGTAGCATTGTATGTTTATATAGACAAAATGTGAGATTTAAAAAAATATTTGAACTATGAATTAAAGACTGGCGTGCGGCTAGTGTAAGCGAATAAGCAGAGACTTCAAATACCCGATATTTATGGGTTAACTTGCAGAGTAGACTAGGCACTCTAGCTTTGATTGGAATCCCGTCATTGATTGTAAGCCAGGACAACTTTGATTTCCAAACCGAAGAGAAGGTAAAGGGTAGCCATTGACAGATAATAAAGAAAATGGAGAGAGTCCTGGTCGCCGACATTTCTGAAAATGTTCGTGCGACGCGTTTCGTACTTTGGTACTTCATCGGTCTAAAGTTATGTTTACGTTGATTTAATTACCTGTGTCCACGAAGGGAAATAAATTTTGAAATTTTAATCATTTTTATTTGAATTTTTTAACTGTTCTAAACTGTACACCCAAAGACTTTTTTTAAAACTGACTATACTATATACATTAAAAAATTTAAAATATTAAAGTTTTACATTTTTACGTTCTCATCCGTTCGTGCGCATATGTAATCACACTGATGTTTCCATCACTGTAAAGGGTTTGAACGACTTTATTTCAGTAAGAAATAAAGTCGATCAAACGCGTCACATGAAAAACAATGGATAAATTTTCGTCTAAATTACGCAAAAATGAAAATTATATTGACATCTCATTTTAAAAGTTATATTTACCAAACTTATACAAAATTTTGGTGAAATAGTAAACAGTAAATTTATTCAATAAAATCGCCATTGAATTCAACCTCGGCCTGCAGACGACATCGTAAACTCCTGCAACCCTTCCGGGCTGTCTCCGTGTTTAAGATGGTGAATGCTGCCACAATCTTTGCTTTCAGTTCATCATTGGTGTTACAAGTATTTTTGTTGGTTTCTCGCTCAGCTGCGGCACAGACATAAAAATCAAGGGGTCTGCAGTCTGGGGAGTTAGGTGGCCAGATATATTAGGTGATGTGGTCGCAAAAATATCTGAGAGCATGACTGGATTATCCTGCTTGTATGGCATGATGCATAATCCTGTTGCCAGACATATGGTCTTCCAGCAGTCATCCTCATGACCCATGGCAGCACTACCTCCTCAAAGCACTTGATGAAGGCCACCGTGTTGAGTCTGTGGGCCTGTTGGAAGATGAATGGAAACATAACGTCACCACCATTAGTGATCACTCCAAACACTTTCGTAGTCACCATCAGACTCATTCAGCTCTGCGAATCTTCAGCATTCTCTTCATATTGGCAGCCCCGAAAACTCTGAAATGTTTGTAATGAAGATTCTGGTGCGAATAACCAGCTGTACAGAATGCCGTTTTCAAATTTATGGCGGAGTGAATTTAGTCAGTGGACTCTTTATCACAGATGTTGCCCAACTAACCCTTATCTACTGCACATTCGGCAAAATAAAAGCAAACAACGCGAAAACGCGAAATTAAAAATATAATAAAACAACCATCACACTTCATATATATATATATATATATATATATATATATATATATATATATATATATATATATATATATATATATATATAAACACACACACACACACGCACACAAACACACACACATATATATACATATATAAACAAAATAATTGTACCACATAATTGATATATAGCTTTGAAAATTATGGGAGACATTCTTTGAAAGGGATCTTTTTCATACAACACTTCATCAAAAAGATCGATTTAAATTTTAGAGTGAGGCTGACTGCGTGAGGCGAACCACATTGCGGTTGGAGATTTGGATTGCCTCTCTATATCAAACAGGGTGGAGCTAGTAGCAGTAATTTCTTGTTTCAATCACTTTTTGAGTCAGCCATTGAACTTCATTTGATTAACAACCCGGGTTGCGCTTTCGAATATGTTGGCGCAGCATTCAATGTGTTGCACAGAGCTAGGTCTGTTAAACATTTACGATTTTTAGAAGCTGCTGACATCAAGCTTCATCGACCGATTTTTTGCAGGAAGAAAGAGTTTTTTCGCTCTCTGTATCTCATGGCTGTGCCGTGTGCCATTTTTCCGGAAGATATTTACGAAAATATTTATACTGATTAGTTTCTTTTTAATAATAAATTTCTTTTAGTTGTGGCTCCCGCATTTACCTTCTTCCGTTTCCCAGTTTTGATTCTTGTCATTCAAACGCATGTTTCTGTTGGAAGAAAAAAGCTCTTTTAAAAGAATGCGTTCCGTTATATTAAAATCATATATATATATATATATATATATATATATATATATATATATATATATATATATATATATATATAGAGAGAGAGAGAGAGATAGATAGATAGATAGATAGATAGATAGATAGATGTAGATAAACACACAGATATAGCTTTCGTGTGATGCTTATATCTACCGTAGGATTTCATCGGACTAAGTAATCGCGTCAACAAAAACAAACCTAGTCCGATGAAGTCGTAAAGAACGAAACGTGTCACAGAAAATTCTTACACATTTTCATATATATATATATATATATATATATATATATATATATATATATGTGTGTGTGTGTGTGTGTATGTAATGATAAAATCTTTCATGACGAAACACTAGACACGAACAGGTTTTCCTCTGTGCCTTTAATTTTACCCATATATATATATATATATATATATATATATATATATATATACGTGTGTGTCTGTGTGTGCGTGCGTGTGGGTTAGCGCGTGTGGATTAGCGCGTGCCTGTAGAACTAAGAGCACGAATTCTTTTCGACAAACCTACTATTCGCACTAAATTGAAAAATTACTTTTGCAGGCCCCAATATCTGCCCAAAGAAGAAGCACTCCTAGAAAACATGTTAAGAAACCTTTAATATCCTTACACTTCATCCACAACGCTAATAGAAAGGTACAAATTATACACGGCCGCAGAATTATCCACAATAATAAACAACACAAAAATAGATACATAACACACATCCTATCAACTACAAAACATCCACTATTCAAAAAAACTTATCCCATATAAACAACACCTAAATAGTCACAACCATTTCCAGAACCATTATGGATATAATCAGAACTAAATCAACCATAGCAATAATAATACAGAAGAAGGCATATATAAAAGAATATGCCAAAACTGTTCCTCATAATACACTGGAGAATCATGCAGAAATTAAAAAAAAACGTATCCATGACTACAAAAGGACCTTATACATAACAACTTAACAAATACACCAGTAATACAGAGAAAGAAATTCTCCCACCATTTTGATCTAAGAAGATGCCACAGTCATCAAAAGGAATATTCTCGAGAGTGCTGCCATCGATTATTGGCAAAATATAACTCTACGCTCGGTTTTCCACCAATCTTACCTTTCCTGAAAGTATTAATACTTTCCCAAGCCAACGTAAAAAAAAAAAAATATGTTGAAAAATCAAAAGAACACGGTTAAGTGCATCACTTCATCATTTGAAGATACACAGCACAAACGTCCTTCTCATAACACAACAATCTAATGACAAAATTCATTTAATCCAAACAACATTCTTTTATTTTTTTTTTAAATTGAATATTACTAGCTCAATGTACGTTTACAAGAGTTTTAATTATCACACTTTGTGTCCTCTACATGCTTTGACACCAGAGTATAGTAGGGTCAGTTGGGCACCGTCTGTAAGAAAAAGAGTAACATGATGAAATACGAACATTTCAGAGTTTTTGTGTGTCATTCTGAGGAGAGTGGATTCGGAAAGAGTTAGATGCGTTTAATGGTGCTTACAAAGTTGTTTCGAGGGACCACTAGTGATAACAACGTTATGGCTCCATTCATCTTCCCATACGGCCTCAAACTCAACACGGAGGCCTACATCAAGTGCCATAAGTAGGTAGTGCTGCGATAGGTCAATAGGATGGCTATTAGAAGACCCTACTTCTGGCAACAGGACTCTGCACCATGCCATATAAGCAAGATGACCCATTTATGGCTGTTACACAATTTCTGCGACCCCCACTTACATCTATGCACCTAACTCCCCTGACTGCAACATTCTTCATTATTATCTGTGGAGGGCAGTTGGGCGAGAGACCAACAAAAATCCTTGTAACACCAAAAGTAAACTGAAGGCAAAGATTTCAAAAACTTAAAGAAGGTGACCATCCAAAAAAATTGCAGCAGATTCCGATGTCGTCCGGAGCCCGTGGTTGAAACCAATATCGATTTTATTGAATACATTTATTCTTTAGTATTTCAAGATATTTTTGTATAATGTTGGTAAATGTATCTGTTAAAATGAGATGTCAATATTATTTTAATTTTTGCCTAATTGAGACGACAATTTATCCATCGCACAATATATATATATATATATATATATATATATATATATATATATATATATATAAATAAATAAACAATACAATGGCCAGGACAAAATACCACAGGCTCCCTAAAACGTCTGATTTTGTTATCAATCACACGCCTGATAACGTTGATGGGATAACCATTATTTTCGAAAATATCTCGGATCTTAGTTAATTGACCATCTAACATTTCAGGGGAACAAATCATGACGACACGATAGACCAAAGTCGAAAATCAGACCAATCTTGCGAGACTTGGGAACAAATGAGTTCCAACTTGTATAAAGCCCGGTGAATGTGAGCTTACGAAAAACATTAGTGACGAAAGCCGCATCCTTGCGCTCAACAAGGACATCCAAAAAAGGGAGAGCTCTATGCTCTTCAATCTCCATTGTAAACTTAAGAGAAGGATGGAGAGAATTAAGTTGAGCTAGATAGTTTGTGGCGTCTGTGGAAGAGTCAACGATGGAAAAAGTATCGTCCGCATATCTCATATAGACACAGGGTTTATGAACTTTATCAAATAAGATTCGTTCATAATAGCCCACGAAAATATTGGCTAACACCGGACCTAAAAAGCTACCCATCGCAACCCCATCCGTCTGGACATACATAGTCCCATTGAAGCTGAACTCCACAATCTCTGTAGGCAAACGCATGCATTCCAAAAATAGTTCCTCAGGGATGCTCGAAGGACCCAAATTGCCCCTATACAGAATATCCGCACAGATGCCAATGGTCTCAAGTAATGGGTCATTGGTAAATAAACTGACAATATCGAACGATACCAACAATTTATCTTTAGACCCAATATCCAAACCCCTCATAAAGCTAGAAAACAAAATGAGTCTGAAATATTATAGTATGAAAAGATCTTTGAAACGGGTTGGAGTAATTCAGCTAAACATTTAGCCAATTCATGTTGTACCGATCCTACCATAGACAAAATAAGTCTAAGTGGGACTCCTTTGTGTAATTTAGGAAGTCCGTACATACGTGGACGTTGCGAGCCTGTCGGCCTCACCCTGTGTTAAACCTCTTTGGAGATAAGATTAGCCTTATATATGGATAATAACCATCTTTGTGTCCTGGCTTCAACTTTGCTGGTGTTATCGCATGTATCTGCGGGACCAATCATCCTAATATTAGTAGAATCACTTAGAATAACATTCATTTTATCCAAATAATCCTGTTTATTCAGGATTACAACACCAGAACCATTATCCGGTTTGGTTAGATATATATCATCCCTTGACTTTAAAGATTTAATGGTGCGATAATGAATACCTTACCAGGCAAGGGAATCCTGCCCAACCGAAAGAGAAGAGTATTCCTTAGCAAGTTCCAGCAGTCTTGCCTTAGTAGCAGAGAAATTATCAGAAGAATTTGGTGCATGTCTTAATAATTGGGAAAATAATATCTCAAATTCAGTTAAAATCGGTTCCTTATTCACTCTAGAAGGTGGGGATGCATAAATCCAAACTACGAGAGAAAACCGAAAGTTCAATTCCAGTTAAAAAGGTTTGGTTTGCTACTTCTTTCTTTGTTCTTAATTTTTTCTCTCAATCTTTTTTAATGTTTTTCTTTTCCTTTTTCTTTCACTCACTTACCTTTCTTTGTTTCTTTCTTTCTTTCTTTCTTTCTTTCTTTCTTCTTATTCCTCTTTCTTGCTTGCTTTTGTCCTTTCTTTAATCTTTATTTCTTTCATTGTTTTTATATTTCTTTCTCTATTTTTGCTTTTTTGTCTTATTCTATTTTTACACATTTTCTGTTTCTTTTTTTGCATTCGTTTGTCTTTCATTTTTTACCTTATTTGTTTTGTTCTTTGTACCTTTCTTTCTCCCTTGTTTCTTTTTCGGTTTTCTTTCGTTTTTTTCTTTCTGTCTTTTCTTTCTTTCTTTCTTTCTTTCTTTCTTTCTTTCTTTCTTTCTTTCTTTCTTTCACTTTTAACTTTCTCTCATTTTTACCTTTCTTCCTTTCATTATTTTTACCAGTCTTTCTTTCTATATTTCTTTATTATATTTTCTTTCTTTCTTTCTAGCTATATCTAACATCGATAAGCTGCATTTAAAAGACGGCAAATAAAGACAGTCTCAAAGCAGAGACATGACACAAGGTTTTCCGTGTCATAACATTCTTTTGTGACCCTTTTTTTGGGACCGATCTTTCCCGGGTCTTTACCCTCCATGTAAAGAATGACGTAGTTAATGACATGTTTCTATGCTTACATGTTTACGGTGGGGAAATCTGTCATTGTTATAACGGAAGATTAATATTAAATTCGGTGATGTGCGCAAACTCGAATTAGAAGGTTATTTTCTTTAAGAGCCTCGCTATAGAATCTGACCGTTTCTTATCGTAAAACGATTATCCCTGACAACAGTATGGGAATTTGATTGAATAATTGCTTGAAGGAAGTAATGATATCTGATTGAATATTACATTGCAAAGGCTTGTTCGTGCAATTTACACAGAATATTGCACAGTACGAAGAATGCTATTAAAGGCCTAAATGCAGACTCCTGCTGATTGATACGAACGCTTATTAAAAAGATTGAATAAGACACTGAGTAAATTTTTCATGAAAAGTGCAAGTGCATTTAATGTTAATTTTTAAGGCGAATGCTTTGTTCAATGTGAAAACTACCTAAAAAAATGATTACTAGCTTTATTTAGGCGTTATGTAGCTATTGATCTTTTTATTTTTAGAATTTAATACCGTGTTTAAAACTTCACGAAGGCGTGGTACGATAAGAGATGAAAATGCTTCTTTTATTCTTCTCGTTTAAATGCGGAGGGTCTGACTGAGGCGAAAATCGGAGTTCGAAAAGAAATGACTGCAGCTATCGTTCCATTTTCGTTGCGTTATTTTTCTTAGATAACGATTCTTTCTTATTGCTTTAAGACTTGTATTTAATAGATGAACGTGTTTGCGTAAAGATGGCTATATTTTTTTTAATAGTGTAAATATTACGTCTACCGGCCTGTGAATTCGGGAGTCTTAATAAAATGTCCCTTCTGACATAGTTCTAACCCGCGTCTTCCTTATAAAGAAAAAAATATATATATGCACACACACACACACACACACACACACACACACACACATTATTTTTAGTATAAAATATCATAATAAAAACATGTTGAAATCGCTACACAAAATCATTCATATTTCAATACTTTGATTGTACTTCTTATGAAAGCTGTTGTGTAGCGATTTCCACATGTTTATATTATCTGTCTATATCTCGGTGATGAGGTATTATGATTACTTGCGGTATTTACATTATTCGGACTGTTATCCTCATCTTCATTGCCATATTCACAACGTCTCGGCCGAAAATACCCATGGCCCAGTGGATAAAGACGTAGTTTAGAGCCAGTGACTAGACTCAAAAGAGTTGTGAGTTAAAGACCAGGTCACAACAGTGGTGAACCAAAACTTGGAGAGTGGACGAAATAAAAGGTTCTGTTCGAAGTTCCAATCACTTGTTGAAGGCTAAAAAGTACAACGGCCGAAACGTTGTGAATATGGCATATGAAGATGAGGGTAACAGTCCGAATAATCTAAATAATGCAAGTAATGTTTATATTATAAATAATCTTTTATAATAATAATAATAATAATAATAATAATAATAATAATAATAATAATAATATATTGCTTTCCTTTGTATTGAGCACTTTTTAAAAAGTAAATGCTACGAACAGTGGAATTTTACCCCATCTGTTCTTTCTCACATTTATATATATATATATATATATATATATATATATATATATATATATATATATATATATATATATGGTTTTCATAATTCATTATATTAGATATATTTTCTCTCCAAATATTTATTAAAAAATTTCAATATATGATCGTAACTCGAAAATTATGGCTTATATTTTTTCATAAATTTAATCTGGTTTAATATAGGAAAATTATGGAAGAAGGTTTTATAATGTACGTCATAAAGAACTGTTTCAACTACAAGGAAAGCTCGATTTATTTGTGTAGGATATTTAAATTATGCAGAAATTTTATTGTGAGCAAACTCCCTGCATAGGGATAGAAATTGAAATCTTGCCATCTAAAATTTCTCTCTGGTTTTAAATAACTAGCAAATATTTCATAAGTTATATACAACAAATCAATGAATGCGTTTCCAAAGGTATTTGCGCATAAGTGAATACCACGAACCTAATTGGAACTCGGCTTGCCTTTTAAGAATTCCGAGCCATTAGCCATTACACCACTTGCACATCCTAGGTCACAACCTTACAGTATCCATCTAGGTACTAACGTTGCTTAATAAATGTAAGGGGACCGGTTTTTGTAACGTAATATATTTGTAATGCCTTGGTATTCCAATCTTTTTATCAATTTCGCATTGACATATTCTTTGTAAGATATCGTTAATTTTATTCCTTTTATACGTAACCACTGTTCTAATCATTATTCCCAAATTTAAAATCAACATCATACTGTCCTGGGTATGAGGATAAACTACAACCGCATCCTGGGTAAGATGATAAACTACGTCCAGAAGCAAGTCCTCTGATCATCATGTATTGAGTACCGTGGAACCACCTCTTAATTGCTGATGTTCCCAGTTCCGCCCTGACTCGGGGTGGAAGCACCTGTTAGAGTCCCAGCTATGGGTAAATAGTTAACCCCGAAACGGGTAAAAATACTATGAAAGTGTAAAAATTGGTTTTAATACCAGAAATATTTAAAAAAAATATTACCAGCAATAAATTTTTGAAGAAAAACTATTAACAGCAATACATTTTTGAAAAAAAAAATTACCAACAATGTTTTTCAAAAAATAAATATTACTAGCTATACATTTTTGAAGGAAAAATATTACCATAAATAGATTTCGGACAAAACAATATATTAGCAGCAATAAAAAGTTTTTCGGCATTAAATGACCCATTGAGGTTGATATGCCGTAAAACAAACCAAAACAAACCAAACCAAACAAACCAACGACAACACAAATTTCACCTGAAGTCTCCAGACTTTATGCAATTTGCATTTGATCATTTGACGAAAAATGTGCATATGCACCTACATTACTGACGATGTTCATTTTGAGAGGTTTCAAGTGATTCATAACATTTACATGCTTTATTTTCAGTATCACGATGCGTTGAGGTTTGTTTTTTTTTAATCTCACCCCGTACTCGTCTCGTGCGTATGTGACTCCTATCGTTGCACCCCTGAATGACCATAGATTCTGTCCACATTCGACAATAATAAAAGTGACAGATGACTATAAAACGGCACTGCTGATTATATACGCGAAATTAATTCAAATATGGCACTGACTATTGTTTGCGTCACGTGGCAATTATTATAAGTAAGGTGATGCACTAAAATAAGTAACCAAGTAATCGTTTTAAGTTCTATAAATATCGGAGCTAATTAATAAAATCGGTAGGAGAAGATATTTTTCGTAACCTGAGTACGTTATAGATTTTTACTGTAAGTTTTACAATTTACAAGGTACAGGTGCCACTCGAGGTAGTGGGGTACGTTAACGGGTAGTTTATATATATAGGAAAGTAAGATAACGGTTAATCCCTGTCTTGAACAGTGTAAGATTGTAGTAATTGGGGAAAGATTCCCTGGGGACAATCATCCACAGAGCAGTCCTTGGCGAATACAATCTCTCCGAGTGGAACTTCTCTCGCAGTGGAACTTACTTCTCACCGATGGAATACGGAGGGAATGTGGGTGGTTTGCTACAATCTAAGTGGCATGGCCGGCCCAAGCCGTAAAATTTACACCCGGTGGAACAAAGGAATGTTGTTTGTCCGAGGAAGCAGAGGTAGAGCATTGAGAGGCCCGCCACATTCCGCCTGCGGGAGAGGGGTTGGTGGGTTGAGAATTATTCTTCTCCATGAAGTACTCGGAGACGCACTATCAAAACTGGAAAATGAGGACCAAGCAGCTCCCATCCAAATATGAAAACAGTCCTCCATTTTCGGCCTGATCTGGCTCTGATAAAGTAGAGGATAGCATGAGGTGTCAGGTTTTTAAGAGAGTGATACAGGGAGCTGATAATTTTACCAGTATCTTTGGGGATGTATCATATATAAGAGTTCCACTTGAGGTCGGATGTGACTTTGAGATCCAATATATCTCAAGCCACCCTGCCTCCTCGGAGGTGGGGGACATCCGTTCATCGAGTCTGGCGGTCGTCCGCGGATTAATTGGCGGTGATGGAATATAACTAGTTTGGTTATCGAGGTAGTGAATGTAACCAGCAAGTCTTCCCCGCATTGGGAACTTAGTGTTTGATCGGAAGAGAGGTCAGCTGCCAATCTCTGATCGTCATGAATTTTAAAGTTGCGCCCGTATATCGTCGTATCATCGGCATAGGTGTTTACAAATGATCTGAGTATATTCTTAGGCAGATCATATATATAAACCACACAGACGGTTGGTACAAGAATTGACACACGGAGGGCCCCTATGTTGACCGCCTGAGCCTCAGAGGACTGGCTGTTAATAACTACTTAAGGGTTAGTTTATATCGATATGAGGGGCGATAATGGTTAACTCTAGACTTGAACAGATTAAGATTGCGGTGATCTGGGAAAAATCCTCTTGTGAGTCTATTCCAAAGAGCAGTGGTTCCCGGGAAGAAACTGTTTGAGTAGAACTTATTTCTCACTGATGGAATAGGGAGGGAATGTGGGTGGTTTGCAATTATGTATGTGGCATGGTAGGTCCTAGCCTTTAAGGTTAAAACTGACGGAATCATGTTTATTCGTCTGAGCATTTTCCATTGAGAGGCTCGCCACATTCCACCTGTGAGAAAGAGGCTGGAGGGTCGAAAATAATTCTTCTCCAACAAGAACTCGGAGACGCATAACATTAAAAATGGGAAAAATATCTATTGAAGCGTTATGTAATGTCTACTCTGCAACAGGGCAATGCAGCGCAATTTCCTTACGAATGAAGAAGTGGTTGGTTAGAGATTATGTTGAGAACCTTATAGACAGAATTCGTAACAAGTGAAAAAGAGTAAAAACAGCGAAAAAACAAACAAAATAAAACAAACACAACAAAAAACTGTTGCTAATAAACAGATATTAATCCAAGCGGGCTGTTCAATCTTGCGTACGATAAGCTTTGAATGATGGAAGAGGGCCTTGTCTGCATTCGTTCGGTCTTCGTCTACGGCGATGCAATGTTCGACGGGAGAGCACGATTGGATTGTTATGAATACGCAGTTCTGTTGACTGAAACTGTGGAAAGCGATAAATGTGGACGTAATGAAGGAATATATTAAAGCGAGAGAGACTGAGTGTGTGTGTAAAAGAAAGAGAGAGAGAGAGAGAAAGGGGGAAATATATGGAATATACTTGGAGTACTGAGACCACCAGCCGTTTCTTTATAAGGAAATATTCGCGATTCACTGGCCGGTCAGACATGCCGACTACTGTCGAAATTTATAAAATTTTTCTATTAAAATAATTTTTCACGAAAATAGGTTTATCAAGACCACCACACATTTTCCTTTTCCAGTATTGATGTTTTTTTCACAAACTTTTGTTTAACGTCGTGGGATACATCTAACATTTGATTCTGTTCCTTTGTCTTCGAGTTGCACGTGCTATCCTTTTTGGTTGTTGCCGCTGCTAAAGGTCATCAAGATAATGTGGTTTCTGTTATCTGGTACAGTTCTTTGTAACACCAGTCCACAAAGTTCGAAGAAGAATAGTCTCCACTAAAACCTAGAAGCATTACTTGCTCGACTACATTTTAACCTTCGATCTGAGAGACCGGTTGTATACAGCTGACAGTTTAGACATTTTTTGAACGAGCGCTTGGCACCTCGCAGGACATCCATACGAAGAGACTATTTAAGCACATGACTCAAGTATTTAGATTAATGTTTTTGTTCCTGTATCAACTTGAGGTGTTGGGCGAAACTATCCCTAGCACAGCGTATTCTATGCTCAATTTTCTTTATTACATATGCTTAATTTCTTGTAACTAATCCATGAATCACAAATGCACGACAGACATTTATGGGTGCGATTTTCATTCTAAGCTTCAGCATGAAGTTTAGCAAATTGTTTATAAATTCGTAGAGAGGGTCAAACTTTAGTCTTACAGAAAATATGCATCTATCTATATTTCTGAGATGAGGTATTATGCACACTATTTACATTATTCGAACTATTTTCCTCATCTTTGTCGCCATATTTATCAGAACGTTTCGGCCCTTCCGTATCTGTCTATATTTCAATGGTAGAAAAAATAATAAGAAAAGGAAAATCTTGAAATTTAAATAAGAAATAAAGTTTTATCTGTGGACGTATTATTAACAATATAAGATACGCAGATGGAACTGTCTATGTTTCTGAGATGAGGTATTAGGTACACTATTTACATTATTCGGACTGTTGTCCTTATCTTTGTCGCTATATTCATTACAACGTTTCGGCTGTTGTACACTCCGGCCTTCTTCAGGTGGTTGGAATGTCGAACTGAACTCTTTATTTCGCTCACTGGGGTAGACTGTTCTAGTTCCAAGTGCCATGTTTAATGGATGTCAAGTTATCAGTTATCTCCTGTTAATTCCACTCTCCACGCTCTCCACTGCCCTGACCGGGTATTGAACTCACACTCTTTGGGTCCTCTCACTAGATCTGACCAATGCCTTTATCCACTGCGCCATGTGTCCTTGAGTGTGAACACCAGCAATTAAGAGGTGGTTGCATGCTCCTCAAAACCTCCTGATCAGAGGCCTTGCTGTTGGACGTAGTTTATCGCCTTACCCTGGACGCGGATGTAGTTTATTGCATATACCCAGGACGGGGAAAAGCTGTTGATTCCTTCATGGAAATTAAAGAGTTTTCCAATAATTGGACCGAATTTAAATGTGAATTAAGTTTAAGCCTTTGACAATTTCAACCATGAAAAGATTATCCTCAACATCCTTCTGTAGAACCGCATTTCCGTCGGGTCGAGTCTCTTCTTCATCTTTGAAGAGACCGTCCAGCATTCGCTGCCGTAAAGGAGGACAACATGTAACAGTTCAGTACTCTTTTCTTTGTTACCAAAGAGATCCTCCTCGGTGTCGCACTTGTCATAACCCTCTGTCATAACATATATTTAAACTTCCGCGCCTGCTTGATTTTTGTGTTCCTAACCTGTAAAACGCATTATGGGTCCATCCTTTTACTGCTGGTCATGCATTTTGTCTTCTTGTAATTTATGTTTAGTCCCTCCTTCTCGCTCTCCTTCGCTACCTTCTGTAGGAGATTTCCTTTTCCGTGTCTGTTATCAGTAATGTGCCTTCTGCGTATCTTATGTTGTTAAGATTGTGGCCGGCGATGATGAATCTCGGTAGGATTTCTAATTATTTCAGAATCGCCTACTGTCACTTAATCATCAGGGGGTGGAGGAGCACCAGACTTTACAGTACTAACGGGCATCATCAGCGTACACGTTTCTCATTCATTTTAAAATGATGATAATTATGAGTTAAGTACCAAAAAACGGGAATTTTTTAAGTGCGTATTGCCAGACATGAGCAAGTGGCAACACTGCGAGACAGTGACCTTGAGCAAGTAAACATTTCGCCACTTTAGTAACGAGAATGAAATTCACAGTATCCCAGCTTAGATGTTGCAGCAGTCAATGAGGAATCTCAACAGCAGATTTCAAGAATGCATTCGTACAGGCAACGCCATCTATAGGGTGTAATTTAAAAAAAAAATGAAAATTCCATCATTGTTTCTTAAATGGCATGTTTTAAGGTTTCAATTACTATGAATTAAATAGTTTTCTTCTATCACTCTTGGTTTTATTGGATTGTTAAAAAGTTCCCGTTTTTGGGGGTCACCCTATACATGTGTAAAAAGCTTTATCACTACTAATACTACAGTAGCACTTTTGTTTTCTCTCTTCAAATAATAATAATAATAATAATGATAATAATAATTCTGTTAATGATGTTTTTAATTATACTGATGTTAATAATTCGTATAATCAGAAAGACGACAAAGATAACAAATTATTCGTTTCATTGCGCATGCGTGGAGATGTGTAAAAGTTTTCCTTATAAGAGTATATATATATGTGCGTGTACGTGTGTGTCTGTGTGTGTGTGTGTGTGCGCACGCGCGCGTGTGTGTGTGGGGGGGTTATTGTGTGGGTTTTCTTACCCTGGAGAATGACGTGACACATCTTTCGAATAATTATCTTCTGACAAATAATTAAAATCCACTTAAAAATTGCAAGTCTCAATGGTGTCTGCTATTCAGCTCAGGATCTGTGTGATGAGAAGCAATGCTATTAGAGGCCCGGATGCAAACAAGACGAGGGAATCGTGAGGCGAAAAGAGCAGGTTGGCATCAATAATAATAATGTTCATAATAATAATAATAATAATAATAATAATAATAATAATAATAATAATATAAGAAGTTGCATTTCATAGTCTAAACAGTTTGCGATGAAGACTGAATAAAATTCAAAGAAATTATGTTTGGATTAAATTAATATCTAAATCTGAACAAACAGTGTTTTTTTTTTGTTTTCTCTTTTTTGGAGGGATTTGAGAAACTTCAGCTTGAAATTTGTGTCGATAAATAAGCCAGGAGCCAAAATATTTTAGTTGTTGTCCAAGTCAATTTAAGATTAATATCTCGTTATAGACACATTTTAAGCTTGTTATTCAGTACATAATTGCGGCTCCTGTTGCGAAATTATGAACAATAATATTCTGATACGAGAATAATGGGATCTGGCAGACAGTCACACATTTAAGGAATATGATAATTCTTTTATTATTATCATCTATTAATCGTTTCATGGCGATAAGAAACCTTCTACAGATATAACGATGGCCGGCAGTAAATACGATTAATAAGCAATTTGACCTCTACGTAGTGTCCTTTCAGGACGTGGAGATAATGGCTCTCCAGAGCTTCCTCTCCTTTTTTAGATCTCCGCAATATTTGTTCCCTTAATATCCCTCCCATCACCAGTTCTGTTATCAACTTACCGACACTAACGCGGAATTGGAAAGACGATTATGTGATTACAGTTTCGCGCCGGCAACTGTTACACTACCAAACCATTTCTTATAAACGGATAATAAAGGGTGCGGCAGAAATAACTCCCCCTCCTGGGTATGACGATAAACTACATCAAGCAGCAAGGCCTCTGATCAGGAGGTTTTGAGTAGCGTAAAAGCACCTCTTAATTACTGGTGTTTCCAAGTCCACCAGGACTCGAGGTGGTAACATCTGTTAGTGTTAACTATGGGCTAATAATTAATCCCCAAACTGGAGTCAAAACACTATGAAAGTGTAAAAATAGGTTTTAATACCAGCAATACATTTTTGAAGAAAAATATTAACAGCAATAAATTTTTGGGAAAAAAAAATATTACCAGGAATATATTTTTGAAAAAAAATATTACCAGCAATAAAAATCTTGTCGGCATTAAATAACTGTTATGGCCTTGTTAGGGCCAGAAATAAAGGAATTGAGTTCAACAAATATGTTAACAGAAAGAGTAATACAAACATATTCAAACGTGAGTGTTACAGCAAGAAGACACGGTCTGATGTAAACTTTCCTAACAAAAGGCAGTACTTGCTCCTATTTATAGCTGGGAGAGTCCATGCGTTTTTGGGTAAATTACCATAAAAATAACGCTGATATGCCGTAAACAAACAAACCAAACCAAACCAAGAAATAACTCCCACAGACAGCTCCCAGAAATACTTTCGATTTAATGGCAAGACATTAATTCGATGAAGACACCATTGCTAATAATCTCTTACCATTATGTGAGAAATATTTTGGAAGGTAGATGTAGAAGATATTTCAACTGCGCCGTGTATTTTGAGTATTTTTGTGTTGTGTGTATACGACTATTGATCTCCTGTATAACAGTGAATTCTCAGCAGTCTCCTCACAGATGAAGAAGAGACTTAAAGCCACGGAGGTATGATTTCGTGCGGCGAATGTTGAGAATAGTATGGAGAGATCAAATCCAAGAAGAGGAAATATAACGATATGAATAGCACGTAACTGACAAGGCAAAGTACGAGACGGAAATGTATAGACGCATAAAAATAGGAAAAGATGATTTCATTAAACATATCGGGAAGATAAATTGAAAGTCGACCGCTTGTGATATGTTCGGTTTGGTTTGGTTTGTTTTACAGCATAACAACCTCAATGGGTTATTTAATGCCAACAAGATTTTTATTGCTGGTAATATTTTTGGTTTGGTTTGTTTTACGGCATATCAACCTCAATGGGTTATTTAATGCCAACAAGATTTTTATTGCTGGTAATATTTTTTCTTCAAAAATGTATTGCTCTTAATAATTTTTTCTTTTAAAAAATGTATCGCTGGTAAAAATTTGTTCAAAAAATATATTGCTGGTAATATTTTTTTTTTTTTTCAAAAATGTATTGCACTTAATTTCTTTTTTCCAAAGATGTATTGCTGGTCATAGTTTTTTCTTTAAAAAATTATTGCTGGTAAGATTTTTTTACAAAAATATATAGCTGGTATTAAAACCTATTTTTTTACACTTTCATAGTTTTTTGACCCCAGTTTGCGAGTTAACTAACAGGGTGGACCGGGGAACATCAGCAATTAAGAGGTGGTTCCACGCTCCTCAAAACCTCCTGGTCAGAGGCCTTGCTGTTCGATGTATTTTATCGTCTTACCCACGACGCGGATGTAGTTTATCGTCATACCCAGGACGACTCTTTTGGAGTTGTTTTACTACTCTGCAGAAGTGCAATCGGCGTATTCTGAAGCCCCATCCGACAGGGCGTCGGAACGTTCGGGAATAAGCCTCTAGCCCAATATGAAGGCTAATATTTAATGTAAACAAAATAGCGTAGGAAAGAGACGACAACGCTTGAAGTTCATGGAAATTAGAAAGACAAATTTTCTTTATACTAAAAACCACGATATGGATAATTCATGAAAATTGTACTAATATTTTTTTCATTGCTCTGGGAGTTTTTCCAGCCATTTAACATAAACTATATAAAAAAGTGATTTTTGTACTTACATTACAAGCAGCGGATAAGAAAAGAAAAGCTTTACTCAGATATTTTCATGTTATTCTTAACTGTTATAATTTAAATAACAATTTCAAACGACATATAAGTGTTTTAAAAATGTGTTATGAATTTGATTTAACCCTTTAAAATGTTCGGCAAACTTTGTCGGGGATGTTAAAAGTAATATTACGCCTTATTGAACGGAACACGGATTCGTATTTTGTTGCAGCTCACTTGCTATAACGACGCACGCCTTCGCTCTGATTGAGGTATCAATGGATTGAAGTAAGAAGGGATGATAACGTTGCTCCCATTATGCCTATGAGGCACACTTCTAAAATCTCTTGTATAAAACTCTCTGGAAATCTCTTTAAAAAACGCGCGAGTCATCCTTTTATGTATCTGTAAGGTGTGGTTAAGCCCAGACGAGTCACGAGAGAATCATATATGAGCAAAGTAAACCAATTACTCATTCTTTCTTTTTTCCCCGCGAAATCAACTTAAAAGAAATAAAAAAAAATTCAAACGTCTGCTAAATATTGACACTTGTATAGATTATTTTTTTTAAATATTAAAATAAATTACATTGCATCAATAAAATAAATGCACATACATAAATATGAAAAAATGTCTATTTTTATTATTTTAATTTTTATTTCCAAAAACTAAGCATAGTTTTAATAGATAGAAAATGTCTTTCGAAATAAATGTGAACTCAGCTGCTATGTAACATTTACTATCCTTGATGACACCGAAGGCTGATCTATATCACCCAAAGCTAAAGTAGTGACTTGAAAACGCAAATAGAAGGAAGAGTACTGAGAATAAATTGGATACAGTTGTCCGGAGAAGTAATAGGAAATGTGGAAATTTGCTTGGAAACCAAGAAAAGAGGACTGAAACGCTCGATCATATCGAATCTCAACTACTGCAGAGATTATTCCGGTCGTGTTACCTCGTTTCGGCTATGTTGTTCGAGAACCGAAATTTTGTTCGATAACCGAGGCATTTTCATCTCGAATTTTCTGTTCGCAAAGCGATTTGTTCGACATGTGAGACGTTCGAGAATCGAGGTTCCTCTGTATTTATAAAAGAAAGAGTGCATGAATGCTACACAATATAGGACCTCCTATATGGTAATGAAGAAGAAACTTGAGGGAATAGAGGCATGGATCTACAGAAAGATGATGAGAATTCTGCGGACTGGGAACGGGAGTAACGACGAAATATTAGGAAAAATGGAAACAAAAAGAACATTACAGTTAGACTCAGGAAGAAACAGTTACTAGAGTGCATAAAAATAGCTTGGAGAATTTGACACTGACCAGACATACTGAAACTAAGTGTTATGTGGACCTACCTTCATGGACAACATAGACTCGTCTTATGATTATTTCATGCCTCGCAAGAGGAGTGTAGACAGTTGATGATGTGACTACGGTTGACGAGTTAACGGTCAAACTCTCTACCACACTTTAAACCCGGCCTTGTGCCACACCTATCTCTCGTGGGGGGGGCAGTAAATACTGCTGACTACTGTTGATGAAATTGACAAACGGTCGAACTCTCTGCCACTGAGCAGAGAGGAACACGGACGAGGCTCCGCCGAAGGGCAGAGTCTCGTTCGGGGTGGTTGACCAACCCGATTCTGTTTTTACAGTTTCTACGGGCATTTTCTGGCCGAGCCTACGGCCTCGGGAATACCGCACTTTAAACCGGCATTTTTCCACATCTCTCCTTCGTGGTGGGGACAGTAAATACTGTTGACGGGTTGACTAGAGTTGACGAGTTGACAGACGGTCGAACTCTCTGGCTCTGAGCAGAGAGGAACCCGGTCGAGGCGCCGCCGAAGGGCAGAGTCTCGTTCGGGGAGGTTGATCAACCCGATCCTGTTTATATGGGATCTACGAGCATTTTAGGGACGAACCTACGGTCTCGGGAGTACACCACTTTAAACCCGGCCTTGTGTCACATCTATCTCTCGTGGGGGGACATTAAATACTGTTGACTACAGTTAACGAGTTGACAGACCGTCGAACCCTCTGCCTCTGAGCAGAGAGGAACCCGGACGAGGCTCCGCCGAAGGGCAGAGTCTCGTTCGGTGAGGTTGACCAACCCGATTCTGTTTTTACGGGTTCTACGTGGATTTTTTGGACGAGCCTATGGGCTCGGGAATACCCCACTTTAAACCCGGCCTTGTGCCACATCTATCCATCGTGGGGGGGGGACAGTAAATACCGTTGAGGAGTTGACTACAGTTGACGAGTTAACAGACGGTCGAACTCTCTGCATCTGAACAGAGAGGAAACTGGACGAGGCTCCGCCGAAGGGCTGTGTCTCGTTCGGTGAGGTTGACCAACCCGATCCCGTTTACACGGGATCTAAGGGCATTTTTTGGCCGAGCCTACGGTCTCGGGAATACCCCACTTTAAACCCGGCCTTATGCCACATCTATCCCTCATGGGGAGACAGTAAATACTGATGACGAGTTGACTACGGTTGACGAGTTGACAGACGGTCGAACTGTCTGCCTTTGAACAGAGAGGAACCCGGACTAAGCTCCGCCGAAGGGCAGAATCTCGTTCGGGGAGGTTGACCAACCCGATACCGTTTATACGGGTTCTACGGGCACTTTTTGACCGAGCCTACGGGCTCGGAAATTCCCCACTTTAAACCCGCATTGTGCCACATCTATCCCTCGTGGTGGGGACAGTAAATTCTGTTGACGAGTTCACTACTGTACTTAGCCGTCAGTCGGACGTGCAACACTTCTGTTTTCTTTCTTTTTGTTAATAATACTTTTCACTGAATTACTGAGTTCGAGTTTTCTTTTGGACCTATTCCGGGTCCACAACAACAAAAGAAACTCAGAAATAAGCAGCGAATAAAATACAGCTTGTGTAAATGGTAACAGGGATTAGGAGATTCAAAAAAAAAGGATAACCCTTAGTAGGAGCTTCAAAGGAGAGGAAGTAGTAGAGAGCTATGATCGTCTAAGTCCTGAAGGAACACGGCACATAGAAGAAGAAGAAGAAGAGCTTGCTAAATATTAAGAAAAATATTTCGTGGTTTGTACAAATATCTTCTTGTACTAACGAATGATTAAGTTTTTCTTCTACAGTTTAAAAACATTAAAATGAATAGATTTATCCTGCATCAACATTATTCCTTCGTTTGCATTTCATTTTATTAGTATTAAAAGTCGGGAGTAGACTAAAAACTAAATCTCAAAAGCAGAACACAGCTACAAAAGTACATTACATGATACTAGAAATATCCGGGAAAATTTCGCGGTTTTCCTACTTTATTTTTCTTAATGAATCTTAATTGTTAAGATTAAATAAGCTTATGGCGTGTTCCCCGACAATAAAATAAGTGTAGGATTCC
Organism: Acanthosepion esculentum; assembly: GCA_964036315.1. Classification (NCBI taxonomy): domain Eukaryota; kingdom Metazoa; phylum Mollusca; class Cephalopoda; order Sepiida; family Sepiidae; genus Acanthosepion; species Acanthosepion esculentum. The sequence continues at coordinate 96,394,898 of OZ038487.1, forward strand.
CCCTATCGCATCGTTAAATATTTCAGCTTAAAACCTTAAGAAAATATTATAATAACAATCATAAATGTGAATGCTGGTCGTTATTTTCAGAAGTAAGCGGGTACAAATGAAAAGATTTGAAATTGACATTTTTTTCATTTCAATAAAACAGATGTTAAACACTTGTATCTTCTTTTTTCTTTCTCTGTTTCTTTCTTTCTTATTGATACGAAGTAGCGTCTCTGATGTGGCTTTTCCATCTATCCACGCGATCAAAACGGAATAGTCCTTCATCTATAAGGTATTAGCAGTGCGTAACGGTTGTGCTAACTAAGAGCAGGAGAAGCAGAATTATAATGAGAGGTTATTGATTGGTACCTTGATTAACATTGTAATTATGTTAACTTTTTATCTTGTTCTATATTTGTTTGGTGTCGTCGTTTTGTCTGGATTTGAATTCACCCGTAGCAGTCCACATGCGGGGTTGAAAATTAATTGGATTTTTTTAATGAAATTGCGCCATCCTGAATATGACACTAACCTGTTAAAATGCTTTCGGAAAACTCGATTATTTATCCGACCCAGGCGTAAAATGATGGATTTCCGTAAACACTGTGACACGATTACGATAGTATGAAATTTGCGAGATGAAGGAGAAGACGAAATCTGGTAGGTATCAAAATCAACAAGTAACAGTTGAAAAGTCTGTGTCATATAATGAGAATAGAAGGCTTGACACTCACAGGGCATATGGAAACATCAGTCACAGTGGTAAGAAGCGAGGAACCTACGTAAAGAGCCTAAGTAAATGGATGGAAGGAACCGGCGAGAACGGGGTACTAAAAAGACAACTTCTAAGAAGGATGTAATGTTGTGACCAACCATGATCGCTCACGTCCTGAAGAGACCTGGCACTTTGACTGAGATTTTAATTTAGGTTTCTCGTCAAAGTAATTAGGTGAAAACTTTATTTAAAATCAATAATTTTCAATGACGATAGGTGGTCACAGCGAAAACAAACAGAAATAGACAGACATAGTATGTACCATATTCCTTCTAATTAAAATTTTATCTCGACACCTTGTTTATTTTGTGGAAGACGTCTTTCGTTGTTTTAATGACTCTAATATATTATCGGTCAAATTATTCTAAACTATCCAGACTTTCATTACTATGTTGCTTCCACTATTTACTATACACAAGCTCACTGCCTGGGCTGTTCCTTTTACTAACAATCATATATTCTTTCCTATATGCTAGGCAACAAAAATCTTCTGAGCCGACCAAGCATAGAAATGAATACAATATGGGAACCAGTAATAAGCGAAGAAAAAGAGAAAAGCGATAATAACAACAAAAATTGCAATATGAGCTCTGGTAAAAACATATATGATAACAGCAAAAATTGCAATATGAGCACTGGTTAAAAAAAGACTGCTGAAGACATTAGCTTTATAATACTCAGAAATTAATACACACACTTGGCACAGTGGATAAAGATCCAACGACAGGATCCAAAGAGTGTGAGTTCAATACCCGGTAAGGCAGTGGAGAACTTTCTAAGGGAAAATTAAGAGATAAATGACATCCATAAACGTGAAACTAAAACAGTCTACCCCAGTGAGCGAAATAAAGGGTTCAGGTAGACATTCCAATCAACTGAAGAAGGCCGGAGCGTACAACGGCCGAAACGTTGTAATAAATATGGCGACAAAGATGCGGACAATAGTCCGAATAATGTAAATAATGTGTATTCTTTCCTCTTATATATTTTTTAATCATTTCACCCCAAGCAAGGTAATAAATTCGCTAAAACGCAGGCGGTTATAGAATGTGACATATAAGAAAAGGAAAAACATAATTAACGAGAGAGAACAAAATAATAGGAATTATGAAGACAGAAGAAAATCGTTGACATTACATTTAATTTTTTGAAGATAAGAATAGTGTTCCACGAGTGAGAAGTGCGAAGGAAGAAACTTTTAGTATAGAACTTACGGTTGCATCTAACCATTTCAGCTGTAAAAGGACGAGACATTACCGCCAATCTATTACTATGCTTAAATTCATAAAGTCTAAGTACCAAGGTGGAAACTTCATCAGAACAATTACCATAAAAGCGTTTATAGAAAAGGCAGAGGGAAGCTACATTACGCAGGTGGGAAAGTGGCTGGAGCCAAGGTGAGAGGTCAAGAAATTGAAAACAACATTGCAGATTCTTGGATTTTATCGAGAATATCTAAATATATAGAAGGGTTATCAGACCATATGTAACATCACTATTTAATGTATGAACGAATGGCAAATTAAAAATATGTAAGTATGAATATGTAAGATAGATTCGGATAAGAACATTTTTCTAGCATGAATCAGTGAAGCAACTTTTCACGCAGTAGATCTAGCTATTGATTTAATATAATGTTTCCACTTAATGTCAGCGGAAAATGTTACCCCGAGAAAGCGCTAGGAGTTACACTCCTGGAAGTTAGCACCCGCCATGCTTATGGGAGGCAGAGAGCAGTATCGTTTTGGATGAGTTAAAATTAACAAACCATTCCTTGCCCCAGTTAACAATAGATTGTAAGTAATTTTTTTAGATCAGCTGACAATTTGTCCTTATCAAACCAATCTGACTAACAATTTAATAGTATTTTCTTGTTTCTAGTTTACTAAAATTCACTTTAACAAGCCCCAAGATCAACACAAGCTAGACGTTCACTGATTGTTATATGGGAAAAATAACGGTTAACCCTAGACTTGAATAACCATATTGGTTGGAAAAGCATACTGTCGGGAGTCATTCTCACAAAGTAGCCGTTCGTGGGAAGAGGCTGTCCGAAGAAAACTATCTTCTTATTAAATGGAATTTGAAGGAAATGAGGATTGTCTGACTCAGTGTACTTGGTAAGACGATTCATAGCTTTGAGGGTTAGAGTTTGCGGAACTAAAGAATGCAGTGTGCCAGAACATTTGGAATGGAAATAGTGATAGAGTAGAGAGAGAATAGCAATGTTTCGTCTGTGGGGAAGTTATTGTAGGCTTTCAGCACCCACAATTGCCCAGATATGGCAACCGTACTTCAAATGTTAGATTCTTCAAGTCGGTATCTAACAAATGCCCCACGCAGTCAGATGTGTCACAAGGCCGAAATTAACGTGGGGTCCTAATCCTGTAGGATCAGCCAAAAATTCCCTGTAGACCCTGCATAAAATGGTGTTGGGTGGCTGTTTCGCGAGGCGAGAGTCTACCCTTCGGCATAGCCCTATCTGGGGATCCTTTTTGGCCGGAGGTAGACAGTTTAACCAGCCCAGAATCTCCAACTGCAGACTAGTCTAGGGTTCCCCATTATCTTTCGCAGACATTCTCATAGCCTGCATTCTTACCACTTACTCTTACCAGGTTTACAACGCCAATACATTAAAAAACGTTTCTCGTACGATCACCGTAGTTAAGTAACGTCGAGTCCGGTCAGTACCTAGATGGGGGACGGGTTGTCAATACCAGATGCTGGACATTTGTATTTGCGGATGATTTACTGGATAATGGTTCGGAGATGTTGATCAAAGAGCCGAGTTCTAGTTCCAGTTCCAGTTCCAGTTGGGTTCGTTATATTTACTTATACCCAAATACACTAGGGAATATATCAATTCCCTTCTTCTCCCTTTCAGCTATGGGTTAATTAGTTATTAGTTAATTATGATCTTTAAAAAAATCAAAATTTAAAAATATTTTTGGCGTTAAACTGAATCTGTCATCAACACAATGTCACTTGTGTATTTCCTGTCGTTATGCCTATCGTAAATAACCCCTGGGAGGTCATCTAATTCTGTTCGCGAGTTTCGGTGTACAGGTAAAATCAGTCCCTTGAGAAAATACCATCTATTTTTACTCCATTTTTTGTCGTACTTGGTTTGCTCGATTTCTATTTGCAGGCAGGTAGTTTTTCCCAATAAATGTTATTCGAATTAATTTTTTCTTAATACGAGGTCTGAGCAAAAGGCATCTGGACTGGTGGCAAAAAATAAATCTACTACGCATACTAATTCGGCATTTAATCTTTTTTGAAGTAGCCCCCTTTTGAAGTCACGAACTTTGTCCAGCATAATTTCCACTGATGGAAGCATTCCTGGAACTCATTTTTGGAATAGCTAGCAGCAGCCTCTTCCCATTCTCTTGGATTTCTTCGACATTTTGAAATCTTGTTGACTTGATTTTTCAGCGAAAAAGTTCGCAAGGGGCGAGATCTGCGGAATATGGTGTTTGTTGGGCCTGGGGAAAACTGGCCAAAAACTACTGCACAAGCCATGGTAAGTGATGGAACCTCTGTAGTGCAAGAGACTACGACACTGTACATAGTTTATTCCCAAACACTGCTATAAACAACGAAAGTAAGGAGGAATGTTATAAGTTAGTGTGCATGCGCAACAGAGTGTAGAGTAGAAATGGAATGTCTCATTAGGTAATGGTGGACTTTCACAGGCGGTCATAAGTTACCTTGTCAAGTGTTATATAAACAGCTGAGTTTCCAAGGGACAGGATATATATTATTCGTATCTTGTTGGTACGAGTTTAAAGTAATTGAGAATTACTGCTACCATTGTCGTTGTAGTTATTTTACACAGAGTTTATGGCCAAGCTACATTAAGCATTTTCACTTTGTAAAGTTTAACTCCGTTATAATAGCAACAGCACCGATACTTTTTGAGCACACCTCGTACATACCAACTTTTCAGCCTACTTCCAGTTGTATTTTATGTCGAAACTTATCAAATGTTTTGCTTATAAAACGTAGTATAAGACGTTTTACATATGAAATTCTCACTCTAATAGCATTCTGATGATAAAGACAATATTTCTTGTTGCAGTGTCTGGAATAATATATATATGATATCTCTGAGTAAATGATACACGGTTCTTGCTCTAATTTCGGTCTATTTTTCTTTATAAATGTATTAAATTGATTGACAGATACATTTCATTTCATTTAACTGCTTTCTTTAGCTATTAAGAAGTATATACTAACAGCTTCCGTTTTTTCACCACTGTTATATATTTCTCATTATTATTTTCAGTGTAATATATTTTCACTTATTTATTTCAGTCGGTATTGACTTAATCTAAGCCAGGTCGGATTTCCATTAAAAACCTTTCGATACGTGCCATTTTGTTCTGTTCATCTGAGCCAATGCCAAGCTCAATTCAAGGTTTAACATTGCAAGTCCTTCCATTTTTATGCATAACGCATTTCTCGTATCTGTTGTCGTGGAAGAGTTATCCGATCTATAAGTTCCATCTTTGAGGTTTCTTTTTTAAGAGCCTGCCTTTTTTTAGGTATTATGCGATCTGTCGAAAAGCATGTTTTCTGTGCCCTTATTCATTCTGTCCTTTTATTCATACCTGCTATAGCTATACATACATGTACACACAGACACACACACACACACACACACACACACATATATATATATATATATACACACACACATAAACACACACATATATATATATATATACACACACGTAAACACACACATCTATATATATATATACACACATAAACACACACACACATATATATATACACACACGCATAAACACACAAATATATATATACACATAAAAACACACATATATATATACACATAAACACACACACACGCATACACACATATATATATACACACATAAACGCACACACATATATATATATAAATATATACACACAAAAACACACACACACACACACATATATATATATACACATAAACACACACACACATATATATACACACACACACATATATATATACATACATATACACACATAAACACACACACACATATATATGCGTGTGGGGGGGTGGCAATGTTATGCACAATCCTCTTGGTCCTATTCCTCTTCTGCCTGCTTGCGTTGCTTTGTAATATTTTTGCTGGTATTTTATGGAATGCTTTGATACTTTTTGTTCTTTCTTTTTCCTCTGCTCGGCAATTTCATATAACACTTCTCTTTTCATAACTCTCTTTCTTTGAAATGTTTACTTATATTATATAAACAATTAATTATATGTATGACTACTTATATATGGTGATTGTAATATTAATATTAACTGTTTCCTCGTGTGGAAAAAATTCATATTCACTGACCGAACAGCCAGTATTAATGTCGGGGTAAATTTATAAAAACTGAAACTATTTATAGGTTTCTCAGTTCCACTGTTTTCGCTCTTTCACACCCACACCTATCTATCTATCTATCTATCTATCTATCTATGTCTCTCTCTCTCTCTCTCTCTCTCTCTATATATATATATATATATATATATATATATATATATATATATATATATAGATAGATAGATAACAACTCAAAAACGAAGGATTTATAATGAAATATATCCTTGTTTTGGTTATCGGAACCCGCCTCTAGAAAAAAATTGTAAAAGTATTTTTGAAACACCCTGTACATATATATATATATATATATATATATATATATATATATATATATATATATATATATATATATATATATATATATATAACATGCGCACTTTAATTGTTAAAAGAGATAAAAGACCTTTGGTGGTGTGCTTCCAGTATTAATTACAGGAATTATTTTCGCATTATTATTATTATTATTATTATTATTATTATTATTATTATTATTATTATTAATAATAATCATCCTCCTCGGTATCATGTGTGATTCATTTCTTAATCAAATCTATTGGACAAATGATTTGAAGTTTTAGTGAAAATGAAAGCGAAGCAAAAATTATTCAATACGGAAACCATATAGAAAAAAATTACTACGAAAAAACTTGTGAAATTCCAGTCGCGTGAGCTGTCTTCATAAAAGTGTCCATCCGATGTAATTCTCTAATGGATGATAACTTCACCCTTAGAGCTTCGACCTTCCTTTCTGTGAACCTCTATGCTTCCAGCTCTGCAACTGTATTCCACCCATTTTAAGGATGTTTTCTTCCTTTTTTTCACTCACTCCCTCCCTTCGCTCTCTCTCTCTCTCTGTTTTTCTTCATTTATCTTTTTTAGGCAATTTCATTCTCCTACTCTCTTCCGAATGTCGTCCCTTTTATTTCATTGCAACAAACAGGCAGTCAAACATAAAACAAATCCCAGCACGAACGTTTGTGCATGAACCGCAAAACACTTTCAAATGGTGGCGGTCACACATGCACACGTGTCCATTGAAATGCCCAGAATTTCTTTTTTTCCTTAGCTTATTTTCTTTTTGATTAACGCTCTTTCGTTTCGATTTAAGGCTCTTTTTCGATTTAGACGGGCTTGTGTCAGGTTTGTTTCATTTTATTTTTTGATAGGGCCACTCATATTTCCAAGTTTATATTTGAAATGCAAGATTTTACATCGAGGATAATCACCCTTAATATTTTCCTCTCAAATGCTTTTATTTATTACACATGGGAACCATTTATAGAAACACTAAATGGAAAAAATGCTTTTTAATCTTTTCTATCATTCTATTCCCTTTATATCAATGAAGTTCGCACTGATAGTTTCCAGAAACTATAAATTATCAATGTGTCTTTTGGACTTCTTTGCGGGGCAAACTAATTCTCACGAGTTATGTTGAAGGTATCTGTCTCAGCTCTAAAGGAAGAACCCTATCTATCTAACTAGCTAGCTGACTGCTCATTTCTATCTATATATCTAATTATCTATCTATTTCATTCTGTTTATATCTATCTATCTATAAATCTATCTATCTATCTATCTATCTATCTATCTATCTATCTATCTATCTATCTATCTATCTATCTATCTATCTATATCTGTTTGTTTGTCTGTCTATAGACTCGATGAATCACTTAAACATATATATATCTTTCTGTCTATCTATCTATCTTTCTCTCCTCTCTCACTATATATATATATTTATATATAATTTCTTTCTGTCTCTATCTATATATATCTATCATTTCTTCCTTTCTCTTTATATATATAACTATCATTTCTATCTGTCTGTCTGTCTGTCTTTCTCTCTCTCTCTCCTTATATATATATATATATATATATATATATATATATAATTTTTTTCTGTGTCTCTCTCTATATATCTATCATTTCTTTCTGTCTCTCTATATATCCATCTTTTCTTTCTGTCTCTATAAAATCTAGCATTTCTCTCTGTCTCTCTTTATATCTATCTATCATTTCTTTCTGTCTTTCTCTCTCTCTCTCTATATATATATATATATATATATATCATTTCTTTCTGTCTCTCTCTATATATCTATCATTTCTTTCTGTCTCTCTCCCTATATATATCTGTGCGTGTTTGTAGAAATCTAGTAGAAAATATAATGATGGAAATGTGAAATACAGCGAGAGCAATTATGGTATTATTTATTATATTAAATATTATTTAAGCGCGTAAGTGGATTGACACATTGGTCTTATGATTTTACAGTTGGAATCTCTTACAAGTGCAATGCTAACACTTTATTCTCCTGCACGTCTCGATTTTCAATAATCTTCGGGTTCTTACTTTGCAGACGACATTGATCTTCAAAGATCATTTAAGTGTAACGACAATCCTTGTCTTTTTTTGTTCGTATTCCTGTTGCTACATTGTTATCCGTGCTTAATATTGTGCCTTTCACAGATTCTTTTACATCCGGTGACGTCATGTGTCTCTGTGGCTTTAACGTCTTGAAGAAATTTTTTTTTTTTTTTTAAATTGGAACAAAATAGAAGCATGATGAGATGTTATATTAACCCGTTGATCCCTGACTACCGCTTTTCCGGTGGTAGAGAAAAATGACGTAATGCACAACCACCGGTTGAACAGTGTTAATGAAAAATAACTTATTGTCCAGCCATCGGTTGAACGGTGGGTAAACACTTGTAACGATTTTTATATCTACCGTGAAACATTACATACCAATTATTTGCGAATTTTAACTCAGGAGCTCGGGCAGAAGGGTTAAAATTGTTCAGGAACGCAGGGATCAAATGGTTAAGATGTTAAAATTCGGAATTTTCGAAGAGGCCTCCTCTTTCTCAAAGAATAATAAATATGTGATCAAATAAAGAATTCATATTTTTCGTCGAGTAAGGGTACAGACGTGCCAGAGAAGTTTGGGTTTTTTAATGTTTTGCACTTAGCTTGCTTTTATTTTGTCAATTCCTCGAATAATATATAATAGACAAACACAATATTAAGATTCTATTTTCGAATTTCTTTCATATGTCTACTATACTTCCATTTTGTAAGAGACAACAGGGGTCTAAAACTCTCTACTATTACACACACATGCATGCATACATACATACATACATACATACATACATACAGGCGCTCCCCCTTCCTTGAATTGAGCTCTCTCAGTCAGGGCGTGTTTATTCACAGAATAAATACCTAAAAATCGCATATCTTTCAGCCTGCGCCGATGGATGAGGGAGAAAGTTTCCGACTGATGCCGAAGTATTCGGCTTGGAGCAACGGGTTGGCTAGTCATACTATATATTAAGAGGGGGAAAAAGCTATTCGACGATGTTAGTTTTTTTTTTCCTTTTTCAAGTATATCATATTGCTCTGTATATAAAAACATTGAGATCTTTTCTATGGATCGATGTTTTGAATATTTTATATTAAAAAGACTTATTTGGATTATCCTTAACGACTGCAGATTTGATATATATATATATATATATATATATATACGATTCAATCCCGGCTTAAAGCAAACATATGTCTAGACACACAAACGAGCTGTCTTACAGCGAAACAGGCTGGTATATGGATGAATATATATATATATATATATATATATATATATATATATATATATATATACCTGCATGTGTTAACATATGGGTACGCCTATTTGTTTACATATGGATGTGGATGAAATTTACATATATATATAAACATATAAGTGTGCGTATAATTACTATATATATATATATATATATATATATATATATATATATATATATATATATATATATACACAGACATGACAGAATTGAATAGACGCTCACAGAAACCGTTTATTTTATTAAACAAGTAATTTATACAAATGAAGTAATTATAAATGCTCCTAAATCTAATAACTAATACTTGGTTGACATACTTTTGCTTTTTTTAATGCAAGGACCCTTGTAGACATGCTAGCGATGAGTTCATGAATATCATCTTGAGGGATTTCTTGCCATGTTTCACGCAATAATCCTAAAAATTTTGGGCTTGGAAGATGGCTTACTGTTCTTTTTGCTTGGTTTTCGATCTAATATGCCCCAAAGGTGTTCAATAGGGTTAATATCCGGGGACTGACTTGGCCATGGAAGTTTGTTGATCCCATTTTGTCTCAACCAATGTTGCGTTGCTTGAGCAGTGTGACATGGAGCTCTATCTTCCATAAATAGGGAGTCAACTTTGCTCATTCTACTACTTGAGAATATTGGAAGGAGTCCTTTCTTTAATATAGAAACATATTTGGTTGAATTAATGTTTCCTTCACACTCCACAAGCTCTGAGCGACCATCACTCCAAATTGCACCCCATACCATTACTGAAAGGACCCCATGTTTCACCGTTGGCTGCAGTCTTTTTAAATCAAAATCTTGACTACAGAGTCTCCATACGCATACTCTTCCACTGTCGGAAAATAATGCGAATCTTGACTCATCAGAGAAAATGACAGTGGTCCAAAAGGTCACAGGTCTCTCCACCATCTCATGAGCCCAATCCTTTCTGCGTTTGATATTGGCTGGACGGAGAAGTGGTTTCCTTCTCGCAGCTCTGCCATAGTAGCTCAGCTTGTGAAGATACCTGACAGCTGTTCTGGGACTGACATCAACTTGTCTTGCTATCTCAGAGGCCTTGCAACGTGGATCCTGTTCAACATTTCTTTCGATAAGATGCATGGTTCTTTCAGAGGGCCCAGGGAGGCCTGGATGAGGTTTTGTGCACTTCTTGCCCTCTCTGGTGAATTGTACGATCACTCTATTAACAGTAGAAAGGGGTATTGAAATATTTTCAGATATTTTTCTTTGACTAAGACCACCTTCATGTTGGCCAACGATACGTCCTCGCTGAAATTCGGATAGGTCTGATGCTCCTTTGGTTCGTGGCATGTTCCAGTATTGTTATCTGCAATTTTAATCAAATAATCTAAGTTAATTTATCTTGGTTATTAAAAAAAATCAGAAATAAAATTTATCTTGGTGTCTATTCAATTCTGTCATGTCTGTGTATATATGTTTATATATATATATATATATATATATATATATATATATATATATATATATATATATATATATATATATATATATATATATATATACAGATATATGAAGTTTACATATAAATATGTTCATATATATGTGTGCATAATTACTAGATACTTATATATGATATGTATACATATATATGACCATATATGTGTATATAATTTCTATATACATCTATATGAAATTTACACACACACACACACACATATATACATATATATATATATATATATATATATATATATATATGTATATGTGTAAAAATTACTACATGAATATATATGAAATTTACATATATATACACGTATTCGTGCATAATTGCTATAGATATAAATATTAAATTTCTATATACATATAAACATGAAAATGTGTGTTCAATTACTATATACCTGTAAGCGAAATTTACTTATTATACACCTATATTTGTGTATAATTACCTTATACATACACATGAAGTTGTATGCTTTTTTTAATTATTATATGGATATATATATATATATATATAAAATTTACACACATACAAACGCACACACAAACACATTCACACACACACACACACACACACACACACACACACACACACACACACACATATATATATATATATATATATATTGATATGAACAGGCATATATTTTACCCGAAAGTGAAATTCACGTCGCCTTTTTTAAATGAACCATTAAATTTGAGGGCCCTCTAAGTTTTATCTTTTCAGCACTTACTGACTTTACCAGAAGATATTTTCTTTTCTATTCTTCTTTTGTTTCCCGCTTCCGAAGAGCTGATTCCATCTATTTCTCGCCTGCCACTTCTGTATACTTTCCGCCACCCAGAGCTGTGACTAACTTGAACCAATTTAAAAAAAAAATAAAAAAAATTTACTAGCTTTTTCCCCCTCATTTTATTTCTTCCGTGTGGTCCTCAAACACAAAACAACACAAAAAAAAAACCGTCACTATTTTTGAGTTATTTCCTTTTTTCGTTTCTGACTCATTTTACCAACGAAGTTATACAACTCCAGAACTGAAAATAGATTAAGGAAATTCAGTGTATAATCCAAACTAGTCTACAAACAACGGATTCTTTCTTCTTTTTTTTTTGCATTTAAATAATAATTTTTAACTCTTTTCCCATTATTAGTCGATTATGATTTAACAACTTCACAGGTCGATGCAGGGGCGGCTTTAGGATCACAATGAGTCTCTGGGAATCGGAATGTAATTGTTCATGTGATACACATTACTTCCTATGTAATTATATTTCGATCGCCATAATATTAAAAAAACGTGATGTTTTATTGAACGGGCCACATTCATCATTATCCTCATGGGGACACTTGTAATATCCATTTTTTGCTGTGGCGATGGTAATCTAACATTATCACCGCCTTTATCATTAAGTTGATCGTCTATATCCTGAAGGAAAAAACGCATTAAAAAAGAATTTTCGATCAGATGGAAATAATTTCTTCTGATTTTTGACAGTAATATCTGATCTGTTTGCCTCAGTGGTTCTGTCAGTATTTACAGCATTCTCGCATGTGATAATTCTCCCCTTTAACTTCTGATTCTGTTTGATTTTCATGCCAATTATTTACTGTAGAGAATTAGACGTCCTACCATACATTACTGGTGTCCAGGCCACAATTTTAACAGCATAAGATATACAAGTGATACAGGTTTCATAATAGACGTAGAAAGAAAACCGCAAGAACATATACAGAGGTTATGAAGGAAAGCAAGAAGAAAGGACTAAATGTCAATTGCGAGAAGATAGAATGCATGGTTATTATCGAGAAAGAACAGCCCAACATGCAAATTACAAATTGGTTTGTTTTAAGACATAACAACACCAATGGATCATTTAATGCCGACAACTTTTTTTCCTGGTAATATTTTGTTTTGTCAAAAATCTATTTCTGGTAATATTTATTCCCTCAAAAATGTACAGCTAGTATTGCTGGTAAAAAATTTTTTTCAAAAATATATTGCTGGTAATTGTTTTTTTTTCCTTGAATAATTTATTTCTGGTAATAATTTTTTACAAAGTATTTCTGGTATTAAAACCTATTTTTACATTTTCATAATGCCTTTTACCTGAGTTTCGGGGTTAACTATTTGTTCATAGCTGAGACCCTGTCAGGTGCTAACAACTCGGGTCAGTGCGGATCTGGGAACATCAGCAATTAAGAGGTGATTCCACGCTCCTCAAAACCTCCTGATCAGAGGGTTTGCTGTTGGACGTAGTTTATCGTCTTACCCTGGACGCGGATGTAGTTTATCATCATACCCAGACGGAAATTACAAATTACGTTTTAACAGAGGACGGGTAGTACAAAGAACGTTTTAACAGAAGACGGGTAGTACAAAGAACGTTTTAACAGAGGACGGGTAGTACAAAGAACGTTTTAACAGAAGACGGGTAGTACAAAGAACGTTTTAACAGAGGACGGGTAGTGCGACATTAAAACCCCAACCTCCATTGGGATAGCGAAAAATACTTTCCAAAGCTAAGCAAAGTATTAAGAAAAGGGACAAATTCGTTAGTAACAAAGAAAACTGTACTGAACTATTATGTAACATCGGTTTAGGAGTGAATGCTGGACAATCCTCTCACTAATGTAGAAGAGACTTGAAGCAACAGAAATCTGGTTCTACAGAAGGATGCTGAGAATACCATGAAGCAAAGACGAAGTTTTGAGAAGATGGAAACAAAAAGACACATATACTTAACATCGGAAAGAGACAGTTGAAATTTCTAGGACACATGCTGAGAAAAGAGGACTAAGAAAATTTGACGCATAGGACTTATTGAAAGCAAGAGGGACAGAAGAAATAACGCGTAACTTACGTAGCGAACTCGAATAAATGGAAGCCAGATTAGGTTTTAGGAGCGATATCAAAAAGACAATATTTATTAAGATCTACAAAGTACGGTAAATTATGGAGCGCCACGATTGCCAACATATAGAAGAAGATGATTATGCAAATATTCCCTCATGACCAGGTTTTATCCTTTTATGTGTAGCAACCAAAAATGGGATAATTCATTATTATTATTATTATTATTATTATTATTATTATTATTATTATTATTATTATTACTTATCTTTATATGTATGTATCTCTGATGGAAGCTCTTTGTCGTGGTGGAGGGGATTGAGTGGTCCAATGCCGTCGGGCGTTCTAAATTCCTGGCAGCAACGTCGAAAATGAGAACCCAGTCTAAGCGCGACCAACTCCCAAAACAACAACGGTGGGACAGGCGGATAACATTTTCAACAGATCTCAACCGTTAAACCAGAGGATGAAGAACGCTACGCATGACGAACATCAGCTGGAAGGTGGCAGACCGTTGCAGTTTCATGACTATATTCTGAATGTCTCATTGCATATGTGGCGCAGAGCAGGACCATGAAATCAAGTGTTTGGGTCACTTCCTGCTAAGTTGAGGTCCACCTAAATTAAATTCACGCCATCGGCATTTTCTTCTGCTCTCATTTGCTTTCAACATTAAGCAAAACTTGCAAAGCCAAACGGCGATAAGGAATGGATGGCGGGAGCAGGTTTCGGTGAAACCGTAAGCTTCTAGCCCAGAACCCTCTTGTTGGCGGTGAATTTTAATCATCGACGGCATCATAACGGAAGCGATCAGCAAAGAAGAAATTAATACTTAGATACGGAATAAAGCCAACAATGATTATTACTGATAGAACAATACATCAAAAAAGGGATGATGGGATACATTCCTGACTATTCTAGTAGGCGAACAGAAGTGGAAACTGCGTCGGCCTCTGTGGGATATTTCCAACTTTGAAAGCTCACGAAGCTGACAATCTATTGTAATGAACGCGATATTTACACTACCAAAGTCCATACTAAATCATTTAGACAAAATTTATCCAAGTTAACAACTTCCATCATAGTGGCATAGCAGGCATTAGGACCAGGCCTTGTATAGCGTCATATATATATATATATATATATATATATATATATATATATATATATATATATATATATATATATATATATACACACACACACACATATATATATATATATATATGTATATATATATATATATGTATATATATATATATATATATATATATATATATATATATATATATATATATATATATATATATATATATATATATATACATATATATATATATATATATTAACGCATTCCTCTTCAACTGAATTGAGCTGTCGCGTGCACTAGCATATTTCATATAGAAAACGTTAAATTTCCATTTTCTCTCAGCTGTGCAACGATAGCCTAGGGTAGGATCTTTGACTGGTGCCAAATCGATCGGGTTTCGATCCCGGCTTGAAGCAATCTGACGTTTAGCTACACTGAAGAGCTGTGATACAGTGAGACTATATATATATATATATATATATATATATATATATATATATATATGAATTACTTAATTATGTATATATATATATATATATATATATATATATCGAATATATAGTGATAGTCTTAATAAAACAGTGCACAATATAATAAATCAGAATATTGAGCAATCTGCAGATGCTAAGAATAGACTCTACTCAGTTGTGCATGAAACTCCGAGTCGTGTGATAGGTGCGGGATAATGTACATAAGCTGTCAGTAAAATGAATGCAGCACTATATTTCCTTGCCGTTTGTTAACGTTTGTGAAATAAAACAATACGCTTGATTTGGCTGGCTCTTCTTGCCGAGTGAAGATAGCTCAGTGGTAGAAGCTCTGGCTTGTGTCAAATCGTTTGTGTTTCGATCCGGACCTGGGGCCTTCGGTTGTCTAGTCGCACTGAGGAGCTGTTATACAGCGTAGCAGTACTGTCCATGAATGACATATATATATATATATATATATATATATATATATATATATATATATATATATATATATATATATATATATATATATATATAATGTGTGTGTTTCTTATTACTATAAACGTTGTTCTAGAAGGTACACGGGTGTTTTGTTTATATTCTTAAACTGTGACATTAATAAGATTGAGGTTAGATTAAGAAGTCTCACCGTAATCGAAAATATATCCTTATTCATTCAGGAAAACCATACTCTACAAATTTAGTCACGCAAGCCCTTCATGATAGAGCAAAATTTCAATACACTTATTTAAGGAATTCCCATCCCTCGTTAAGACTTCTACGAATCTGTATCTCCTCGTTTCAGTTTTTACCCGAATCGTTTGCCAGTGTGATCTTTAAGGGTTTTTAATCCGATATTATTACTCTAAATGTTATTTAATGGCTAATGGTTTTACTCGCCATCTCAGCTTCTATTTTCTTAAACAGTGAAATGCTAATAAGAAATGATATCATTATAGAAAGTATTATTGTTATTGGAATTATTATTGTTCATCGACAGTTGTCTAACTTGTCTGATATGTATTAAAATAATTGTCATATCATCGTCATTACGATTGAGACTCAGCTATCAATAATTTATATTCTAGTACTCACTGAAAGTTTTTGGTAAAAGTAAATGGAATATATTAAACTACTTCACGCTTATTTTCCTCTTAGTTTTTTTTCTCTCTACTATTTCTTTTTTTTTTCACCAAAATATCCATTTCTTATCTTCCTGATGCCGCACTTTTAACAGTCTCTCCCCACTTGCATTCTGCATCAGCCATCTTTCTAAACATTATCACACCATCCGCCAATTCCCTGCCGCATACCAGCCTTATCTTCCTTATTTTCTTTGTTGCGTCTTTGCTGATGGATTTTAACATAAGAATTGGAAAAGCATTGTCAAACATGATTTTTTTTTCTTCTTTTTGCTTCCTCCGGTTCTAATGCTTGATCGCATCTTGACATCGAGCATGCCACGACTTAAGTGTCGACTAATAAGTAAACTACTTTGAATATCAACTGTTACAATCCCCAGTTTAAAAAAATGGAGTCGATAAGGGGAATGAACAAAAGAGGCTAATGTATGATTCATGCCTAAAATATGGAAGAGTTCTATTTTGTTGTGAACTGTAAAAGTAAAAACAAAAATGGATTACCTCCCCTGTTATTTTTTTTTTATTTCCGTTCAACAAAGGCAGACAGAAACCATTGTAGCGTACTGGATATTAGATAATGGCTAAGTGGGTTATAACACTTAATAGCCTTTTAGAAGGAGCGGTGTTCAATTACAAGTGTCATGAAATCGAGTTTTTTTTTTGCAAATGACTAAATGAAATTTAACAAGTCCAACGAGCACGAAAACCTAATGATAGATACAGAGGTATGTTGAATGTTTGGGAATTTGAAGATGTTTGTATGTGGATATCGCAGGTTTTAATGAAAATAGCAACGAAAAGACGCTGTATGGTCAGAATCAAGAAGAGATTGCAAAGATTACTTGGATACATCTTCGGAAGAAGAGATTGGAATCATTCTGAGAAGGGTCCGCAATATAATTGATCCTGACCAGACACCTCGTCTTCAGTCCCTTTCTCAATGACGTGTTGTGACTTCTCTCTGTCTTTTCTACAGATATTTTCATGGTAATTGCTGTGACGAGCTTTTTTCCATAGTGTCTCAAATACATGAATTTAAGCGTGCTACTAGACTGGCATCTAGGTCCTGCTTTTGTCTACTGATGAAATAGGTAAATGCAAACGCCACTTCTACTCCAACAGTTTCTTTTCTCACACTTCCTGCCTGTAGAACAAAAGCTGTCTAAAATTCCTCCAACACCGAAGAACAATCGACGCGTCAAGCGCAACCAGCTCACCGATTCTCCAAAAGTGACAGCGAACCTCTCGATAATCCTGGTTCTCTCAAACGGTTCAAATTGAACGAGGAGATCACATGTGTATTTCCGTGACATGAAACTTGCTTGCAATGGCTCTGTTCATCATAATGAGCCGTACTGCGGTATACATTACTGTCTAAAGTTCAGGTAGAGTCGGTAGACTTTTAGGAGATTTTCTACGCCACAAGATGTCTATCTACTCACACGTACTCTATCGTCATGAAGTTGTTTCAGTTTTATTTAGATGAAATTATAATATATAAACAAAAACACAAAATATAGGGAATCATTCTATTTTGTTTGTCTTATAAAAGCGCTTACCAAGAACAACATATTATAATAGTGATTTAATAAGCCTAGCTTATATTTGGCAAGTGATTTTCCAAGGTCGGTTTAGATATAGCACAGGGCCGAAAGTAAGAAGCACCCACAGTGAGGATCGAACTCACTACTCAGTCGTAATTGAAGTATGGAGACAAGTTTGCTAAACATTATACCGCGTTGAAGCGCCCGCAACCAAATGTAGTGCTTTTCCAAGCGCAGCTTATATGGGGCACAAGACCGAAAGTAGGGGGGCACCCGGTGAGGATCGAACTCACTACTCAGTTGTAATCGAACTAGCGAGACATGTTTGCTAAACAATATACCACCTTGAAATGTCTGCTACTAATTATAGTGCTTTTCTAAGCGCAGCTTAGATGTGGCACAAGGCCGAAAGTAGGATGCACCCAGTGACGATCGAACTCACTAATCAGTCGTAATTGTTCGAGCGAGACAAGTTTGCGAATCCTTACACTGTCTCGAGGTGCTCCACCGTAACCAATTATAATAGGAAACGAAACCTGGAAAATATTAACTCGTCTGCTTTTCGTCTCTGCTCTGTTTTCAGACAGATTTCAGTATTTTGGGGTTTAGAAGGAAAAAATACACAGAACTTTACAAATATAGCATACCTATTTCTTTTAGCATATTTACCAGATTGCCTAAATTCAGATTAATCACGACAGGGATCCTTCACTGCATCCCATTAGAATGTCTGAAGCTCAACTTCTCGAGAGCTCCTCTCGGCTCCTGCTCGCTCTCACGCTGACTGCTGACCCTACATGGAACAAATACATTGAATCAATTGCTTCATCCATCGTAAGGAAAGTTGGCGCCCTGTGCCGGGCCAGGAAAATTTTCTCCCCGGAATCGATCCTTCAAATCTACAAATCAACCATTCGCTCTTGCATGGAGTATTGCTACCATATATGGTCTGGAGCCCCTTCTGTTTGCCTCGGGGTTCTTGATAAGATCCAGAGACGGATTTGCAACGTGGTTGGCTCTGATCTGGCATCTCGACTGCAGTCGTTCTCACACAGACGCACCGTCGCCTCTCTGTCTTTTTTACAAATGCTTTCACGGTAATTGCTCCGATGAGCTGCTTTCGCTGGTTCCCAGATTTAATGGATTTTTAGCGTCCTACGAGGCTGACATCCTGCTCTCACTCTTTCACTGCTGAAACTGTTAAATGTAGCCGTCTCTTCTACATCAATAGCTTCGTATCTCGCACCAATCGACTGTGGAACTCCCTTCATTATTCCTGTTACCCTGACAACTATAATCTCCAACTATTAAAATGAAATGTCAATCGATATCTCCAGTTGCCTTGATCTATCCACTATCCTTCTCAACTTCCGTTCCTCTATCGCTCCTATCTGCTCTCGCTCCAAATCTTCTGTAACCCCTTGCGTGCTAGTGGCTTCCCGTCTTGCTTGGGCTGAAATGCTTAAAAAAAATACGTTTACCGGACTTTTTTTGAATTAGTAGTGAGAGAAAAAACGCCATTCGGAAATGTTCATGGCCACCTATTAAATAAACTCACGGGACATAAAGATTTCATGGTGGTCAGAAAAAGCAGAGAATGACATACCCTACGAGCTTTTGTAAATGGTTGGTAGAACAGGGTTTAGGATGGTTACACCGAAAGAGCAAAACTTAATAAGAGCTAAAAAGGACAAGAAGTTGTGGAGAGCCACGATTTCCCACCTCGCCAAAGGATGTCACATACATGGTAGAGTACTGGATAACGGCTCAGATTGAGGAATCGGAGAGCTGAGTTCGAATTCCAGTCGAATCCATTACATTCATTTACGTGCTAATACCCTTGAGAAAGGTATGAAACCTCTTCTTCTCCCCTGACATATCTATGAGTAAATAGCAGGACAGACCGGGTTCTATAGCCTTGGGTGGCAATTGGTCTACCGCAGAATGAAATGGCAATCTACTGCGGGAGAAATCTGCCTCGTCAGTCATGTATCGAAAGATACATGATTGCCTAAGCGTGCATCACGCATGGCACATAACTAACTGAACTGAGTGCCAGATTTACAGAAAAAATGGCGATTAATTTCTAGATAAGATATATACACAGATAATGGGACTGTTAGCTGAGGTAATGGTTCATAACCCGTGGGTGCGACTGTTGTTGGTGTTTACTTACTAATAAAAACATTAAGAGCATACTGCCAGACCCGCAAAAATAATAAAGCGTTGTGCGGTTACCTACCAATCTTTCGATGCTTAAAAACTAAAAAAATACTGACGCGTTAATCGATTTATTGACGGCGAGTTGACCGACGAAAGTGATCTTAATAAGCTATAGTGTAGCAGACGAAATTTTTAGGCTTTTTTATTTTTCTCGTAAGGGGAGACAACCGTTAAAACACGTAAACATTTATTAATAGATTTATCGGTTTGTTCATCCATATTTAAGAAATTATACTTGTCACCGCTATGAGTTTTCCAGGCGTTACATTCACTCGTTAGAGAACTTTATAGTAAAAATGAAATGAAATATTTAACCTATTCTATATTTAATGGAAGCCTACATGCATTTGTCTTGATTGTACAATTTTACAATCAGGTTTCTTAACGACTGGATGTACTCTCCGCGAAAAGCAGGATAGGGATAAGAGAAGTGAACATTTCATTTTACTTATTATCATTATTATTATTGTTGTTATTATTATTATTGTTATTATTATTATTATTATTATTATTATTATTATTATTAAAAAATTAAAGTAAAAACGTTCAACAAAAAGTTAGCAAATTTTCAAAATAAAACAATTATATTGACTATTCTGTTTCGAAAAGAAATTCATTTCGCCCCGGGAAGGGACTCGATCCGGAGAAGAAATGATCGCTTGGACGGATTTTCTATTTCTCGTTCATGCGAGACATCTTTTGTTTTTTGTTTTTTGATGGTGTCGTCTTTAGGGATTCTTGGACACGTGGGTATGCAGATAATTCTTTCTCTTTCTCTCTATCACTCTCTCTCTCTCTCTCTCACACACACACACACACACACACAAAGTTCAAGCAATGTATTACTTCCCCTTTACCAAGCCACTGTCTACGACGCTTAACATTTCGATAAAAGATCCATTTTTCGTCGCCAGTCACAATTCTATCCAAAAAAGGTGAAACAAGTTGGCGAGAATGGAGAGAAGAGCAGATGTCAACTCGGGATTTGAGGTTGTTTTCAGACAATTCATGAGGCACCCATTTTCCAAGTTTAGCAACTTTTCCAAGTTGTTGAAGATGACGATGAACAGTTGTATGGTTTGAACTGAGAATCACTGCCAATTCCTCAACTGATAAGGCAGGATTTTCTTCAAGGGCTGCTTCAAGAAGCTTTTCATCAAACTCAACTGGACGTCCGGTTCGATCTTCATCTTCAAGGGTGAAATATCCATGTCTGAATTTTGCAAACCATCTTCTGCAAGTTCTTTCATTCACTAGATAAACTGAGTGAATGTTTCTAGCCGCTTCGGCTGCTGAGTTTCCTTTCTTGAACTCATAAAGCATTATGTGCCTCAAATGATTCTTGGGTACTTTCATGTTAGCAGTGTTTTAATCAAACAAAATTTAATTTTATTGTTCTCTGAAATAAAGTTTGATCAGTTTAAATGCATCTAAACATACAAATAATGTTCATCTCCATTAGACATTATAAAATACTCTTTAAATTTCGTTCATTTTAACAAAAAGTTAAAATTCGGACAGAACTTATGGGATGACCTAATATATAGTCCTAATCCCCGAGCAGCCAGTCATTATCAGAACCTCTGATAGAGATGCAGCCACTACTACAATATCTATCAAAGGGAACGGTGTAGCAAGTAACTTGCTGAATTTCAGAACTGCCTGCATTCATTGCAAGAGAGTTCTAGAAAATGCAAAGTTGTTGTCCAGACCATGGTCGAAAGCAAACAACTTGAATCACGGGTGTTCTGGAAGATCTACAACCAAATTCTGAATGCAGGCTAAATTTCATTGCCTACATCCATAAATGACACTGAGGTCATCTAATCTTCGTAAGATAAGGCAAAGCTCTCCGTCACGATCCTTGCGTCTAACTCAACGTTAGATAACAAAGGCCATCCCCTTCCTGATATCCCCTGTCACACAGAACAATCTCAGTAATATTTTTACGTAGCCCGGGAAGTATCATGAATTATCAAAAGTCTTGACCCTAAGAAAGCTAATGGTTCTGATAAAATCTCAGTGGTTGTCCTTAAGAATATTAACTCTGATTTATCCCCGATCTTAGCGAAACTATTTAACCGCTGCTTGAAGACGTATTTGGAAGGTGCCAAGTGTATGCCCTGTTTTTAAGAATTCGGGTGAGCGCTCATCCCCGTCTCAGTATAAATCTATCAGCCTCTTCAGTGTCAATACTAAACTTTTTGAAGCTATAAACAAGAACGTGGCTGATTGCCGCAATAGGGACACCCACTCGAACGACAAGCGGTAAATATTTCGATCGACCCGGGCCACTGCGGATGACTTGACTGTGATTACTCGCAGAATCAATGAGTCAATACGAAATCATATATTTCAAGTACGATCGCTTTAGATATTTACAAAGGCCTTTGACAAAGTGTGGCATAGGGGCTTCCTGCATTAGCTCCCTATCTATAGAAGTGTTGTGTCCTTGCCAGGCCCAGAAATAACCAAACAGAGAGCAAGTGACTTAAACAAATGTATTAACAGAAACAATAATACACAGATATACAAACGAAAGTGTTACAGCAAGAATGTTCGGTCCGACTGTCAGAACTGACTGCAAGAAACTCCCCTCTCCAAAAGGCAGTACCTGCTCCTGTTTATAGCAGGGAGAGTCCATGCGTGCGTGGGTAAATTACAATTACAAGAACCAGTTATCCCAGTTATCAAGTACTTACTAACTGAAGGTGCTTATTCCTGGTCCGTCCCCTGAGGCCAAAGGGTAAAAAAGGCTTCTCCCAGGTCTCGTTTCTCGGTTCAGCCCTCTTTCTACACTGCATAAATGTTCTGCCTAGGAGTATCATTTGATCATTTTTGATGATACAATAGTATATGGGTGCACCTCCAAAATTCTAGATAACCAGAGCATCACACCTGATCTTTCCTATGACCTAGGTGTAACAGTTCTGGGGGAGAAGAAACTGGCTGGTCACATTAATGTCTTGAAAGGAGTAAAACCTGAATTTTCACCTATCGCGATGAAAAGGTGTTATCTCGGTACTCTCCTTGAGAGAATATTAGGATTTAATTTACAACTCAAATCTCAAGTGGGATTCGTAGATACAATGCATCGTTAAACATACCGGAAAGATGGACGGTTTTACAGGAGCCAGATCAGTCCGAGTACTTCTACCATATATGGGGTGGAAGTACCAAGTTTTCCTTTTCTAGTCTCGATAGAGTCCAAAAACGTCTCCGCGTCCTTGTGGCTGATGAATTATTCCCCCCCCTATAACGACTTTCTAACGGACGAAACGTCACATGTCTGTCACTGCTGTATCGTTATTCCCATCAGTTCACAACTAAGACTCGCCATTCCACGTACATCGTAGTGAACCACCCTCGTTCTCTTCGCATTTCATTGGTGCGGTATAAATTACACACCAGCAGTTTCTTCCTACGAACCGCATCTTTGTGGACACGACTCCCAAGAGAATATTTCCACCATCACCAAAATCTTAACCTGTTCGTGTCTAGGGTTAACCCTTATCTTCCATACTTACACCCACAGACTGTGCCTTTTACTCTGTAACACTCTACTTCAAGTAGTTGTCGGGGCTTGTACAGGGTAATCATCACCATTAAACAAGTGCATCAACTGGTAACGCTCTTACCAGAATTAATGAGGATTTTCTTTCTAACCTTTTGCTTGAAGTTGTGTGGAATGTTAACATCTTGATTATATCATGTTCTCTTCGTGTTACATGTGCTATCCATTTCAGTTGTTACTGTTGTTGGAAGTCCTCAAGTGATGCGAGCGTCCTGGGTATGACAATAAACTACATCCGCGTCCTGGGTATGACGATAAACTACATCCGCGTCCTGGGTATGACGATAAACTACATCCGCGTCCTGGGTATGACGATAAACTACGTCCAACCAAAAAGCTGTTGATCCGATCAATCAGCTGGTCATGTCATGCCCCATCACATCTAACCCATCCCAAATCAACTACAACTTACAATTAACTTTCCCACCCAAACCCTACACTAAATATATTAACACCTTACCCCTAAAATGTGATGGAAAGCGGTGGCTTAGGGTCAATCAGTAGAAAGAAAATTTAAACAATGATGTTTCCAGCTACACGTTTTTGAAACAATGATGTTGCCAGCTATACGTTTTTGAAACAATGATGTTGCCAGCTATACGTTTTTGAAACAATGATGTTGCCAGCTATACGTTTTTGATATATCTAGTAAATAATGGATCTGGCATTAAATAACACATAGTGGTTTATATGCCATAAAACCCCAAACAAACAAACAAAATCAAGTGATGCGATTTCTGCATTTTGCTACGGCAATTAGTGATTGTATACCACCAGGCCACGATGTCGAGAAAAGCCATCGGTTTCATTCACTTGAAGCCACGTGTAATCATGGATCAGAAAAAAAAGGAGTTGTATTCAAATAGAAGTTTAGATATTTATATGCGAGTTTGGCGCCCTGCATTAGTATTAAAATCTCGATTTGATGACACTATTGAAGAACATTAATCGGGTTTTTTAACTTAATGTTTTAGTTTTGTGGCAATTTAAAGTGTCCCTAACGCAACCTATTCTAAGTAGAACTTACGTTCCTCTTATACTGAATTCGTTATAATTGATCCACACACTGGTGTATTTGAAGTATGTAATCTAAATATAAAAAAAAACGCCAAATTCTTTCTGTCATTCGTGTCTCTAAAACCATCTAACGGCCCACAATCTTTATAATTTTTTGGAATCAGGATGATCCCTGGTTTGCGAAATCTTCCCTTCATCTGGTGCTCGGACATACAGAAGTGGCATGTATGTCCGGATAAAGAAGGAACAATTAAAAATTAAAATTTTAATATAACTGAAAAAAATTAGTATTCATAAAAGTTTTTCATTGATATTAAGTTTAAAGTAACACAAATCTTTTGTGAACATATTTTTTCTTTTAAATTAGGTTTAACCCATTACCGGCCATGAGACCCATTTGGGGATCTGTTAAAATTAAACTCACTACATGTTATTCCTTGTATTTACATTAAACTGCTTACATACATTGCATTTGCAGAGGTATATTTTACAACACATAGCCTTTAAAGTTTTTATTATTTGCCGTAACTAATCATAGAAGACACTTTCTGTCGTAATTTTACATTTCACAAGTACAAAAATAATGACTATTTTGAAAAGTATTTTTTATTATTTCTGATCAATATTATTTTTTGATGTTTTATACACATATATATTTGATGTTCTAGATTCTATAAAAACGACAATGGTAACTACTGAAGTTAAACATAAGGAATAAATAAACTCCTAAACACCTGTCTGGGACAAAAATGCGCATTAAAAAATTTTGGCAGTTAATGGGTTAAGATATTTTTAGACTTTGTGAACCGAAGAAACCAATTTTATTTCTTCAAAATGACAAGGAATAAGAGTGAGAGTTTTGCGACATGAGGTTTTGAAGAAATCAACTCAATTGAAGTTCCGCCTGAATTGGAATTTGGGTCGAAATCGGCATTTCGGCCCAAATCAGAGTTTCGGCCCAAATTGGTCTTTTGGACTTATAGCCTGAATTAGAGTTAAAGTGAGATTTTGACATTTCATGGAGTGAATTGAGGAATTCAAAGTTATTTCTTCAAAATTATCATTGCTGTTTTCTAAGCTGGACCAGAGGTCCTGTTAGTTTTAGCCCTCCCCAGGGGCGAGCTTAAGAGTCAGCATGGAGTGCGGCTTTTAATCTAGTATTTAGTAATTCTACGTCCCAGCTTATTATGATGGATTCGCGGTAGATGCCTT
Source organism: Acanthosepion esculentum (assembly GCA_964036315.1). Lineage (NCBI taxonomy): Eukaryota > Metazoa > Mollusca > Cephalopoda > Sepiida > Sepiidae > Acanthosepion > Acanthosepion esculentum. The sequence continues at coordinate 96,421,272 of OZ038487.1, forward strand.
TAATGCTTTTGTCATTGTGATGGTCCAATATCCTGGCACCACTGTTATGGTCCAAGGTTAGGACCAAGGAAGAACAACACGAACACAAGAGTGGAAAAAACAAAGATATATTACAAAAGAATAATAATACAAGAAGTTGAAGATGTTAGTATGACTGTCAGTCTGGTTTAGAGTGAACTACTATTGTCTCGACTCGCTCTGTCTCGACTCGTTACACTTCGTTCTCTCGTCTCTCTTGAGAGGCGCAGTCTTTATAGTGTCAGGAAGAGTTCACTATGTCGTTACAGGTAAGATCCCATAAGAGTTATACATCCTAGTATTAAAGAATTTAATCATTTTCGCATCTTCCAAATTTATAAATGCTCTGCAGGTAAAATTAAAAACATATTTTGATATTTTTCTTATTAGCTTTTCCAGTAAATATGAGGAGAACGAAAAATCAATCATATACTTTTTGAATTCGTCTTTTTCAATCAACTTCTAGAGGACGAAATATGATTTGCGTGCTAATTTATGCTACTCTACCTTATTCAAATGCATGTAAACACACTTCTTTTAAGTTCCGTGCCCCTTCAGGACGTGTAGATATCATGGTCCTCCACAATCTCTCGTTTTATTATTATCTAACTTTTGACTGTTTACCATCCATCTCTGTCCTTGTTCCATTACTCAGGCACACAAACTCATTAAGTTACTTTTTTTTCGGGCTTTATTGTCATAAATATACCCTGTGAGTTTCAGATTCTCCAAACCTTCTTTCGTCATTATATATCCCAGCACACATGCATAAAATAATGAAACGTTATAAATTGTGCAAACATGTTACATATTTTCAATTAATCCATTTACATTACAGAGCTTTTAAAACTTACTGTCATCTATGTAGTTTTTTTATCAAAAATAGTTTTTTTAACATATGATTAATCTTTCAATTTCCTTATCTAAGTATTTTATTTATTACCCGATCGCTAATCTTTCAAATTAAGAATTCAAACCTTTATGCCATTTTTATACATAATATTTATAATTCATTATCCAAATATCTCTTCACGAATGTATCTCTTCTAAGCAATATGATGAATTTATTAACACTCTCTACAAATTGGTGAACCCCTGACATAGGAAAACAGTAAAAAAAAAAACCCAAATAACAACATATCGTTATCTACAAATTGTAACATCATCTTTTCAAACAGAACAGACCAGGAAAACATTTTTGCAACAAACTTATCATCTAACAACGGAAAGACATCAAAGAAAACGAAAAAAAAAACTAAGAAATGACAACAACAAAAACAAACAAAACAAACAAAAAAAGCTACAATCAGACAACCGAATCCAACGGAAAAAAGGTTAATTAAAACCTATATTTCATATCTGACCATTTTCACCTTCATTTAATTTTCAGTCATTTCCTTTTTATCATTTTTTTCTCGATAGGAAAGCACTTACAAAAAATCCGGTTTCCGTTCTACTACAACCAAAACATTCTAGAGAATTCAAAACATTGGTAAAGAAATTGTAATGAAAGGTTCCTTCCTAGATACATTTTTTAAATTGATTTTAACCCAATCAAGGCCGTAAAGCCACAAGGAGAGAAGGTGTTACTGGGTGTGGAAAAATTGGAAAACACAAACTTTACTAAGCAACAAAACAAGACTATTCAGGAGGACAGTAGAAAACGACTAACATTGCATTTAAATTTTTGAAGATTAAAGTTGGCTGAAAAATACTGCGCGTAAATTTATAAAGTCTAAGTACCCTGGCGATGAGTTAGTATGGAGGTATTTATATAAAAGACATAGGGAGGCAACTTTACAGCGGTGGGAATGTGACTGAAGCCAGGGCGCTAGATCAGAACAAAAGAACGCCGTCATTTAATCATTTTCTTGTCAATCGTCCAAAATAATACGACACTGGCGTTTAATGATGGATCAAGCAGGACCTAATATCGTTAATTGAATTCAGCTTTTTAGCTGCATTGGTAAATAGGAAAATATTAGGTACAATGGTTTTACTGTTCTAGTTCAAAAACATTTAATTCTCTCCTTTCTATATGCACACACACATACATACACACACATACATACACACACACATGGGCACCTTGAGGTGGTGTAATGGTTAGCAAGCTTGTCTCGCTAGAACAATTACGTCTGAGTAGTGAGTTCGTTCCTCACTTACTTTCGGCCTTGTGCCACATCCAAGCGTAGCTTGGAAAAGCACTATTTAGGCACCTCTAGGCAGTGTAATGGTTAGCAAGCTTGTCTCGCTAGAACAATTACGACTGAGTAGTGAGTTCGATCCTCACTTGGTGCCCCCTACTTTCGGCCTTGTGTCACATCTAAGCTGTCGCAGTTAGCTCCTCCTCAGTTCCTTAATCCTTCAACAGGAGTCTCTCTCCCCTCAGTATAAATACTGGCTGACCATTCTCTCTCTCTCTCTCTCTTTTTCGACTTAGGCCTTGGGCCGCTACCTCGCGCGGAGGCGAGGTAAAAATCTCTCTTTTTCCACTTAGGCCAATATGTGACCTCTCACAGATACAGCGTTTCCCAAATTCTGGGAACGTGCTAGGAACAATACACGTACGTACGAACACTTACAACACACACACATAATTTCCCCATACAAACACTATGTAACTTTTCATGTCTTTGTGTATTAATATATATTGGTTTACCCATATATATCGGTCTTGTTTGTTTTCTTTTAAAGTCTGACATCCCCATGTAGCTGGACCGGCCAGCAGGATATTTTAACCTTCTGTTATCTCTTTACATCTTCACCCCCACGGTCCTCTACAAAGATACGCTTGGAAAATCACGACACACACACACACACACACACACACACACACCCACATATATATATATATATATATATATATATATATATATATATATATATATATATATATATATTACTTTTATATTGTTTGATTTTCATTGGTTTATTATGTTTCATGTGCATTCGCCTTTTTAAACCAACGCTAGTATAATTTGTGTCGTTCCAGAATTCAAGGAAAGACGATGTGTCCATTCGTGAAAACTACTTGTAAAAGTAAAGCATGGTTTCCTGGACCGATAGAACAAGTTGACACTCCTTGAAGCAGCGTTGGCAATAGATTGCGTTCAACTTGAAGTATGAGGTGAACTTTATACGCAAGAGACATTCAGAGCATGGAGCCTCTTTCCGTGAAGAACAATTCATATCGACTGAATGAAACGCAGGATCAGATCGGTGATAATGAAATAATAGTTTGATTTTTTTTTCAGAGGAAAGATAAGCTGCAAACCTCTGATCATCATGATATTTAAAAGGGAGTCCAGAAACCGTGGTACCATCTGCATAGTTGTTTACTAATGATCTGTGGATATTTGTAGACTCTAGGGTCGAGTAGAGAGCCTTGTGAGTCGCCTGCAGTGATCTCATGGGATACAGAAGACTGACCATTCACTATAGTCTTCATGGACTTACAAAATATAGCTGCAAAATTTGTGTAGCAAACATTTATCTTATCAAAACAATTTGAGTGATCTGATACAATCGCTATGGTAACAAAATCTAACATCGAGCGCTTTACTGATCCTGTGAGTGTTGGCAGTCAGAACATCAGCAGTGGAGATAGAGGAGCGATACCTATACTGTTTGTCACTTAGTAGATTATTTCTGGTGAGTTCATCAAGGTGATATGGCGACATTGTTTTGGAGCCAAGTAATTTCGACAATTTCAAATTGTCAGCTCCGGGGCTCAGTTTTTCCAACTACAGCAAAACACTAAAACGAAATATGCGTAATGTAGACCTAAATATATTTTTTCTTTTAAATATGCCAGTTAAATTATTTAGGATGGTGCGATGCTCTAACGCTGGAGTTACTGGCTTGTCAATTCCATCTGACGCCAACTCAAATATACAACAACTGAAATATAAGGACAGTATTCTTCAAGGAATTGATAGTAAGTTAATGCCTATTTAAGTCTTGTTAGCGAAGTGATTTCGCCACTAATCTCATTAACATTGCTAATTAATTCTTTGTATAAATTACTTCTTTACGATATAATATAAATGCTGCACACTCTAATATATATATATATATATATATATATATATATATATATATATATATATATATATATATATTAAACGGCCGAAGCATCAACAAAGACGAGGAAATAATTTCAATTTCAAGTAATCTATATAAATACATATAATATAAATACTTATTCATAATTTATGAGAAAGAGATCATATGTTTGGTATTCGTTTCTAGGAGGAAAAAAGGACATTTTTAGAGAAAAATTAGTTTTTCAAGAAAAAAGTCTTTTTGTAATCTGACCAAACTATGGATCCTTACATTCTCAAAAGTGGTGTGAAATCAATCCTTCTTAGCATCGATTTTAATCCTTCTACCTTTAACCATCTTCAAGCCTTCTCCAGTAATTCAGGTGATGCTTCAAGAAATATTAACAAAATAGAACGAGACAATTCGATGAGAGACCCGAAGAAAAGAAATAAGAAATAATAATAAAAAAAATTAGGACAGGAAAGGAATTGGTCGAGACAAAGGTGTTTTCTACTGAGTAGTCGGACTAGGTGGTTTATGGTACCTTAATGGAAAATTCAGTCTCATATTAGAAATTGCTTTTTCCGACCTAAAAACGTATTTTCTGACTTGTCAGGTCAAATCAAGCGAAACATAAGAACTTGTCATCGCACATTTTCTTCCATACAAAATAAATTTTTCCACATATGAACAATAATATATATATATATATATATATATATATATATATATATATATATATATATATATATAAATCAGACCCTACGACAAATAGCCAAACATTAGTTCCTTTTCGAAAGTGCTTATTGATAAGATGGAGATAATTTCATCACTTGTTCATGTGTGTGTGTGTATATATACATATATATATATATATATATATATATATATATATATATAAAAAGGAAAGAACAGTATGATATAAAACCCGGTGTTCTTATAGATAATTTTATTTTTACACAATAGTGCTCAATGTAAATTTAAATTTACAGAGCATTAATATTATAAATTAATAGATAATGTGTGTGTGCGTGTGTGCGTGTGAGTGTGTGTGTGTGTGTGTGTGTACTTAACATCTTAAAACATCCCTAACATAATGCCACTAAGATGTAAGGGGCTTACCTGAACTCACAGTAAACAGGTACGCATCTTTCTAAAAAGAACCAAATATATTTCAAATCATTAAACAGTCAGAATTTTGGCTGTCGAATACGCAAACCATTGAATTGAAACAAAATTGAGAGCTATGGAATGCATTTGTGCCACGCTGAATGACAGATAGTATCCCTAACTCTTATCTGTCTATACAATAAAATACATCTTATTGCATTAGAAAAGGTGGTGGTATATTCTGTCTGAGTGGGGGTATTCTAGTCTAGTAGATTTTACACTCTGGAGTATAACATGTGCTGGTATAATTTAATCATGTGTATAATGTATCCTATCCAAGAATTATATCGGATATCGTGTGAGAGTGTAACAAGAACCATATATATATATATACACAAATGAGATAAAGAACAGATGAAGTAAAATGCCGGTGTTTGTAGAATTTGCTTTTTTAAAAAAGTGCTTAATACAAGGTAGACCAACATATTATTATTATTATTATTATTATTATTTTAATTTTAGATATTAACAAAAAAATGTTGAAATCGCTGTGTACCGATTTTAACGTTTTTGTTTTAATATCTAAAATAAAATAAAATTATATATATATATATATATATATATATATATATATATATATATATATATATATTATTTTCTTTTCTTTTAATATCTAAAATAAAATAAAATAATATATATATATATATATATATATATATAGTTTTAAGTTATGTTATATTTGTGCTTTAAAATGCTCAATATCAGGGATAGAGCGTATATAAATAGAACATTAGACATTGAAGTCAACACCCTGCTGCGACTGTCTGTTTCCTGCTTAAACACAATCTTCATGGCCTGAAGATTGCTCTTAATATATATATATATATATATATATATATATATATATATATATATATATGTATATATATATATATATGCTAGTCGAGGTACCCGGCGTTGTGCAGGTGTACATCGCTGCAGTTGTATAAGCGCACCCCAGTGTATTTTATTTAAATACATTTATATATATTATAAAAAGAACGTTAAACATAATATATATAAATGTCTTTAAATAAATTGTCGGACTATGTCCAATTCTAAAATATATGACGTCATGTGTTTACATTTGATACGCTAGAGCAGATATGAATAGAAGAGATTCATGGAAGATTTAAGTTTAAAGATAGTAAAATCGACCTGCTCTGTGGCCGAAAGGTTAAGGCACATCACGCGAAATGATGGTTCCGTATAGGATACAGGTTCGATTCCTGTCGGAGAGCGAGAATTTTCTATGAAAATTTCTCGGACATTCAGGCCGGTAAATGTTATTTAATACTGTTTATTATAATACAGAGCATTTGTAAAATGCTCTGTAAAAATATAAAACAGATACTTGTATCTATAAAAAGAACGTTAAACATAATATATATAAATGCTTTTAAATAAATTGTCGGACTATGTCCAATTCTAAAATATATATATATATATATATATATATATATATATATATATATATATATATATATATATATAGCGTTCCGTATATAATACGTTAAAATATTCATTCCTCTGGCGTGCGCAGATAGCTTAGGGGTAAGATTTGTGATCCCAAATCAGTCGGAAATCTATCCACACTGATGAGCTGTGATATAGCGAAACAGGCTTGTACGTGGATGACTACATATATATATATATATATATATCTGTGTGTGTATGTATGTGTATATATATATATATATCTATGTATATATATATCTATGTATATATATATCTATGTATATATATATATATATATATCTGTGTGTGTATGTATGTGTATATATATATATATCTATGTATATATAAAAATTTATGTTTGCGCGTGTGTGAATGTTTATGTGTCTACGTTTAAATCTATCAGAGTCATATCATGATGTTGACACATATAACTGTGAATAATTCCTAATTTAGGATGTCTTCTGACATAGAACTTGCGCAGTGACGCCTTTGTGTTTCAAACGGAAAAGTGAACACGAATATTCATTTTCATGATGTATATACAAATATATATATATATATGTATATATATATATATATATATATATATATATATATATATATATATATATATTTGTATATATATATGGGGAGTGAGAGAGATAGAGAGATATATGGGTAGTGATAGAGGGGGATACACACATATCACTTTCTGTAATTAGTTTGCGTTTCAAATATACCAAACAGGACGAAAAATCTATCCATTAAATTCTTATTCAAACCAGGAATCGACATGTCTTAAAAGGTTACAGCCTTAATTAAAAGCTGGTCAAAAACTTCCTGAGCATTTAATAACATAAGCAGCTCCGTAGGGTCAGTAGAGCCGAGTATGGACTTCAGCAGTAAAAGTGTTATAACAAGGCTACGACATATGAGTGTCAAGCAGATCAGTTTCTAGGAAACCGACAGCCCAACAGCCCATGAGATTTGATTATAGCGGTGAGGGTTTCGAGCAGGACCATCCACACTTTTTGAAGGGCTGAATACACATTGTGCCACAGGGTACCCAAACGACACTCCGCAGGTTTTGAATTCAAACCAAGTAAGTGCATGTTATGGATTCGTCTGGAATTCGAACTCGGCTCCCAGATTCCTCAATTCAAGCCGCTATCCATTACTCCACCGTCTCTCCTCTTATTTATTTATATCAAAAGAGAGAGAGAGAGAGAGAGAGAGAGAGAGAGAGAGAGTAAAGGGTAAATTGTTGCCATTTTGTATTTTTACTTTCGCGCAGAGTTTAATAGGGGCAATGAGGCACCGTTGGTGAGAAAAAATAAAGCACCATGACATAATTCACTCCGCCAGAAATTTGGAAACGGCATGTTGCACTATTTGGTATTTGCGCCGGAAGTTACAATAAGAACGTTTCAGAGTTGAGTGTCAATCTGAGGGCAGTGAAGGGGATTCAGAAAGAGTTGGATGAGTCGAATGGTGATTAGGAATGTGTTTGTAATGATCACTAATCATGGCTACGTGATGTTTCAGTATTAGGCCAAATTTTAGTGCCTTGGGGAGGTGGTGCTGCCCTGGGTCAAGTGGATGGCTGCTAGAAGACCTTATGTCTGACAACAGGAGTCTGAATCTTGTGACTCGAGTAGGAGAACCCAGTCATGGCTGTGAGACAATTTCTGTGAGCACATCACCTCTTACATCTGACTCCCTAAATCCCAGACTGCCACCCACTTGATTATTATGCGTGGGACGCAGAGACCAAACACTTTCTTGCAACACCAATGATTAACCGACGGCAAGGATTATGGTAGAATTCACCAACTTAAACAAGGAGAGCGTCCAGAAGTGTCGCAAAAGATACCGAAGTCGTCTGGAGGCCTTCTTTGAAGTCGATGACGATTTTATTGAATAAATTTACTCTTTAATATTTCAGAGATATTTTTGTGTAATTTTGGTAAATATATCTCTTAAAATAAGAAGTCAGTGGTATTTTCATTTTTTTGCGTAATTTAGACGACAATTTATCGATCGCACACTCTATGTGTGTGTGTGTGTGTGTGTGTGTGTGTGTGTGTGTACATATATATATATATATATATATATAATTAAGTATTTACATATTTTTATAATACAAATCAATAACACCTATCTAAATGCGGTCTGGAGGAGGCTATTTCAGTGTACGGCACGTTTGGAAAGTGCCTGAAAAATGGGTTGACCCAAGCCTTGTGAGTGAAATTGAGTAAAACGAAGTTATAAGTCATCGTGACCGAAGGGTTTGTGCGTGCTGGACTTGTTCAGTCTGTTGATCACGCTAGATCACGCGCTCTCTCCCAAAGTCTAACTAAGATCCGGTCAGCATAGTTACAGTATAAACCACAGGTGGTTTTTGAACAAGTACAAATGTGCCTGGGCATTCGTCTGCAACGGGTATTGCGGAAGCTTATACTTAACATCCGGTAGAGGCAGCTGAAATGCCTGGGGCATGTAATGATAAAGGAGTTCTTGGAGAACGTGATTCTCACAGCAAGAATAGAGGAAAAGAGAGACAAGGGAAAGCAACGCAAGACATATCTAGCGGGCCTCTGCAAGTGGATGACAGAACATAGCTACAAGGGATAAGGGGAAAGTGGAGATCCATGATAGCTCTTAAAGAGACACGGCACATTAAAAGAAAAAAAAAGTTTTTTGTTGTATTGAATGCTGAATCAAATTTTGTTCAACAGCAAAATAAATTATTTGCATTTTGAAGTCACAATGGTTGCTTGGTGTATCACCCTACTAGATCTGCATTTGCCCTCAACTGGACAAATTGAAGACAAAGGCCGATCTACTAGGTTTATATAACAAGCAACCATTTCCCTCAAAGAAAATAAATGTATAATTTATTTGATCTTATATATATATTTTAAATATATTTTTATTCTTTAATATTAATTTAAAAAAAAATTCTTACTTCAATTTAAAATAAATCATCTAAATATGACTTGTTTTTAAGTATAATTTAGAAAACGCTATTGTAATCAGATTGCCAAGTGAAAAGTACGTCAATTTGACAATATGAATAGAATATCGTTTTCTAAACTCTTCTAGTTGCTAAGGACATTTTGTTTGTTATTAATTGTTACTTTCTTTTCAATAAATTCATTTCGTTTTTGCCTTGAAAATTTCCACATTGGACGAAACGCGTCGGCTAATAATACAGTTTTCCTATTCTCTTTTACCTTCATACATATTGTAGTTTTCTACAGCTTCACCCTGAGAAATTATATATATATATATATATATATATATATATATATATATATATATATATATTCATTTATTATAATTTTATCATATAGACAAAACCATTTTACTCACAACAAAGATTCAACTTGGTTTCAGTGCATTTTAACTGCACATCTACGGGTGAGGGTTGGAAATGCACTGAAACCAAGTTGCATCTTTGTTGTGAGTAAAATGGTTTTGTCTATATGATAAAATTATAATAAATAAATAATTCTCGCTCTACTACCTGTATCGAGCTCTTTTTTTAATTAACGCTGCGAACGTTAGAATTTATATATTACTTTCGTTCTCATCGCATCGGATATATATATATATATATATATATATATATATATATATATATATATATATAAGGCACGTCTCTTTATATACATATTATTAGAAATACACTTTTCCAAAACCGACATATATGACTATAAAAATATTAAAAAGCAAAAGAAGCGGTTAAGTTCATAAGCTTCTATTATTTGAAATATATATTAATCACTAACTAAAATACTATAATAATTACATTTTGAAAGTTCAAGAGCACCACCAAGATTTACACAATTTTGTTTCTTAGACATTAAATTACATCACTTATTATCCTTAATAATTTACATTGACTATTCAGCTAGCCTCATGTGTATTCACGAGCGTTGTTAAATTTACTAATGTTGAAAAACTGACCACATTTATACCTCAGCTCATGAATAGTAGCTACAAAATAAAATCCTTACATTTGCATTGATAAAGTCCAACAGAGGACGAAATATATATATATATATATATATATATATATATATATATATATATATATATATATATATATATATATTACTTCTCGATGACAATATGTTCATGAATAATGAATGAATGAAGTCATAGCAAGATCGGGTGAAACTTGATTTTACGATATATCACAAGTTCCTACATATATAAAAATTATGAAATGATTAATTACTATTTTTGGTTCGAATATAGTAGTAGAATACAGACTAGTAATAGTCATATAATATTAACTGTATGAATAGTAGAAGATATAAATAAAACTACTTCTGACAAAATGACTTTCTACTTTTTAACAGTCCGCTAAAATTCCAGTTGACGCCATTGCAGTTCAGTTCAATATTCAGTGATATGTACAAAGGAGAAATCTGGCAGAAATCAACCATTGGGAAAGAAAACGAAACGTTACTACGTCTAGCTCAATGAAATTGAACAGTTTATGTGTTGAACATCATATGTCTATTATGGGACCGATTTCATAAGTGTTCAATATGTAACGCGTCACACGACAAGTCGGTAGTTAAGCTCTTACCAAACACGCTGTAGCATGTCTCCGGTAACATTATTCAATATTCTTGAAGCTATATACATTCTTGAAGCTATATACATAAAACAGTTGAAACCTAACAAAATAAACTATGAAACAAAATACAAATATACTCAAATGATTATAATTGATAACAGAAGCTACTGGTTTATACTAAACAACTTCCCACACTTCTCTTTTTCTCTCTCTTTTTCACACACACACACACACACACACACACACACACACACACACACACACACACACACACACATATATATATATATATATATATATATATATATATCGTTCATAAAGGACACAGGCATGTCCGAAAATCCTGAATCAGATTTTGTCAAATAGTGGTTATTTAATTGTTATGACCAAGTAAATAGTTACAGAAATAACAAAACAAGTGTTGCAGATATATCGTACATTAAACAGTAAGTACAACAAAAGAGTATTACACCACTAGTGAGTGTGTGTCGGTTGACCCAGCGTTCAATCTATTCGATTGCTCCACCAAGGCCTTCTCTCCTACTAATCTTATAGTAGGCGTAAGAGTCCAACATAGACTCATTAGAGGGAGGACACCACAACATTAATAAATATTTATTGTACTGATTACACTGGTATATTTTTGTTTCTCCTTCATTTTATTAACCAAACTATCTATTCTATATGTGTGTGTATGTGTGTGTGTATTTATGTTTGTATATTTCTCAAAGACCAGACATCGCAAGTCTCTCATTACTCTATCGTTATTTCAATGGTGGGTGTACAAATGAATTAGACACCATAGTTCCACCAGTCTGAATTTTCATGGCTGCTCGTAATAATTACTGAAAAAAAAACTTTGAGTTATTCAGCAAGAAAGAGGTAAAAATCATTTTGTGTTCGCCTCACTATGTCTCCCAAGTGAGCAATGGTGAGAAGAGAATATCATTCAGGCCTTCAGTAATGGTACAAACATTCGTACACTGCCTTCCAATATTTAACACCCCTCCCACGTGGGTCGCATGTGGCACAAGGCCGGCTTAATGTGAGTTCTCCGAGCCAGTAGGCTCGGTCAAAGATATGCCCATTAGATCCCGTATAAACGGGTTCAGGGACTGTCTACGTCCCCGGACGACACATTGCCTTTCGGCAAAGCCTCGTCCGGGTTCATCTCTGCCAAAGCAGAGATTTCGACACTCGTACACTGCCTTAGATGTTCTAAGTCCATTCAAGAGCCATCAAGTGAACGTTGAATAAGTTTTAAATAGAGGGAGCAGTAGAGAGGAAAATGGATTAGGTGCTCACCACCGCAAGAGGGATCATCATTTCAAATTAGACATAAAAGCATTCGTATTGTTTAACGTAGAGCCAAATAGTGTTATAAAAACCTCTGAGAATTCCAGTAAGATAGCTTGAATCATTTCTAAAATACAACGGATCAAAGCTTAATCTAACAATTGGACGAATTTGTTGTTACACGATTTAGACAATTTTTGCTGTTACACCCCGTATATATATATATATATATATATATATATATATATATATATATATATATATATTAATACATGTTTCATTAAATAATATAGATAAGTGTTGTCTATATATTTTATGTAAGTTTTTTTCATATAGTCTGATAAGCTTAATAACATTATCATTAAACAATGAAAGAAAATCACAATATTGATACATATTTTTTTAATCCAATCTAAGCTTTCGGCTTACATAAGCCATTATCAAAGATGACAATTACACAATATATATATATGTAAGTAATTGATTTTGGGGATTTAGGCTTACTCCCTCTCCTTTTATTCTTTCCTTTTTTCTTTTCTCCTTCTTTCCTTCCTTTTCCTTTCAAATTTCCTGTGAAGAAATGTGGTAATTCATTCATTTTCGTAAATGAATTTTCTTTGATATGTCCAGGGAGAAACTAATTTCTCATGGACGAAATGATCATCTGTATGAGTTAAATTGTTTCGATCTCATCAATTGTAATTCATACACACACCGCGCAACCGCGAGCCCCACCCCCCTCGCGCGCGCGCGCACACACACACACACACACACACACACACACACACACACACACACACACACACACACACATATATATATTATTTAGTGTTTTATAATCAGTTATTTCTACGCGCTGATTTTTCGAATCATATGTCTAATACTGGCGATCAAGTGATAGCAAGTCTCCTCACTGCTGTAATATATTCCATTTCTTTTCTTCTTGATTCAATAGTACCGTCATCTCGCAGAAAATTAGATTACGAGACACAAGAGACAATTTTTATTGTTAATTCTTCTTCTATGTGGCATCGCCCTTCAGGACATCGGAGATCATGGTTCTCCACAATTTCTTCTATTTCGTAACTCTTTGTAATTTTTTCTTTTCTTTTCACAATCTCTCCTAATCTCTGTTCTACCAAACGTTTAAACATGCTCGTAAAGCAGATTAGGTAGGCGCTGCTTTCATCTGTCTCCCCTGTTTTCCAAATGTTCTCTGAGAGTCAAATTATCCGAAGCCCTGTTTCATCATTATGAGCCCTAGAAATTTCAACTCCTTCTTTCTTATATTAAGTAAAAGTGTCCTTCTTGTTACCATTTTTCTTTAAAACATTGTCTTTGCCGAATGGTCAGTCCGTGGCATTCTCGAATTCCTTCTTTGCAACCACATTTCTGTACCCTCAAATCTCTTCATCTGTGAAGAGATTATCCAGCATTCACAGAGAAATGTTGTTACGTTATAGTTCAGTACATTTTTCTTTATATCTAACTTAATTTTCCTTTTACTTAATACATTTTTTCTATACTTTAGCTTTTGGAAGGCATCTTCCGATGTCCTAATGCACCTTCGAGTTTTAATGTTGCATGTGAAAAACACTTAGATATTTAAATTTTTGTATTTGCTTGATTTTCGTGATTGCAATTTTTAATTTGTATATTAGGCTGTTCCTTTTGCTGACAATCATACATTGTGCTTACCTTGTTAAAAAATCATTTTGAATTTTCTTTTTGAGTTTGCCATCAATACAGTTCAGTCCCGGTATTTTATTTTGTCAGAGCTTTCTCCTGATTATAAATATTGATAGGATTTTGAGTTCCATTTTGACTGTCTCACTGTCTAGGTAAAATAAATTAGAAGACATCTCTGTGTCCAACATTCTCCTTTAAGTTCTGTCCGCATGCAAGCTGTTTTTTTCCTTGGTAAAGTTTACAGATTACTCGAATATCCTGGACTAGTTCCAAAGAAACATGGAAATTGATTTGAAAGAAGAAAGGTACCATCAATATTGGATTTGGTTTGGTTTTACGTCATATCAACACCTCAGTGGGTTAATTAACTCCGACATGATTTTTGTGAGAGGTACATATGAATAGCATATGTATTCTTTGTAATAAATCACATTGTAGATCAGGTTTCATTGACGTATTTTTGTAAAGAGGGGTTTTGTCAAGAGCAAATGTATTGCTGGTAATATTATTTTTTTCAAAGCAGTATTGCTGATATATTTACTATAAAACTCTGTTTATATACTTTCATAGTGTTTTGATCCTAGATTTGGGGCTAACATTTTACCCAAATCTGCTACCCTAACAGGTATAATCATCCAGGGTTTAGGTGGACCTGGGAATAACAATAATTAAGAGATGGTTTCACGCACCACAAAACCTCTCGTTCAGAGGCTTTGCTGCCGGATGTACTTTATCGTCATACCTAAGACAGAAGAAGATTGGAACAATCTAAACTACAGTCATCAGCCTCATATACATATACGGTAAAATATAAGGTCACTTCTTAAAATATTCGGCCCTAAATAAAAAAAAAAATTTAAAAAAATAGCCGACTTACAACCGTGTCGCTTTATTTCTTTTCGAAATAATCGTCTAGAGACATTGCATGCATTTTCCCTGTTTCTTCCACTATTCAAAATCTGCAATGTCGTCTTTCGGATTCGTCATCAAGTGCTTTCTGTTTTACAGTCTTGAAAAAAGGGAACACATGCAGGGAGCCACATCTGGATTGCAGTGGTACATATAGCCCGCGTGAAGCAATGTCTACAAAAATTAACGTAAAAAGAAATGAAAGCCTGTACAAGACATGAGATATCTACTCGCTCTCTCAATACAAATGCCAAGGTCAAAGTGTACCGCGTTTCAAGAACCGGCTTGGCTTATCAATGTAGACTGCGAAAATCTGTTTGAAGCGTGTCTATTCACGTTTGTGAAGTCAGATCCCTTTTCAATCGTTGCTGAGTTACATCAAGGATAGGCAACTAGTTATCACCACACAGGTAGATACGCACTGGCCCGACCTCGTGTATCAGAAAAGAGATTCGTTGCGCCTTGTGAAAATGGGCGGGATTTGGAAGTGCAGATCAATAGTATATCGAGCAAAGAAAAAAGCTATTATTCAGAATACAACGGTAAGATTCTATAGGAGATTGAAATTCAAAAGAATCATCTGACATAGACGAGAAACCAAGTGAATGAGTTATCCGTCAGGTTGAAAATATTATTGACACAACTGACTACAGATCGAAAGTGAAAGGAAAGGAAAAAACTGATAAATATTTAGAAAATATCCTCAGAGAAATAAAGAAATTAAGAAGCATGAAGATGAGCATTAGAGCACTTGGGAAATTTCCGAGGTTCCTTACAAATACATTTAAACAAATGCAAATTCGTGAAAGACGCGCAATATCTGCACCATTGGAACAGGGATTGGTAACCTTTTGCTAACTATGTGCCGACTTAGGGTTTTAAAAGCATTCAGTGTGCCAAAGGCATACGCATTTTTATACACGTCAAATACCTGTTCTACGATATATTTTATGTTGGTTTGGTTTGTTTTACGACATATCAACCTTAATGTTTTATTTACCCATTGAGGTTGATATGCGGTAAAACAAACCAAACCAACATAAAATATATTGTGGAACACGTACTACCGAGAAGATTTTTATTGCTGGTAATATTTTCTTTGAAAATAAACTATAGTTGGTAATATCTTTTTTTTCTAAAAAGGTATTGCTGGTAATATTTTTTACAATGTATTTCTGGTATGTATTAAAACCTATTTTTACACTTTCATGATGTTTTGAACCCAGTTTGGGTGTTAACTATTTGCCCATAGTTGGGATTCTAACAGGTGCTACCACTCCGGGTCAGGGTGGACCTGGGAACATCAGCAATTAAGAGGTGGTTCCACGCTCCATAAAAACCTCCTGATCAGAGGCCTTGCTGTTGGATGTAGTTTATCGTCTTATCCAGGACACACAATATATTTTATATAGTAATATATAGTATATATATTTTAGTATATATTAAAATACGAAACAGCTAAATATCTTCTTTGCGTTGTAGTAGTTATTGGTTCGGATTTCGTGATGTCATTTGCGGCTGCGTGCCATTGGAAATTGCTTGGCGTGTTACGTTTGGCACGCATGCCGTATGTTGTCGATCCTTGACTTAGAAGACTGTGGAAGCAGTGAGGAGACTTGCTCAAACCCGATATTTATTGAAAGGCACGACTTGCTGTAGTTGTTAAAAGTAAAATAATGATCATAGTAGAATTTGTTTGATAAAGCGAAATAATGTTACATTACGCGAAACCTGAAATGTTATTTAGACATTTATTGTTTTATGGTACGTGATTCGATGAGATATCTTTAGTTCATACTTGAGTGTATTCTGGAGTATACAGGTAAGTCTGGGTTGTATTTATCTTTGAGTCTGTAAGTAGATACCGTATTTTCTCGAAAATAATACACACCCATAAATAATACGCACCCCAAAAAATGATCCAAAGATTTAAAAAAAATATATCTATCCCTATGTCTAATACGCATCTCTAAATTGTGTCAAAATAATTAATTACTAAGACATTTTATCGACCTTGACATTAAAATAAAATCGAAACTAAGCAGCTAAAACAATGTACAAAATTACTATGCGGTTTTCCTGAATCACTAAAATCAATCAAGTACGAAAATTTAAATATCTAAGTGTTTATGGGATACTGGAATCGCTAAAGATGCTTTCCAAAAGCTAAGAAAAGTATTAAGAAACAGGAAAAAAACGTTAGAATCAAAGAAAAGAACACAGGACTGTTATATAATATTAGTCTGTGAGGAGATTGTCCAGCATTCTCTGGCAAATTCTTATATCCAAGAGAATGCTTGACAATCTCCTCACAGATGGAGGCGAGATTTGAAGCAACAGAAATGTGGTTCTACTGATACAATTCGGGAATACCATGAACTTTACATGTCAGCAATGGAAAATTTTTACAGAAAATGGAAACAAAAAAAACTGTTATATTCATCATCAAAAAGAGAGAATTGAAATTTTTCTGGCGCAATGAGGAAAGAGGGCCTAGAAAATTTGACACTAACAGAACATATTGAAAGCAAGAGGCACTGAAAAAAACATAACCTGCCTAACGAACGTGTATAAATTGACAAGACTAGATTAGGAGAGCCAGCGAAAAGACAAAGTTTACTACGAGATACAAGGAGACCCATGATCTCCCATGTCTTGAAGGAACATTGCACATAATAGGAGAAAAATTCCATCTCCAGGTGGTACATATACATGAAATTTTTATAATTATTTCTTGTCATTAAAAAATTAAAACCAAGTTATTAGCCATTATCAATATTTTTAAAACAAATATTGACAATCTTTATAAGACTCCAACAATCGGTCGAAAACTGGATTATCGAGTCACTGCTTGTACACATGTCATTCTTTAAATGCTTCCATGACTCAGACTTAATTAGGTTTCGTAAGTTATCAGCTGAGAGAATGGACGAAGTTTCTTCGTAAAATAATGACATCCCAGCTTTTATTGGGGGTTGCTGTCCCCTTGTGTACCAAAACACAAACCTAACGCCCACCAAATGTACAGACAATATCCTAACGACCCCCAAATTTATATTCGACTTTTCATTGGATTTTCTTGGCGCTAGTATTTCATGTCAAATGGTGTTTTTATAAGTGTAGCTTAGATGTGGCACAAGGTCGAAAGTGTGGAGAACTCAGTTATGATCGAATTCACTACTCAGTCGTAATTGATCTAGAGACACGCTTGTTAACTATTACACCACGTCGAAGTGCCCAAACTGATTTTCGAATCGTAGCGTAGATGTGGCACTAAGCTTAAAGTGTGGGGCACCTAGTGAGCATCGAACTCACTACCCATTTGTAATTTATCTAGCGTGACATGCTTCTTAACCATTACACCACATCAAAGTGCCCGCATTGCATGTGGAATTATTTTCTTAGTAGTTTACATATACAGGGTGTCCATAAAGTTCGTGTGCATTTATCAGTTATAAATTTTTTAAAATGCACATGAACTTTATGGACACCCTGTATATAAACAAACATTGTGTCTGTATGTATGTATGGTAGTTTGTACAACGATCGAGTGTACGTCTTTTTAATAAGAACTCCCTTTTACACTCCTTTCAAATTCTGAGGAGCCGAAGAAAAAGACGGAAAGAAATTCGTTCGACTTAGTTAAAAGAAAACTTTAAGTTCAAAAAGATTGTCCAGCGCGTTGAAGAAAAAGATAAAACTCGCTAATCTATGTGAAATTTAGACCAATGAAAACGTTGTATCTATAAAAGAAAGATTGTCTTTGTTTACCTGTATGTCTGTATCTTTATTTGTACTATAAACGAGTGCACGTCTTTTAAAAAGACATAAATTTTGGAGAAGAGTAACCGATGCATTAAAAACATTTTAAAAAATGATTAAAAAATAACAAAAATTTTAAAGGATAAAGCATAACAAAAAAAGCAAACGCGTAAACAAGAATAATAATAAAAACAAACAACCTAAAATCGAACGGCCAATTACTGAAAATCAGCTCTGAATTGTAAAATACAAAACTCAATAAAACTAAGACATTATTGAATTAGAAAAGCTTTTAATTGTTTTATGAATAATATATGTTAAGGTTAACGAAGCCAAAAGAATTTCCGATGAAAATTTAATTTTTACAAGAATTGTTTTCTTTTCTTTTTTTTACAATTTTAATTACAATAATTTATAAAGTTGTAAAATCTTTTAGAATTCAGTTTCAATGTATTGTTATTAAGTAAAACTAGTTTTACTAACCATAAATCTAAAAGCTTATTACAATTTGCAATCGACCACCACTTAGAAATAAGAATTTTACATTGTTTCTAGATGTGTATAAAAAGAGCATCATGCAAGGCACCATTGAAGGTAGACATAGAAGAGGACGCCAAGGCAAAAACTGGTTGGATTATGTGAAACAATAGACAGATATGACTATACCAGAATTGCTGATGGCTGCCATAGATAGACTGTTGTAGACAAGATTCAATGTGGCTCCTCCTAAGATTATAAAAAGCAAGGGGATGATGATGATAATGATGATGATGATGATGCCTTTTTAAGACTAAATGTGAGTACGAAATAATAATAACTTCCTTTATCCACTCTTACAATTTCGGGCGAGCTGAGGACAAAGACGTAAAGAAATTCGCGAGCCTGCGTGAAATCTTCTTTGGAGCAATGAAAACATTGAGTTCAAAGAGATTGATCGGTGAGCTGAAAGAAAAGACAAAACAAATTCGCGAGCATTTGTGAAATTTTCTTTGGACCAATGAAAACGTTGTTTTTACAGGAATAAGCCGTGGAGCCTAGAAAAATAAAGAAAATAAAATAGCAATCCTATGCGAAATCAACAGGTAAAGAGCGTCCGAAAACCATGTGGAAAATTTCCCTATTCTGTTCACGCGTTCAGAGTTCAGATTTTTGACCGTGTCAAATTTCTCGCTGATTATATTATCGGCATTAACGAAGCGTTTACCATTTCAAAGAACATTATTTCAACTATCCAAGAAAGCGAAGTATTGTTCGTGATTTCCATTAATCATTAATCTTCTTGGCGTTGGTAAACAAACAGTTAATTTTAACCCCGAAGTCCCACGCCACTATAGAACAACATCAAACAAGACTTTTAGTACCTCAAGAGAAAGGAGAGCTAGGGAGGGTACCTGAACACAGAGAGAAATATATCTTCAGCCCGAAAATGCACGAAATTCATTACATTCGGCAGGTGAAACATCAGAACAAAGGGAAAAAATACTCCGAAAGAACAAGGACGGATGCAGAAGATCAGAGACAGGAAAGGCTTCGGTAGGAAAGAGATAAGTCGGCTGCTCTTATAGCATCAGATAGTCCTGAGAAAAGACAGGAAAGGCTTCGGTAGGAAAGAGATAAGTCAGCTGCACTTATAGCATCAGATAGTCCTGAGAAAAGACAGGAAAGGCTTCGGTAGGAAAGAGATAAGTCAGCTGCACTTATAGCATCAGATAGTCCTGAGAAAAGACAGGAAAGGCTTCGGTAGGAAAGAGATAAGTCAGCTGCACTTATAGCATCAGATAGTCCTGAGAAAAGACAGGAAAGGCTTCGGTAGGAAAGAGATAAGTCAGCTGCTCTTATAGCATCAGATAGTCCTGAGAAAAGACAGGAAAGGCTTCAGTAGGAAAGAGATAAGTCAGCTGCACTTATAGCATCAGATAGTCCTGAGAAAAGACAGGAAAGGCTTCGGTAGGAAAGAGATAAGTCAGCTGCACTTATAGCATCAGATAGTCCTGAGAAAAGACAGGAAAGGCTTCAGTAGGAAAGAGATAAGTCAGCTGCACTTATAGCATCAGATAGTCCTGAGAAAAGACAGGAAAGGCTTCGGTAGGAAAGAGATAAGTCAGCTGCACTTATAGCATCAGATAGTCCTGAGAAAAGACAGGAAAGGCTTCGGTAGGAAAGAGATAAGTCAGCTGCTCTTATAGCATCAGATAGTCCTGAGAAAAGACAGGAATGGCTTCGGCAGGAAAGAGATAGGTCAGCTGCTCTTATAGCATCAGATAGTCCTGAGAAAAGACAGGAAAGGCTTCGGTAGGAAAGAGATAGGTCAGCTGCTCTTATAGCATCAGATAGTCCTGAGAAAAGACAGGTAAGGCTTCGGTAGGAAAGAGATAAGTCGGCTGCTCTTATAGCATCAGATAGTCCTGAGAAAAGACAGGTAAGCCTTCGGCTAGCCAGAGCTCAAGAGTCTTTCAGAGCAGCTGAGACTCTTGAACAAATTCAGGAAAGACTTCAGTCTGTTAGAAATAAGGTCTGCTGCTACCAGGACAGTTTAACCTCATGAGCAATGAGATGAAAGACTACAGTTCGATAGAACTCGGAAGGCTGCTCATAGATCAGCCGAAACTCATGAACAAAGGTAAGACAAGCAGCAGGTTAGCAGAACTAGGGAACGGGGAATAGCTACTCTTGTCTAGGTGCAGTGCCACCGTGCTGCCTGTAACTATCACCTGGAGCATGACTATACTTCTATAATGAAAGCGACAATAGGCTCTATGTCTAAAGTCTGGTAAATGTAAAGCCAAGAAGATCTGCTACAGCCCTTGAAGCTTCTTCTTTCAGGCACCACCCAAGTGGCAACACACTTTTTGGACCGGGATCGAGCTTAACACTGAGAATGCAAGAGATGGTACATTGTAGAAGTAGCTATGTCAATAGATTTAAATGTGCTCTTACGCACAACTTTAATGTGATCATTGGTGCAGACAAGCGGCCTACTGGACAGCATCCGGTATGGTTTAATGAACCCGCCTGCAATGAAATAGCAGTGATCCTCCATGGTGAACAACATAACAAGAGAGACGTTTCTTCTAAAGCAACGGGACAACGCACTTCAACGGATTAATGAGATCCATAGTTTTTTATGATGCTTTTCATCATCATAATCATCATCATCATCATCATCGTCGTCATTATCATTCGACCTCCCTATGGTTGGTCTGACCTCCATTGACAATCCCTTTCCACGCTGTTCGGCTCTGGCTTGCTGACCCCAGAACCGCAATATGCAACCCCGAGTCCCTATCTATGGTGTCTGGGGGAGTCAATTTTCGCGAGAAGACCCTTCCAAAAGGATGCCATAAGAATAAGTAGGAGACGATATCCCTGTCCGCTCGGTGGCAGTGGCCGGCAAACTGGAATCGGTTTTGATGCTCTTCAGTACACTCTGCTGTTTCTGTTAATGAGGAATATAGTTACCATTTTGTTACTAAACATTGTAATCCAAGAAATCCGAAGGATATATTAAACAAAGAAGTGTCGTGTAAGGAATTCTACGCGCACCGTTTTATGACGCGTGGCAGCTCATTCAATCATCTTCATCACTCTTGAGATCTCTTACATCGATATGCAGTTGATATATCTGTTAAAATGGAGGCTGAGAAGCTGTTTTTGATTAGAAACAATCAAATGCAATCGGAGAATTATATTTATCTGAGATATGTCGTAAACAACACCTGGCAATCCTGGGCTGATTTGCATTCTACCATCAAGCTTTACACGAGGGCCCCGTTGTATGTATGAAAGGACGGAGGATGCCATGACCTATGTACGCTACGACGGTAGACCAGATATCTTCGTAATATTTACCTGTAACCCAAACTGGAAGGAAATTGGAGACGAACTTTTTTTCTGTGCCAAAAGTCCCAAAATATACCTGACCCCATTGCCAGAGTCTTTCGCCGGAAGTTGGAAAAGCTCATGGATCTGATTAAAAAAGAGGAAAACATATGGGTCCGTAAAGTGTGACATGTAGACAATTGAGTGGCAAAAACGGGAGGTACCACATGTTCACATCCTGCTTCGGCTGGCAACAAAAACTCACTCCACTGAAATTGACAGGATAATCTCGGCAGAATTTTCCAAATCCGTCGACAGAGAAGAAGTTCTATGAAATTGATGAAAGAAACATGGTGCATGGCGCATGTGGAAGGGGATTTAACCTCAACTCTCCATGTTTGAAGAACAATGTATGCTTAAAGAAATTTCCTAAGAGATTTCTTACGGAAACACCAACTGGTAATGACGGAGACCCTTCTTACAGGCGTAGAATGCCAGATGATAGTGGGTTTTCAGCAAAGGTTGGACAACATGAGGTTTGGCAATCAGCTGGTAGTACCCTCGTACCCTTTGCTGTCAAATGCCTACATTAATGTTGAATTCTGCAACTCGGTGTAATCTATCAAATATGTTTGCATTTACGTCAACAAGTGATCAGATTCGGACATAAATTTTATTTGCAGCATAAAAATAACCGAGATGAGGTAACCCACTATCAAATGGACAGATACATCAGTAGTAACGACGCATTTCCGCGCATTTTTGGCTTCCCACTATCTGAAAGATTCCCAGTTATTGTGCAACTTGCATTACATAGAGAATACGGTCAACATGTCTACTACACTGAAGCAAATGGTTTTCAGGTAGAACACACCCCTATTGATACTTACCCAATGATATACACCCATTGATACTACACTCAAATCTTTCTTCAAGCAATGCCAAAATGATCCTTTTATCCGCAGACTTTTGTACTCGCAAGTGTCAGCTTATTACGTCTGAAAATACCAAAAGAAATGGATGCATAGTTTGATAGGTCAAGAGGTACCGAAGCACATTGGCATTAAGTTTAATGAGTGCTTAGGTAGAGTGTACACTGTAGATCCCAGCCAACATGAATGCTTTTATTTTCGTCTCCTTCTCGAAGTTCGAGGCCAAACATCCTATCAAGATCTTAATATGTAACCGATTGGTTTGTACGACCTACCGAGAGCAAGCTTGAGTCGAGGTTTGCTTGGAGATGATGCCGAATGCAACTATAGTGTCGCAATCCTCTGAGACCAAAACACATTGCACATTTTTTAAGCTTTCATTGAACTTGACTTTATCCGATAATACAATTTGACGTATCAGCCAACTCTCTGAATTGGCCCTAAAAGGTTCAAGTTCATCGTATGGGATGAATGTACCATGACACACAGGGCAGCTCTGGAAGCAATGAGATGTGCCATGAGAGACATTATCGCTTATGGGAGGTATAACACTTCTGCCGGTCCTACCAAAAGGGAGAAGAGCTGATGAAGTTAGAGCGTGTCTCAAATCGTATCCGTTGTGGCAGTATATTCGAACGTTGACTCTGCGCAGCAACATGAGAGCACAAATACTTGGAGATCAGCTGTCTGTTATGTTCTCCTGCAACATTGTGTGTCTTGGCAATAGAAACGTACCTTCAGAGGTCAACTGAGTGATGATCATTGCCCGGCCTGCAATGTTGTCAGTACTGCTGATGAGCTTAAGGCTAAGGCTTTTCAAAACGTCCCACAGAATTACAAAAACTACAATTTGTTATGTAACAGGGAAATACCGACTCCAAAGAACAAAGCAGTTAACAGAATCAATGACCAACTGTTGCAAATCCTCCTGGAATCATCTCATATCTACAGGTTGGTGGAAACCATTCCAGATCTGGAACAGGTGGTCAGTTATCCAACGGAATTTCTGAATTCCCTAGAACCTTCCGGACTACCTTCACATAGATTGGAACTCAAAATGGAGGTGTCTATAATATTATTACGTAATCAGGACCCATCAAAACTTTGTAATGACACCGGGCTGGTAGTTCAGAAGTTGAAGCTATATGTAATTGAGGCATCGGTTCTTACTGGGTATGGAAATGGCGAAGATGTCTGTATTCCCAGGATTCTACTTTACCATCAGGGTCGGATATTTCTTTCGCGATTAGGAGACTTCACTTAGCAATACGAATAAGCTTTGTTATGTCTATTAACAATGCACAAGGCTAGACTCTATCAGTTAATGGTCTACATTTAGAAGAATCCTGTTTCCATCGTGAACAGTTGTTTGTTGGTTTTTCCTGTGTGGTAAATAGAATCAATTTATTTCTTTGTTCCACAAGGAAAGAAAAAGAATATTGTCTACCAAGAAGTATTGTAGTGCCAGAATATGTTTGTGATTGAATAAACGAATTTGAGTTATATTGCTGTTATAGATAGATTTTAACTTTTAAAATCCCAGCAACACCGAGTAGCTCTGCTAGTTTTTATATAAAAAGGATATACTATATAGTGAAGATAACGTACAATGTGTACGTTATGGTTCAATTGTGAGACTGTGACCCTCTAGCACCCATTTTATTTCTCTCTGCCCACTTTGAATCTTTCCAACGTCTCCAGAGTTTGCGGTACGCCGAGTGTGGGACTCACTGTAAATTATCAGCCATACCATGGTTAATCCAGATTCCCCACTTGAAAAAGGAATAAAATGTTGCAACATATCTTGGCTTTGACATATAATTACAAACATTCTGGAATATCGATAATGGATCCCTTAGAATAATCTGGAATAATGTTCAAAAAGACCAGTAACATCGAACATCCAAAGAAATATTGAAAAGAGAGGGGGATACTCACATTAAACAATTGGAGATCGAGATTTACAGGATGTATGGAATGAAGACTGATACTGTAATAATAGTAATCGGAGCTCTGGGCCTCATGAGAAAAAGAATGGATAATTTGACTAACAGTATCCCAGGTAACATCATATACATGTTTCCCAGAAAATCGCCCTACGAAGCACACCCATATACTAAGAAAAGCCAATCAATTAAATGGCAATTCTATAGAACCTAAGGACCATAGTTTGAACCCGGATCTACAGAATAAAATACAAGAAATATAACACATAAACAACAGCAAAAACAATAATAATAATAATCTGTATTTCGTCTCGTTTAGTTAGAAACGCCTCTTTGAACTACCCCCCACAAAAAAGTCTTTAAGAGTAAGTCATGGGTCGCCACCATTTCTCATGCTAGTTGGCCGAATATCATCTTGCTAGATAAAATTATCTCGACGTGGAATTGTCTTTGCCGTTTCTTTCTCCTTGTTGATTTTAATTTCTATTAAATGCAAGTACCGCAAGCCCACTGTTGGGTGTGGGGTGGGGGAAGGCAGGAATGGCCGCTGAAGGGCTCTGCGTTCATTGAAACTTGAAGCTTGGCGTTAAAGGTAACCAAATTTTCGCTAGTAACCATGAAAATGTGGGCGCCCTCGAAGACTTGCTGCCATAAGGGGGTAGGCGTTTACGCCGTATACACAAAGATGGATGTCCATATTTCTTAAATCCTTTGTTAGTATAGGACAATTTGACTTATTCTAAGTTAAGACTTAATGTTTCAAGAGGGACAAATGTAAGCCAAGTGCCATTCCTACGACCCAGTATATACATCTAGTGTCATCTCTGAGACTTTACGAACTACTTCCCTCTCTAATTGTTCTTGTTGTTTTTGTAATTATCGTACGTGTTATATGTAATAGGAGTAGGTATTCTCCCCTACCACCCGGTCAACATTCCTCCCCCTTCTCTTGGACATGAATAGAGGCTCACAAATTGTTTCTTGTTTAGGAAGGTGTTCCCGGAACTCTCTCTCTGTCTCTGGCCTCTGTACTAGTGATGCCGTGTTTCTCCCGTGATGTGTGCAGTCTGTGGCATTACCTCTTCATTCTGAGGGTACACGGTTGGCAGTTCCCTGGTTGCTGTTTCCGACTGGTAGTTAGGAGCCCTAACTCTTGCGTAGCGTCTTGAGCGGCCGCTCTGATCAACAGTTGTATAATATCGGGGTGTCTGTAGTGCCATGTCGCGCATGGAAAGGTGTCCCTGCAGTCACCTCCGGTGGGAAACCCTGAGGCCACATTTTGATGTAGGCTGTGCCCATTTCCCTCTGCCCACGTCGCGGCCGATAACCGTCGGCTTCTTTTACCTCAGGCCTTCTCATCTTACAACCATAATTCCACATGATGACTTACAAAGATCGAAAAAATAAACCTAAACCAGCCCCTTCAAAATCACCTAAAGCCCTCAACATCTCGTTCTCCAACATCCGTGGCATTAGAACCAATTTCTACAGTGTGGAATCTTTCTTCACTGAAAACTGCCCGGATATACTGGCTCTGTGTGAGACCAATCTTGACTCATCTATCCCCTCCTCTGAATTTTCGATCCCTGGCTACCTTCCTCTCCTCAGAAAAGACTCTCTAACCCACATGCATGGCCTTGGTGTCTACGTCAAGGACCATCTCCCTCTGACTAGAGAGTTCTCTGTCGAATCGCCGGAGCATTCGTACATGTGTCTCCGACTGTCTCTTCTCAATGATGTAAGCTATCTCTTCTTCCTTTATCGCTCTCCATCCTCTCAGGACTGTGGAATACTTGATGCCATTTCTGACAGGATA
Source organism: Acanthosepion esculentum (assembly GCA_964036315.1). NCBI lineage: Eukaryota > Metazoa > Mollusca > Cephalopoda > Sepiida > Sepiidae > Acanthosepion > Acanthosepion esculentum. The sequence continues at coordinate 96,448,686 of OZ038487.1, forward strand.
GACAAGGCCTTCTCTCTCCACCCGTACGCTCACATATTTGTGTTTTAACGCCCACCATAACAAGTGGCTTAATAATGCTACTACTGACCTCGCAGGCATACACACAATTAACTTTTCAGTTTTTCAATCCCTCACGCAGATAGTTGACTTCCCCACGCGTTTTGCCTACAAGCGGGACGGTAAGGCCTCTCTTCTCGATTTGTGTTTTACCTCCATCCCCGAGTCTTGTAGTGCCACGCAGCTCTGCCCTCTTGGTAACTCTGATCCTGTGACAGTGTCTATTAACATCTCCTTCAACCCCACCCTCTGCAAAGAGCCTGCTACCATTGTATGTTGTATTTAAACTTCCCATTCAAGAATGTGCTTCAGAGGTCTCATTCTGGGTTAAAGCTGGAATTGACGCTTTCATCCGCTCAAGGAAATTCAAGGTCAAATCGCGCTCCTCCCCGTGGTTCTCCGCTGCTTGCTCAGTTGCCATTGACCATAGGCACCACTTCTTCCGCCTATTTCGTAGCGATATGTCCGACTGAAATAGACGCCTCTTTGCCTCCGCCCGTAACGAGTGTAAGCGTATCCTCAACGAAGCTAAGTCACTATTTTCTGTTCGGATGAAGGCATGTATTGCATCTCGCAAATTTGGCTCCAAGGATTATTGGCGTCTCTGCAAGAGCGTTCTGAACAATTGCAAACCCTCTATATCTCCCCTGTTCAACCAGTTTGAGGTCTTGTTTTTTTCTTGACCTCCTCTGCCGACAAGGCTGAATGCAACAAGGCTGAATGCTTTGCTCGGAAATTTTATTTCAATTCAACGCTTGACGCTTCCGGTGTACATATACCAGATTTCCCTCTCAGATCTGAGGCCCCTTAGAGCGAGTTACACATATGCCCATCATTGGTATTGGGCATTATCTCTAATTTAGACCCCCACAAGGCTAGTGGGGGAAATTGGATACCAGCCATTGTCTTGAAGAAATGCGCGCCTGAATTGGCGCCCGCCCTCTCTAAATTATACAACTACTGCCTCAAGGAATCTTGTTTTCCTGTCTGATGGAAGTCGTTATCCATTGTTCCTGTCTTTAAGAACTCTGGCGACACCTCCGACCCTTCTAATTACCCTCCTATCAGTCTCCTACCCCTATTTGGCAACGTCTTCGAAGCCCTTATCAACACCGAAGTGGTTAACCACCTTACATCACATGATCTGCTCTCAAACAAGCAATATGGATTCCGCTTTGCCCGATCTACAGCTGATGTGCTTACGACCATCACTGAATTTGTCTACCAAGCTCTTCATAATAACGGAGAAGCTCGCGCCGTGGCCCTTGACATTTCCAAGGCGTTTGATAGGATTTGGCATGCCGGCCTTCTTCGCAAGCTTCAGGGCTATGGTATCATAGGTCGATTGTTTGACCTAATACAATCATTCGTGTCAAACCGTGATTTGAAGGTCGTTTTCAACGGATTCTCCTCCAGCTCCTATCCCTCGAACGCAGGTGTTCCACAAGGCTCCATCCTAGGCTCTACCCTGGTCCTTATATTCATAAATGACCTTCCTGACGCCATAATAGTGCTTAATCGCATCTTACAGAATTTGTAATAGAGGCTATATGAACAGTCATTAAAACAGCTCAACCTCTTGAATATTGACACCGTCAAAATATTCACTAAACAATGTAGTACGCAAATTGCCAACATTCTTTAGGTTACGGCTTTACGAAAAACTGTTCGGCGTCTTTTATTTCAGTTCAGATCTATCTATCTATCTATTTTCTGTTCTTATCTATTTTGTTCCTATCTATCTAAGTTTGTTCAGATCTATCTATCTATCTATCTATCTATATATCTATCTATCTATCTATCTATTTTTCTCTTCTTATCTATTTTGTTCCTATCTATTTAAGTTTGTTCAGATGTATCTATCTATCTATCTATCTATCTATCTATCTATTTAGTTCTTATATATCTATCTATCTATCTATTTAGTTCTTATATATCTATCTATCTATCTATCTATCTATCTATCCAACTATTTTTATGTTCTTATCTATTATGTTCGTATCTATTTTGTTCTTATCTATCTTTCTATCTATTTTTATGTTCTTATCTATTTTGTTCTTATCTATGTATCTATCTATTTTTATGTTCTTATCAATGTATCTATCTATTTTTATGTTCTATCTATCTATCTCTAAGTGTGTTCAGATCTATCTATCTATCTATCTATCTATCTATCTATCTATCTATCTATCTATCTATCTATCTATCTATCTATCTATCTATCTATGTAACTTATGACTCGAATGCAATAAACCGAAGTAAATGTTTAACGGAAAAATTACGGATGCGATGATCTAATATTGTTTGTGACAATATTTGATGTCTGTTTTCCCGATGTAGCGATGGAATCTTATGAAAAACAATTTGATCAATAAATTTCCCCGCCTAAAGAGCATGCACTTGAATTGGTTTCATATCCCTAGTTTAAAAAATAAAACAAAACAAAAAACCGGAACTCGAAGTAGCGCCATTTTAAAAACATTTAATATTTTCTAGCGCTCACGATTTGTCGCCAAAACAAGAAAATAAAAAAAGATAAATGATTGCAAATAAAATCGACGTGAGTAAGAACATAAAAAAAAACGAGGAAGAAAGTTTATTGTTTTATTGTTTCGCTTCTGGACTATTTTTACAGTAAGCCAACTCGAATCTCCACTTTAAAGATCATGTCTTTTATACAACTTCGAGGAGTTTGATCTCAAAGAGCGCAAGCCGAAAAAGCTGTCGGTAGATTCCGAGAAAAACATAATTATAAATACGCACAAATAGACACACACACACACACACACATATATATATATATATATATATATATATATATATATATATATATATATATATATATATAAATATATATATATATATATATATATATATATATATATATATATATATATATACAAATGACAATGAGAACGAATCAAATATGACTTCAAACGTTCATAACATTAATTTAAAAAAGAGCTCAGGACAAAAGTAGTGTGATAATTCTTTATTATAGGTTATTACATTCGAACGTACATATTTCCGCTACAAAAATGACTTAATGTTTCGATGCAACACAGCTTCTCATCAGGTGGTGGTAAAATAATCTATGCTATGTTGCATCGAATCTTTGCATTTTTGTAGCGGAATTATACATGTTCGAATGTAATAACCTATAATGAAGATATCTATCTATCTATCTATCTATCTATCTATCTATCTATCTATCTATCTCTCTCTCTCTCTCTCTCTCTATATATATATATATATATATATATATATATATATATATATACAAAGTTTAAAAAGTAATCATATTTTCACAAATAGCGTGAAACTCAGAATCACAAACTCACACCAATTCAACTTAATATATATATATATATATATATATATATATATATATATATATATATAGGGAGAGAGAGAGAGAGAGAAAACAACTGAAAAGTTTCAAATTTAAAAAAAATTGAATGTTTTTTGTGAAAGTATTTTTATATATATATTTGATATTTCAGATCAGCCCCGATCTTTCGTCACAAATGAATTAAATAACTGCATTCAGAATTTAATTCATTTCTGACGAAATACTTTCACAAAAAAAACATTCAATTTGTTTTTAATTTGCAACTTTTCAGTTGTTTTCTCCATATATATCAAGAAAGTATACCTGGCTTCTCATTATGCCATATATATATATATATATATATATATATATATATATATATATATATATATATATATATATATTGATTGATTGATTTCAATGAAGCATATATACATGAAGCATATATATATGAATTTAAATAAAATAGTCAAAGCTAATTATCCGGATAGTCCTCTTCGCTATGGTACCTAGACCTGTTGAATTTAAGCGCAGTACGAGACTGGGGTCAAGATCACATCAATTTACGGATCAGTTGGCTAGAGGTAACCGTAAGTTCCATGCTAACAGTTTCTTTTCTCGCACTTCTCGCTTGTGGAACTCCCTTCCGACTTCATGATTTCCAGCCAACTTTAATCTTCAAATATGTAAATGCAATATGAATTTCTATCTACTGTTCCCCTGATTACTCTTTTGGTTCTCTATTACTAATGTTTCTGTTTCTAATTCTTCCACATCTAGTAACCCCCTGTGTCTTAGTAGCTTTACAAAATTAATAATATATATAGATAGATCTCAACTGAACACATACACACAGGTGTGTATATATATATATATATATATATATATATATATATATATATATACAGGGGTTGGACAAAATAATTGAAACATTTGTTAAATTCAATGAAAACTTATTTAATATGGAGTTGGTCCTCCTTTAGCCTCACATACAGCTTTAATACTTCTAGAAATGGAATCATACAGCTTCCTGACTTCATTCAGAGGAATTTTCAGCCATTCTTCCATTAACACCTTCTCCGGCTCTTTACGACACGACGATGGAGGATAGCGACTCCTAACTTGTTGCTCCAAAATGCACCACAAATCTTCAATAATATTGATATCTGGAGATTGGGGAGGCCATTCCATGTGTTCTAGCTCACTTTCATGCTCTTCATACCAATTCTTAACCACTCAAGCGTTATGTATTGGAGCATGATTGTCTTGGAAGATGCAGTCACCATAAAGAAATAAAGTCTTGGCCATTGGATGAACATGATCTCCCAAAATGTTCAGGTAATCTTTGCTGTTGATTCTACCATGCAGGGCAACTATTGGACTAAGACAATTCCATGATATGGCGGCCCAAACTATCACTGATCCACCTCCATGCTTCACTGTTGGAAGAAGGCAGTCAGGGTTGTAAACTTCTTTGGGCTGCCTCCACACATAATCTCGCCCTGGAGTTCGGAAAAGAGAAAAACTGGACTCGTCTGAGCATATGATTTGATTCCATTGGTCTGCAGGCTAGGCATTATGATCTCTGCACTACTTCAACATCTTTTGAAAGTTGCGAGTGGAGAGAAGAAGTTTCCTCACGGCGGCTCTTCCATGATATGCAGCTTTATGGAGCTCACAGAAACTGAACTATTCAGATGATTATTCAACTCAGAAGTGACGTTGGCCGCATTTCTCCGATGGTTTTTTGCAACATTGCGTTTCAATGCACATCAGTCCCTGTCAGTAAGTTTGCAAGACTTGCCCAAACTGCTACGGTTGCTAGAGGTTTTGCCCTGTTTCTCGAATTGCATCATAGTTTTTGACATGGTAGCACTTGAAAAACCCAACAGTTCAGCAACATTAGTGACTGAGGCTCCTGCCATGCGAGCTCCAACAATTTGCCCTTTTTCGAACTCGGAGAGGTCACGCATTTAGCTTAAATTTTACTAAATTCTAAAAATATATAAGACAAAGACAGTAAATTAGATAAATAAACGTATTTACAATAGATATAAACTACAATTCGAAATTTTAGTTAGGTTCTTAACATATTAGGTCTTTGAAATATAGGAGTGGAATTTTCACCTGTTCCAATTATTTTGTCCAACCCCTGTAGATATAGATAGATAGATTGATAGATAGATAGTTAGATAACCAAAGAATCACCTTTCAGGCATACACAGTGCGACCACTGCTATAAGTTTCATGCCGGAACCAATCGTCAGGTGGACAGCAGCTGTAACCCGAAAATGGTAGCTTTTATACCACCAAGAAAGAAAAATGTGGACGGTGTTCGCGCATTGTGCCTAAGCCAACCAATTCTGTGAGATGGTGAAAGCAAACATCCAGCTTTCAGCTATAAAAAAAATACACAATTCTACTCCCCCTGCTAAACATTTCGCCGATGCGTAAAAAGTGCTCAATGCCACAGAGACACCCATTGCAGAACTTTCAAATATAATTTAAAATTAGCAGCTGTACACCCGAATGAAAAGAATATACACACACACACACACACATATATATATATATATATATATATATATATATATAGTCAAACCTAATGAGCCAGACACACCTACCAAGGTTTCACTTAGGTAGATCTGCCTAAGTGAAACCTTGGTAGGTGTGTCTGGCTCATTAGGT
>OZ038487.1:96457261-96499761 GCA_964036315.1 Acanthosepion esculentum
GAAACAATGATGTTGCCAGCTATATGTTTTTGAAACAATGATGTTGCCAACTATACATTTTTTTGAAACAATGATGTTGCCAACTATCCGTTTCTGAAACAATGATGTTGCCAGCTATATGTTTTTGAAACAATGATGTTGCCAACTATACATTTTTTTGAAACAATGATGTTGCCAGCTATACGTTTCTGAAACAATGATGTTGCCAGCTATCCGTTTCTGAAACAATGATGTTCCCAGCTATACGTTTCTGAAACAATGATGTTGCCAGCTATATGTTTTTGAAACAATGATGTTGCCATCTATACGTTTTTGATATATTTAATAAATATTGGATCTGGCATTAAATAACCCATAGTGGTTGATATGCCATAAAACCCCAAACAACCAACTAAAATACACTCGCACTTACACATAACGGATGCTGTTCATCTTGCTGAAGGATATATATTTTTCTTATCATCCATGGATGCAGTACTGCTGCCCTATATGGGCGGGAGTTGCAGTGTCTTCACATTCCAGTCTCGATAGAGCCGAAAAGCGTCTCCGTCTCCTTGTAGGCGACGAATTATTTTTCACTTTGCAACACCTTTCTTACAGACGAGACGTCATAAGTCACTCGCTCCTCTATCTCTATTTCCATGGAATGTTTTCCGATGAACTGCACTCCATAGTTACACCAGGTTTAACTCTCCCGTGAGAGATACGTTCCATTCGGGCAGCTACTTCCCACGTAACGTTGACATGTGAAACGGACTCCCAAGAGGTTGCTTCCACGATCACTACAATCTTAACTTGTTCAAGTCTAGGGATAACCGTTAACATGCGCACATGTCGGCATAAGCTGTAGACTTTACTCTGTAATACACTATATCGAGTGACTCTCGGGCGTTGTAGGAGGGAACACCAATGTAACAAAAAAAGAAATGGCTAGATCTTTCTTTCTGTTTTCCTTACCTAGCTTCAGTTTTCTCTCTGTCTCTGCAATCAACATGATGTCGTATGAGTGCCTAAGATGGTGAGATCATCGCCAGTCACTGTTAAATTAATGCCGTCAGAAGACCGATTTTTGTTTTACACCGCTTCTTTTTTTTGTGTACTTACTCAATTCCGTTTGACGCTGTCTTATCTGGTTTGTTTGTTTGTTTAGTGGCATATCATCTCCTTCTGGGTTATTTAATGACGAAGTTTAATTTTCTTGGGATCATTATTAATTTCCTTTACAAAAACGTAGTGCTGGTAATACTTAATTTTTTTTTTTTGCCAAAAACGCATTGTTGCTAATATTTTATTTTAAATTTTGCAAAAATATTTTTCCTGGCAATATATATATTTTTTTTAGCAAAAATGTATTGCTTATAACATTTTATTTATTTTTTTTTTACCAAAAATGTATTGCTATTTATATTTTTTAAGCGAATTTTTTTTTTACAAATAATATATTGCTGGTAATATTTATTTTTTTTTTACCAAAAATGTATTGCTGGTAATATACAGTGCTGTTCGATAAAAGTGACTCACCTGAATTTTTTTACTTAAAAATTTTTTTCGCCCATTGTTTTTGGGGTCAAACTAATTTTTAATCTTACTAATTTAAAGACCCCCTTCCCGACCACCTAGTAAAATAAGTTTACTCAACCTAAGGTATTCTATTGATAATTATAATTTTGGATATAAATGAGATTTAGGGAAAAAATCTGTGCAAAAAAGTGACTCACTTATTTCCTGCAACTAGTAATCAATAGAAACATAACCGAACAGCTTTAAATAAAGAATAATAGAGGTATAATTTATTTATAATAAGTAATATAGTTCGAAATATGTAATAATCTATGGGTCCTCCTTTATTTTGAATAATCTTTTCAACCCTTTTTGGCATTGAGTTGATTAGGTTCTGGCAAATCTCATCTCCAAACATTGAATTCCATTCGGATATGAAATTCACAATCAAATCCTCTTTGTTGCTCAACTGCTTTCTCGAGAGCCTGTACTTTATAATGCTCCATAAGTTTTCTATGGGGTTGAGGTCAGGAGATTGGGGCGGCCATATCATAACACTCACCTGCTCTCATCAAAGTATTCCCCATCAATTTTGATTTGTGACAGGGAGCATAATCCTGCATAAAAATGAGCTTGGTGGAGTCGATTTGCACCCTTTCAGCAGAAGGAAGCAGACAAGACTCTAAAATTCTCTTGTACTACACGCTCCTGAGGGTCTTTTCAATAGGTTTTAAGAAACCAGTTCCATGAAAAGAAAAGCATCCCCAGAACATTATACTGAACGGATGCTTGACAGTACTTACTGCTAAATTCAAAGAGCTTTCAAAGATTCTTCGGATTTTAGATCGCTTATCCTTTGAATTTAGCTCAACTTTCGTTTCATCGGAGAAGAGAACATTTAGTAAAAAAAAATCAGGTGAGTCACTTTTAACGAACAGCACTGTATTTTTTTAACCGAAAATATATTGCTGGTAATATTTTACTTTACATTTTTAACGAAAATCTATCGCTAGTAATATTCTATTTTTTTTACCAAACATCTATTGCTGATAATATCTGTTTTTGTTACACCGAAAACTTATTGCTCGTAGTATTGTTTTTCCACGAATGTATTGCTATTAATATTTTTTTCATCAAAAATGTATTGCTGATAATATTTTATTTCATTTTTGCACCAAAAATGAATTTTTACTATTTTTTTTATCGAAAAAGTATTGCTGGTAATATTTTATTTTTACTTGAAATGTATTGCTGGTAATATTTTATTTTATTTTTTTGAAAAAAATGTATTGTTAGTAATATCTTTTTTACCAAAAATATATTGATGATAATATATTTTATTTTTATTGACTAATATTTTTTTTTACTGAAAATGTATTGCTGGTAATATTTTTTATTTTACCAAAGATATATTGCCAGTAATATTTTTTCAATTATTTTTTACATTAATGTATTGTTCATGATTTAAAAAAATATTTTCAGGGAAAGGACATGGTCTATGATTGAGTCTTTTTCCAAGTACCAATACGTGACTGCGAAGATGCCTTTTCTGCTTAAATCTTTAAAATACAGACCCCTCCATACCAGGCCATGATTCTTCCCATCTACATCTGATCATGAACACAGGCACAGTGCATCAGCTTCTCAAGAAAAGGCCAATCTTGCTAGGGTAACGGTCCCAACCAGAGAACTAAGATCAGAAATAGCAAATGGTAATTTACATTACTGTTCAAAAATATCACATTTTACATTGATAAAGCTCTTCGCAGATGGCGAACAAGCTTGTGAGAAAGATTTTTTAAAATTCAATTAACATATAGGCTGCCAGAAATCACTTAAGTTGGTTTATTAGAACCGTTTCCAATCAAATCCAGAGCCTAAACACAACTAGAATTACTGATGTTTTCATGTGCGAGATTTTTAATTTTCAGCTTCCAGAACTTGCTAGGAAAGCTTGATTTATTTAGGAAAAACAGGGCGTGATGCTTAAATGCGTCATCATTTTATAGTTTTAATTAGGCGCATTGTTTGTTTTTGATTTTGTTGCCTGCACATTATATTCGGGCCAGTTGGGCACTTTTTGTGAGAAAAAGCGCACCATGGCGCAATTCACTCCGCCAGCAATTTGGAAACGGTATGCTGTACTGCTTGGAAGCTCCAATACGAACATTTAAGAGTTTTTGGGTGACAATCTGAAGACAGTTCAGATTCAGAAAGAGTTGGATGGTCTAATGGTAATTACGAAGGTGTTTGGAGTGATCACCAGTGATGGCGTCGTTATACAGGACCTCAGACTCAACACGGAAGCCTACATCAAGTGCTTTGAGGACGTAGTGCTGGCCTGGGTTAAGAGAGAGGTTCCTGGAAGATATTACGTCTGGCACCAGGAGTCTCCACCATGTCACACAAGCAGGAGTACTCAGTCGTGGCTGTCAGATAATTTCGGCAACCACATCACCTCTTACATCTGGCCACTTAACTCCTCAGACTGCAATTCACTTGATTATTATATGTTGGGCGTAGTCGTGCGAGAGACTAGGGAAACCCCTTGTAACACCAAAGATGAACTTCAGGCAAAGATTATGGCAGCATTTACCAACTTAAACAAGGAGACCGTACAGAAGAGTTGCAGGAGATTCTGAATGGCGACATTATTGAATTAATTTATTCTTTAGTATTTTAAGATATCTTTGTGTAATGTTATTTTCATTCAAACATAATTTAGACGGCAAGTTATCCATCGCACCCTGTATGTTAAAATAATCCAGAAATTATAATGGGAGCAATTCGCCTGCACAAGCACAGAAAATGAATTTAATATTTACGCAAAACAAACAGAAATGGGCGTATGACAAGAATATATTTTCTCGCCGGATTATTCAACCTATACAGTGAGGCGATTATGAGAGAATTAGAATATCTACCAGAATTATTGCCGCACACAATCTTAACAACAGCAGACGAAACGGTGTTGACGGCAGACACAGGAACATTTACAGAAGATACTAAAGGGAAGCGAGAAGTAGGATTAGGGTTAGGATGTGTGGTAAGAAGACAAATTCTCTTTTATATATATATATATATATATATATATATATATATATATATATATATATATATATATATATATTAAAAAGAAGAGAGAAACCACAAACGTTTTTGGTTGTAATGTGGATCCTTTTAAAAAAATATGATGCTTTATTTTCCATAATTTTGCTATACGTGTTTCTGGTCTCGCGACCTTCATCAGGCAAAGCGTGAAGGTTTCCACATATTATTAAAAATATTTAATTTTTTCTTATGTTTTTCGATGTTAAATATTCTCGATATGAGACATTCTCTTTTTAGTGTGTTAGTGACCCAAATATCTTTCTTTCTATATATATATATATATATATATATATATATATATATATATATATATATATATATATATATATATATTTAAATATATTTTTGTAGGTACAAAATTTTATAACTGAACTGAAGGTGTTAAGCTTAATATTACTAGACATATTAAAATACTAAAGCAAAGAATAAAAAGGGAAGCAACCCCTCACACTAATTTTTTTTTTTATTGCATATTCTGTTTTTTTAATTACATTAAAATCTCCCGTAGAAGAGCGGGAGCGAAACCGGTTGCTTCCCTTTTTATTCTTTGCTTTATTAATTTAATATGTTTAGTAATATTAAGCTTAACACCTTCAGTTCAGATATATATATATATATATATATATATATATATATATATATATATATATATATATATGCACATATTTATCGATTTAAATACTACTTTTGATAATTTATATAAAGAGATACAATTCTATAAAATACACTCCATCCTGGGTACGACGTTAAACTGCATTCAACAGCAAGGCCTCTGATCAGGAGGTTTTGAGGAAGCGTGGAACCACCTATTAATTGTTGGTGTTCCCAGGTCCACCTGACCACATCTGTTGGGGTCCCAGCTATGGGAAAATAGTTAACTCCCAGGTCTTTTCCAGCACATTGAAACAATGATGCCAACTACACTTTTTTGAAACAATGATGTTGCCAACTATACATTTTTAGGCGCATTGTTTGTTTTTGATTTTGTTGCCTGCACATTATATTTGGGCCAGTTGGGCACTTTTTGTGAGAAAAAGCGCACCATGACGCAATTCACTCCGCCAGCAATTTGGAAACCAAGAAGACAACCAATATTGATGGCGACAAAGCAGATGTAGTTGGGATGAACCGATGTCCTGAACGGATACAATCCATAAAATAAGTTCTTACAGCATTTTGTCGATTTCTGAACAGTGGCTTCTAAATTCCAAAAGTCCGTGAAAATAAATATCAATCTTAAAAATCATTTTTTTTTTATCTCTAACAAGTCCGGATTAAAAATATCCCACCTTCCTATCAATTTAGTTTTCAGAGCGATCGCGATGCGTCCAACTACTCTTCTGAAAAAAAAAAAAAAGCAGAGGAGAGAAGAATTTGCAAATGTCTCTCATTTGTTAAAAAGAAATCTTCCAATTTTTATAGCAGAGTCAAACACTCGGAAGCTGGAGCGGTATCAGTCTGCGTGCGGGACGAGGTTTGGAGCCGGAGGGGAGATAATCGGAAACCCATTTGCGAAAGGAATGTTATTAAGAACGACAGAAATCGTCTGGTCTGAACGGAAGTACAGCATTTTGAGACGCACATTAAGTCATCATCTATCAATCGATACTGTGAAATAGCCTTTGATTAGTAATGATGGATGTGAAAACAGATACGAACAGATACGAACAGAATGATTATATATATATATATATATATATATATATATATATATATATATATATATATATATATATATAGAGAGAGAGAGAGAGAGAGAGAGAGTTACCTCACCGATGGGAATGAAAATATTGCGATGAATAAATACATACTTACATATTGTTATTGATAAAATGATATTTACGTATATAATCTATAATACAAATGATAATAGTAATAATACACACACACACACACACACACATATATATATATATATATATATATATATATATATATATATATTGTAGCATGACAATTATAAACTGAATTTTAATCTCATAATTTAACCATGGAATTGCCTTGAAAAAAGGTGAATATATTGCTGACATATGAATTACAGTATTTAAATATTGAATATACCCTCATTCTTATATATATATATATATATATATATATATATATATATATATATATATATATTCGGATTGTAAATAATATATATATGTGTATATATATATATATATATATATATATATATATATATTTGGGTGACTAGCACACTAAAAAGAGAATGACTCATATCAAGAATATTCAACATCGAAAAACAAGAAAAAATAAAGTATTTTTAATATGTGGAAACCTCCACACTTTGCCTGATGAAGGTCGCCAGACCGGAAACCAGTGTAGCAAATTTATGGAAAATAAAGCATAACATATTTTTAAAAAATCCACATTACAACCAAAAACGTTTGAGAGTTCTCTCTTCTTTTTAATATACACACTTTTCTTCCCTTTATATATATATATATATATATATATATATATATATATATATATATATATATATATATATATATATATATATAGACAATATTAGTGGTGAATATACACATACATATGCAATTATATATACACATACATATATGTATAAAAATAATTCCAAGAGGATATGATCCAGGTAGAACTCGATGTCCAGGACAGAGTAAGGATATAATACAAAGACTTAAACACTAATATTCCATGGTCATAATTTATTCCATTGGAATCGCAAAAACGATCCAATTCATCAGACCTACAGATTCAAAATGAAAACGGAAAAACGACTCCGGGAGAATTGGTGAGAGTATGTGTGAGAGTGTGGGGGGACCCGTGATCTATATAGATGGGTAATAGACGAGAGAGACGGGGCGGACTTTAGGCGGAGAGGGCACTAAAATTTAACTGAGGGAAGATTTAAAAAGGGATTTCAGTGATAAAAGGGTGCGTATTTTCAAAGATATACCGGAAGAGTGTACATTTCTTGGTGACACTCACACCCCTTAGGCGATACAATCTTATGCTCCCGCCCAGACCCCTACAACGCATACGTACACACACTAATAAGATAAAGGGAGAGTTTAGATAATCTAACCTTAGAAGGGATTTTAGAATTCCCTAAGGTTAAGTAGGGACGGCGTTTTGAAACGTATTGTCTAGCCGTTTCAAGTCATAAACTAACAATCTCTGCCTCCATAAATTTATCGGACTGGCCAAATGATTCTCGGGCGGCCTGTTTTCATCCCGCCCCCATCCCAAACGAGACCGTTTGACCAACACAAGGAATTTGGGGGAAATCCCGCTGACAAGATAAAGGCTGATGAAAACTTGTAGACAAAATTCCATTTTCTCTCTTCGTACCTACGGTTGATTATACATACCTGCGTACATTTACACCCATATACCGCTATATATATATATAACCAAGTGGGTAAATATAGGTAGATATACGAGCGAGCGATCGTATACATATATATATCAATGCTCGGTTGTGTAACAAAAACAGTACTCAATATTAAATCACAGAATTATTTAACATATATATTAAGAACTATACATAAATCCTTACATTAATTGCACAACGCAGAGTTTTATCAGTTGTCTAGAGCTGGAATTATTAATAAATAGTAATTACAGTACTTGACTCTTACGTCGGCATAAAACTCTGAGTTGTGCGCTTAATTTAAGGTATTATATATATTTATAATATATATATATATATATATATATATATATATATATATATATATATATATATATATACAGAGGTTGAATAATATGATTAGATCAGGTGCAAATTCCATTCCTATATATCACTTTAACTAAAACCTCGAAATTGCAGGTTATATCTATTGTAAATACGTTTATTTATCTAATTTAATGTCTTTGTCTTATTTATTTTTAGATTTTAGTAAAAATTAAGCTAAATGCGTGACCTCTCTGAGTTAGAAAATAGGCAAATTGTTGGAATTCGCCTGGCAGGAGCCTCGATCACTAAGGTTGTTAAACTGTTTGGTTTTTCAAGAGCTACCATATCAAGAATTATGACGCAATTCAAGAAACAGGCCAAAACCTCTAGCAGGCAGAGTATTCGGGTCGGAATTGCAGACTTACTGACAGGAACCGACGTGCATTGAAACGCAATGTGGCGAAAAATCATCGGAATTCTGCGGCCAAAGTGACTGCTGAGTTGGATAATCATCTGAATAGTCCAGTTTCTACTAAAACCGTTCGTTGTGTGCTCCATAAGGCTGCATATCATGGAAGAGCCGCCGTAAGGAAACCTCTTAGCTCCACTCGCAACATTCAGAAGTGGTTGAAGTGGTGCAGAAATCACAATGCCTGGTCTGCAGACCAATGGAATCAAGTCATATTCTCAGATTAGTCCAGTTTTTCTTTTTTCCCAACTTCAGGGCAAGTTTATGTGTGGAGGCAACCCAAAGAAACTTACAGCCCTGACTGCCTTCTTCCAAGAGTGAAGCATGGAGGTGGATCAGTGATAGTTTGGGTCGCTTTATGATGGGAATGTCTCAGTCCAATAGTTGTACTGCGTGGTAGAATCAACAGCAAAGATTACCTGAACATTTTGGGTGATCATGTTCATCCAATGGCCCAGACTTCATCCCCTGATGGTGACTGCATCTTCCAAGACGATAATGCTCCAATAAATACCGCTTGAGTGTTTAAGAATTGGGATGAAGAGCATGAAAGTAAGCTGGAACATATGTAGTGGCCTCCCCAATCTCCAGATATCAATATTATTAAACATTTGTGGTGCATTTTGGAGCGACAAGTCAGGAGCCGCTATCCTCTACCGTCGCGACGTAAAGAGCTGGAGAAGGTTTTAATGGAAGGATGGCTGAAAATTCCTCTGAAAATTCCTCTGTATGAGTCCATTCCAAGACGTATTAAAGCTGTATGTGAGGCTAAAGGAGGACGAACTCCATATTAAATAAATTTTTTTTGAATTTAACAAGTCTTTCAATTATTTTGTCCAACCCCTATATATATATATATATATATATATATATATATATATATATATATATATATATATATATTGTTTCTTGGCCGAACAGTTATTATTATTTGAATATTTACATTTGGAAGATAGTCTCATCTTTGTATATTATTATTGTTTTAATATAATTATTGTTTATACGTTATTGTTATGGATATAAATTACAGATAAATTTCACGCTAGTAAATGTTAATACTGTTTATTATAAATTCACCATTTACTTAAATATTTGTATCTATAAAAATAACGTATAAACTGTAGATATATTTAAATCAATCAATCAATCAATCTATATATATATATATATATATATATATATATATATATATATATATATATATATATATATATATATTATAATAAAAAGAAATACAATAAGATATATAATCCGGTGTTCTTAATTTATATTTTTATTTTTACAAAACAGTGTGTAAATTTACAGAGCTAAATATTATAAATTAACTGGTTTAAAATATGGTTTCTTCGCTACACAGGTATTACCATGTTTTAAAAACTGAAGCTAAAAACTTAAAATTTAATTATATAATTAAATTAAAAGCATTATTTCTCAAGCGAATCTTGGAATAACTTATTTTTAAATTTACTCAGTTTTAAACGCACAAACAATTCATAATATTTTGTTTCCAAGGATAGAGAGAAATCCAATCATTTAGACAGGTGCGGTAGCGTGTTCATTTTTATTAACTATTATTGTATCAATTATGAGTTACGTTCGAAAAAGAAGTTAAGACTGTGTAGGGTAGGGGAGCATTAGTCAATGAATTTTGACATCCGTTCAACGCATGTCGTCTGTTTTTTTTTATCAACGAGAAAAAGCTTTTCGGCATATTTTTCCGTTAAATTACTACTTGTATACATACATATTCTTTCTAAAAGGGGTGTTTGGGTTAGAATACATTATATTGAATTACAATTTTAAAATATTATTTTTACTCTTAATGAAACAGAAATGATGCTTTAAAACATATTTTAAATCAGTTAATATATATATTTCAACACTCTGCGGCCAATCTGGAGATCAACAACCCCTGTCACTTTACAAGATCCGTATCTTCAACACCAACGTCAAGTCGGTCCTACATTACAGAACAGAAAACCTGGCGGGTAACCAAGACCAACACCCACAAACTTCAGGCATTTAGCAACCGATGTCTCAGGAAATTCCTCAATATCAGGTGGCCGGAAGTCGTCTCCAACGACCAAATCCAGGACAGGAACGGACAAGCTCCAATCGAGATTGACATCAAGAAACGAGATTGACATCAAGAAATTTCAAATGGTTAGAAATCGACCACACACTACGCAAGCCTGCTTCTCGTGTTACCAGAGAGGAGCTTGACTAGAATCCACATGGGAAGCGAAAAGTCAGTCGACCAAAACAGAATTGGCGCAGAAGTGTTGACACAGAGCTGATTCAACCGGCACGACATTGGCCGAGCTGATGAGTATCGCCCGGAACCGCGTCCATTGGAGAGGTGTTTTTTCGGCCCTATGTTCCCCAAGGAATCAAGGAGCATATTAGTAGGTCTTACCTATTACCTGATTTTTACTTCCGAGCAGTGCTTCCTTTCTACACTGACTGCTGATCAATTCTAGAGGACCTTGTCTATTCAACTATTTTAACAAAGAGCTGGATGAAACAAAAACACCTGTGTTCTTTCCTTTCCAAAATGCTTTTATGCGAAAGGGGAGGAATTTAGACTCTATTCGCTGATTCCACTTTCACTGTTTACACTACCCGCTAAATTTATATTCTTAGACTGGTGCGCTGACGTACATAAAATGTACGATCCTGGTACGAATTGTAATGAATAAAAATGACAATATCTTCTTTTGAGATTTCCTGCCAATGAGATGGTCGGCAGGACATATTGGCAGTTATGCACGTGTTTTCACATTTCGGGACACTGAGTGATCGAGATAAGGTTTGCTGATTTGGTCCCTACCTCTCCCTAACTCTTTTAAGCAGGCCCACAGCCTTTTATTTAATTTACTGCCAGATAAGATTACTGTCTGCCAAACATCCATAGGTGAGATGCCACTTTCTTTACTATTTAGCTTTGCCAGTCGTTTGCCACCCAGTTTATTCGCTCTATTGTGGAACTTATGATCTGCAAATCACCCGGAAGGCTGCTGGTCACCCTTTGTCCGTGGTGAGCAGGAAGGGATGGGCGGGCTCTGTTTTTACCGATTGATTAATGGTGATAATAGAAGAAAGCCGACCCTGAAAGTAACACCTAAAGATAAGAAGCAAAGTACTGGGGAAGAAAGAAAGAAAGAAAGAAAGATGATTCCAAATGAAATAAAAAAATAAGGAGGAAGAAAGAAATGAAAGCAGAAAGAAAGAACGAACAAATAAAAAAGAGATATATCATAAAAGGAAATAGAATTGATAGGAGAAAAAAATGAATAGTTGAATGAGCGAAAGAAAGAAAGAAAGAAAGAAAAAAATGAATAAAAAGAGAAAAGAAAGAAAAAAATAAATGATGCGCGGCAGGAAGGAAAGAAAAGTAAGTAATGTAGTGAGAAGAGGCAGAGAGAAGTACGAAAGAAAGAAAGAAAGAAAGAAAGAAAGAATAAAAAGGAGAAAAAGAAAGAAAGGTGGTAGGAAGTAAGGAAATGAAAGAACTACAGTATGAATAATAAGAAAGAATAAAAAAAATAAATAGAAAAATGAAGAAAGTCAGAATGAAAGAATGTACGTAAAAAAGCAAAAATCTCTGCGTATATATATATATATATATATATATTTATATGTACGCACACACATATATTGTCAGACACATAATATATTACGCCCTCACGCACACACACACACACACACACACAATATATATATATATATATATATATATATATATATATATATATACCACCGTTAATTTTAGATTTGGCGACCAGAGATTTTTGCTTATTTTACGTACTTTCTTTCTTTCATTCTGACTTTCTTACTTTCTCTATTTATTTTTTTTTATTCTTCTCCCTTATTTTTCTTAATACATTTCTTTCTTTTACTTTCTTTCTTTCTTATATATATATATATATATATGTAAGTGTATATATATATATATATAAGTATATATATATATATATATATATGTAAGTATATATATATATATATATATATGTAAGTGTATATATATATATATGTAAGTGTATATATATATATATATATATATGTAAGTGTATATATATATATATATGTAAGTGTATATATATATATATGTAAGTGTATATATATATATATGTAAGTGTATATATATATATGTAAGTATATATATATATATATATGTAAGTATATATATATATATATATATATGTAAGTATATATATATATATATATGTAAGTATATATATATATATATATATATGTAAGTATATATATATATATATATATATATATATGTAAGTATATATATATATATATATATGTAAGTATATATATATATATATATATGTAAGTATATATATATATATATGTAAGTATATATATATATGTAAGTATATATATATATATATATATGTAAGTATATATGTATATATATATATGTAAGTATATATGTATATATATATATATATATATATATATATGTAAGTATATATGTATATATATATATATATATATATATATATATATATATATATATATACTTACCCAAATGTTAAAATGCGTTAAGAAAGGTTGTTCTAAGCCTTGCCTGAGGAACGTAGGATCCTATCAACCCTTCACCACAATGGTTTTCTAAAAAGTTGCGTTTTCCCAGAAAGATAGAATTTCACAAAAAATATATCGACAAGGGTAATAATGGAAGATAACATTTTTAAGCAAGGAAGCTTTATAATTATAGTGCGCGAAATCAAGAAACATAACCTCATTATTTATTATTATTATTATTATTATTATTATTATTAATGTTAATGATGATGATGATGATGATAATTGTGTATAGATGATAGCTGGGACATTTCTGAACGGGCCGGGCGCTACTGGCGGCATCCATGCCAGAGCCTCGATTTGACGAGTCTATTTAAGAAAATGACTTCCGTTCTCACGTTAATATTTTCCTTTTGTAGCATTTTACGGTGTTGGAGAAAAGTAAAAATCCATCCTGTGTTCAATTTACTTATTTCCTATACTAATTTTATTAACACTGATCCAGGTTTTGCCTTTGTACAGCTTAGCCATAGCGTTACATCGTTAAAACTGTAAGTTACCGCGTTATATTTGTGATAGACGAAGGTGATAAAAATGGTGTTGCATAAGCGGTGCATAATGTGGCAAGTATAATCTTATACATGGCCCTGATCAAAAAGCAACAGAAGGAGTAAGCTATATTTACAACCGATAATAAAGGTCCGTAAGGCAAACAAGATATCACCTCCCGATTTACTTTACTAAGCCTCTAGCCTCATACGTCTAAATGTAAAATTCAGGTTATAAGCTTTCTCTCATTTTTTAAAACTCCCCTGAGGTGCATAGGTTTTATATAGGAATAAAATGTCGCTGCCGACACTTGAGTTTGAACATAGACCGCCAGTGAGCAAACACAGGCGATCCCATTATTGAATTAAGTAGATCATGTGACCATAGACGAAACGCATATATAGGAAGTCGCGTGACCTCTACATTGATCTGCAATTCTATTCTATCCTCTATTACTATTTGCATAGCTATTTCTCCTTTATCACTATACGGAGTATTATCGAGCAAGTACTATTAGTACGAGTGCTATTCGAAGGCATCTGACACCAGTATTGTTCAACCGTGTAATAGTGGTATCTGCGATTACAAAGTCTCTACTACAAAGCGCATTACAAAAAGAGGGCCACAACCTCACAACACTGTGAGGTAAGTAGTTTTTTACAGGTCAGACTTTTTTTTTTAATTAAAAATTATCCTTCTCCTAGACTGGTTGCCGACCAATGCTCAGTCCTCCATAGTTGGTGGGTAGACGAGATCGATTTATAATACCTTTACCAAGTATATTTTTGTGAAAGTGAACGAAAAAAAAATCTGGATTTTGAAATCCGCTTGTCGATTTCTCTTTCCGTGTTGCTCAAGGTTACCCCTCTGAAGACCATTTAGAAAGATCTTGTTGCGCCAGTTTTTCAAATGATTATTGGACTTCCCCAGAAATCCTTCATTTGAAAGCATGTTCGAAAACCGACCTTGGACATCGTATTCTCTGCGCCTTCACCCCTTGCGCGTTCTTATCTCTCCACATCTTTCTATACCTTGTCGCTTGTCTTTGTTTTTTGTTGTTCTGCCTTCTTACTTCTTTTTTCTGCTATTCCTTTACACAGATCTTTTATCTCAGTTACTCGCTGTTTCACTCTGTCCCACCTGTCTTCGATATATCTTATCAGTGTCAAATTTTCAAAGCTTTTCTCGTGTCCCAGAAATTTAAACTGTTTCTTAATGATTCTAATGATGCCATAAGTGAACTTTGCACATACATAAATATATAAGTAATGATGCATCCCTTCTTTGAGATGGCGATAAAATACATCCGGCCTCAAGGCCTCTGATCGGGAGGTTTTGAGGAGCGTGGAACCTTCTCATTTTTGTTGTGTCCAGGTTCATCCTGACTCTGGATAGTAGCATATATTAGGTTCCCAACTATGAGTAAATAGTAAACCCTCAAACGTGGGTCAAAATACTAAAAAATTGTAGAAATGCATTTTTTATAATGAAGCTGCCAGCAATATATTTTCATGGTAAAAAAATTGCCATCAATACGTTTTTCTAAAAAGAATATTACCAATATTTTTGTGAGAGAAAAATATTACCAGCAACATATTTTAATATAAAAAAGATCGTATCAGCAATACGTTTTTGAAAAAATGCCAGCAATGCATTACTAATGCTTCCAAGAAAATTAAATTTCGGCATTAAATGACCCATAAAGATTTGATATGAGGTTAAACAAACAAAACAAATCTGGTTGTTGCAAACACATGTAAGAACAGTGATATATGCTAAAGAATGTGCGCGCGCAATTATAAATCAATCAATACGAAAAGGATTGAATGATGTTGCTACGGGACGAAGGATTAAGCTGGAAATTGTCCATTAGTAAGTTGGAAGATTAAGCTGAACATTGTCCATTGGTCAGATATCGGAAAAAAATCCTTTCATAAGTAACATACGTCTTAGGCGACAGGTTTTATGTTCCATGTGGTACGGTCGATCAGAATGAATTATTGGTTTCTAAAGCAACACTACTCTTATATAAACATTTTTCAATGAATTTGAAGTCTTTTCATCTACTGGCAGAATTCGTTACGGTTTCATTCTCTTCCAACTCCACACACGACACATCTGGCTTATCTTTGTCTGATTTTCCACCGAGAACCGCTTGTAATGTTATATATATATATATATATATATATATATATATATGATTTAGGGTCAAATATGGATTAGAATCCAGCAGAAGTATAGGGTGAGGCTCAAATAAGAACAAAGAGACATGAAGTATGTAGGAGAAAAGAAAATTCGTATATATTTTATTTTAGTGTTGTTTGTATTTCATTCAAATAAACGTGCGCTCTATTTAACGAATAAAACATTTTCTACTATCATTACCATACCTGGTTCCCACTAGGTATGCTTACTTTATGGTGTCCCTGCGTTTGTACTAAGGAAAAAAAGGTGCTCCAGAATTGGTTTTGTTCTCTCTAAAATAATTAACAAATACTTTTCTACTTCTTGGTTTGCAGCTTGTTGGATATTTCAACAGTATATCGGACTTCAAGTTATGATTAAAAATTGTATACAAGTATAAATATATATAAAAAATTTCTAGAAAAAATATATATAAAATTATAAGTCTTTGTACAAACGTGGTTTGTGCACAACATCAGTCACGTTAATTCAATGAGAAATTCTAAGAGAAACATCACGATATATTCCTCCTTTAGATTTCCTGCTTTTAAGAACCTTTTGATCATTCGAATTAAAATCCTTATTAGTCTCTGATCAACTCTAAATTGGTCAAGCATTTCAATTCCCACGACCTTCTTTCAGATAAACAATTACACTGTTAGGTCTCGTTTGACTGTGTAGATGCAACTTTAAGTTCTATCTTACTAATTTCTTTATTCGCACTTCTCGCCTGTGGAAATCTCCTTGTTACTTATTTACCTGCCAACTACGATATCCAAGAATTTAAATGGAACGTCAGTCGCCGTTTTTTGTCTTCCTGAACCCTATTCTTTTATTGATCTTTCTCCTCACTAAAGTTTCTCGTTTTCCTTCACTCCAAGTAATCCCTTGCGTCTTAGTGATAAATAAAGCCTTGCTTGTGGTGAAATCATTAAAAAAAAACAAGTTACATTTAAATTTTTGAAGTTTATAGTTATCAGGGAAGCAATAAGCGGAAGGGAGTTCTGCTGTCGGGAAGTGTGATAGAAGAAGCTGTTGGAGTAGAAGAGGCGGTTACATTTAACTGTTTCAACAGTAATCTACAACAGGTACCGTACTCATCAGTTCGGAATGACAATTTTTGATTGTTTTTTTTTTATCGAGTGAAGCACAAGGGCCTATCAACACTGCCCTTGTGCCATAGACTGTCACACTTTTATGGGGGTGTTAATTGAGCATTTTCAGACAGTACCAGACGCTGTGCCATTCTCGGCTACATTAGTCACTCTAAAATTAAAACAGAAATTAGCTATAAAATTCTAGGGGATAACAATACATTCTGTTTCATGTAAATGTGGTTATATTAAAAAAACAAATTATAAGTAATTTCTTTTTACCCATCTTGTACATATTAAAATTTGAAACGCTTCACTTTTTAAACATTTAAAAATTTTAAAATAGTTTATTTTAAAACATTTTAGATATAAAGAAAAAATACTTGAAATGTTTTGAAATATGAACGTGTTAAATTTTAAATGTTTATAATGTTTTCGAAATATTTAAAAAAATACATTTAAACTTTTTAAAGACTTATTGAATATTTTATGGATTCATTCCTTAATTATAAGTGTGAGTGAACGCCTTAAAGTTGGCCGGGATTTGAATTTGTTTCGTTGTTTTCACTGTTCTCGACGATTAGCGTTAATATACCAGTACAACTGATTAGTCCATGCTATTATATTACCATAGTGATTTTAGTTGAATTGGTGAGCTCCGTTATCTAATGACTAAACATTCTGCTTTGGAACTGTAATTTTTGATTAACTGAACTTATTAACATTCATTAACATAATTGTAAAATCAGCAACTATTTTTTTTTTTACAGATTTTTATTTTTTATTTTTTTACTGTTTTTATAGACTTCTCTTTACGTCGTTTTTTCCTTCCGAAAATATTAACCATATTGTCGAAAATTCAAGCCGTAGAAAATTATAATTGTGCTCATTTGGCTGTTAATTAAACAAAATCAATATTTAATTAGCGCTAACTTTGTTTATTCCCGGCACAAGTACTAACAATTAAAACAAAGCATGACAGGAGACAGCGTCAATGTATAATTATCACCGCTTATTTAGAAGTTCATTTTGAAAAATTCATTTCCCTGTTCACAATTTATCCTTTTCACGAAAACAAATTGGGCATATAAAAAATTCACTTCTCAAACACGAACCGTCCGCCTGCTGATGAAATTCTTTTGATTATCTTTTGCATAGGCACATAGTCTAAATAAAACACATTCACGCGGAATTAATAACAAGTAACAGATATTTTTCAACTACTACTAATAATAATAAACACAGTGTTTGACAATGTTCAGCCATATTTTGATATCATGTCTGTCTTCAAGTAATACTTAAAAATTGTATACATGTAAAAAAAAATATTTTAAAAAATCTGCGAAAAATTATCGTCGGCACTCGCTCACATCCGGGCATCGGGATCATCCTCCTCTCTCCCTACTCCCTGTCTCCTCCCTGGTGGTGGCGACGGAGAAGGCTGTGAATGAAAGAGTTTGCGTGAATTTGATTTTGGTGGACAAATGGAGAAGCCCATACACTTGGCCAGAAGCGCATCCCTCGCGGCTCAAAAGGGAATGAGACAAGCAAGATCTGGCAAACCTAGTACCACCGTGACGTCGGATGCTTGGTCTGTCAAGGTCCGCCTTGGTCACGCCAGTCCGACTGGCGTAGCCTTCTTCCAACTCTTTAGCCGTTGAGAGTGTGTAGGTCTTTGTCGTTGGGTCTTCGGAGGTTGATCGCGTTCGGTCTGGTTTTTCCTCATTGACCTTACCGCCATGGATGGCGCTACAGGAGTTGGAACTTCAGACACCTTCGCTCTTCCTCTATCATGACAAAAAACGACTATATATATTTTAAACTGGATGTCCAAGTGAGGTAATAATAAGTCAAATGTACCACTTTCACTAATTATTATTTAATGACAATAATACAAACTAATCAATAAATAAGAAAATAATTTAAAAAAAATAAAATTATAAATCTTTGCACACAACTAAACATGAATAATGTGATGGTGGTCTTCTTCATCTTGGAATTTTCCGTTAGTTGAACAGATATTAATAAGAAATAATCAAAGAACTTAGTATAACATTTATGGAAATGCCATGTTATTCTCTTCATTTCCCGGGGACGGGAAGTTAATCTGCATACGTAACTATCCTCACGCGAAGTGTGTAAACTACTCTCACTCGAGTGGTTTGTAACACCCTATTTATCATCTCTGAGTTGCGTCTCTGTCCCTGGGCAGAGTGCGCTCAGTGGCGACTCCGTCAAAGTCGCAACTGAGGAAAATTATACTGACAGGTGCCAGCCCTAGGGGACAGCTGCCAGAGGCCGTGCCCTCTCCTTGGACTAGAGAGAGGGATCGGTGTACGCACCGAAGCCTTCGCAAGCGACGGTAGCGAAGGCTCGGGGAATTTTTGTTCCTTGCCCGGGTGTACGCGTTTGGGCTCTCCAGATTAAAGAATTGTGTTTCAACCTGGCCTCGTTGCGGGTTGTATAAATACAAACTATCCTCATGCGTTTTAAGGGTCAAAAGGTCGGTAGATTCTGAATATGTCTTTCAGAATTTGCACCTTAAGATATTCGTGAATTTACAGTCGTTTGGAATAAATGTCATCAAGCGTTGATGTCGCATTGTTGTGTTTGACATCATACCTGTGGCCATTGAATCTTTTATGTAATTTTTCCGTGGTGAAATCAAGATATATCAAGTCATGTTTGGTACACTGGACGACGTGTATTAAATCGAAATCCAGTACAATTGCCACCTTCTGAAGAAATCGTGATTTTTCTCTTTCAATTTCTGATAGAATTGATTGACTAATACTGTTGCACAAGTGACGTTTGTACAAAGACTTATAATGTTTTATCTATTTTTCTAGATATGTTTTTATATATTTATACTTATCTACCTACCTACCTGTACGTGTGTATATATAATCTTAGATGTTAAACTGTCATTTACCTATTTAAGTATAACTTGAAGACAGACATACTGTTGAAATATTGTTGAACGTTGTCAAATAGTTTCTCGTTTTTCTTTAATCGCGATCTTCTGTAAGTTTTCAATAAATATTGGAAGAGTTACGGCAATCATATCGTTTATTAATAATAATAATAATAATAATAATAATAATAATAAGATAATAATAATTACTATAACACAAAAATGTAACAAAACAATTAAGAATGTAATTAAAAATGAAGACAAATCATGGTATAGACTAATAAAATATTACACTGGAATATTCAAACTTTACTATCTCCTGAAAATCCGCAAAACAGGCAATTATTTCAGACATAGACAGCACTCTCAACAAACTGGCAAAAGCCATAACAAAATATGTAGCCCCTCTCCTCGGAACAATCAGTCCATTGCATACAAAAACTGCAGGCAACTCAGGTAAAAAACTAAGGGAAACAAATATTACTGACAAACTAATGGCCTGTATAGATATAAGATCACTTTACATTAATGTCCCTGTTAAAAAATGCTTAAATCTCTTAAAAAAAGCATCTAGCACAATCCAAGAGAAACCTTTCCCTACCAATAGCTAAAATAAGAAGAATCTGCCATCTTAACACAAATCAATGTTATTTCACAATTTAATAATTTTTATGAGTAAAAATTTGGATTAACAATTTAATTAGTGTATAAACGTCAAAGTTCAACCGGAAATATTAGAAGTATAATGTGGATGTAGCGTTTCGAAGGACCGGAAACCCAATCCTAAACTTCTAGAGATAAACTTCTACTGCTGTTCAAATGACTGGAGAGGACATTGAAGATAATTTAAACAAAACAACAATCCAAAATTTGAATCAGAGCTTTACTCTATCACCTGTAAGTATGGTCAGAATGAATATATTGAAAAAACCTCAAGAAGTTGAAATAAAATATATGACTACGAGAGGAATATTTTGCAAAACAACACATGCTCACAGTAACGAGACTGACCATATAAAAATTGGATATCTAATTAAAAGAGAAAACAATTCCCTCAGATGAAAATGCTATTTAAATGTTTTTAAAGTGCATTAATTGTTAGTTTATCGACAATAAATTTGCGTTCAGGTTCTTACAACGTTTTACCATTCTTGATAGATCTTATCGTACCACAATGTGGGATATTTAATAACAATGATGATGATAAAAATAGAAAATAAAAATAATCTAAGTGAAATTGCTTAGATTATATTCCTAAAACATAAAAAAAAAATGAATATTTTTTCTCTATATTTAAAATTCCCAGCTTCTCTGATTCGTGCGCATGTCTAGTTGCATCAAAGCAAGCAAATTTAGTCCGACGAAGTCCTAAAGGATACAACGCAGCACACGAAAACTTTTTCCCATTTGTCATAGATCTTTCCTCCGCCTCCCTCCTCCTCCTCCTCTTACTACTACTACTACTACTACTACTACTACTACTACTACTACTACTACTAATAATAATTGAAACCTTCACGTTTCTGAGCACACGCATCTGCTTGAAAATCTATTTTTCTCTTGAATATCCTGCGGGTCAATGACTTTTTTCTAGTAATAACTACCAAACATTTGACACTCATATATATATATATAATATATATATATATATATAATATATATATATATATATATATATATATATATATATATATATATATATATATATATATATATATATATATATATATATATATATATATATATATATTCTGTGAAATGGATTAAATCCGGTATATTTTAATTTGGTTTGCTTAAACGTTATTTTAGCTGGATACTCATTTTCGTCTCAAATGCTCTGTTTATTTAATTAAACAGTATTTTTATTTAATCACCTCACCGGCTTGAATATTCGAGAAATCTTGTCAAAAAATATTCGTCCTCCTGCAGGATATATTTTGACATGATTTCTAGAATTTTCAGGCCGGTAAAAGTAATTAAGTAAAAAAAATACTGTTTAATTAAATATACATAGCTTTTTTTCGAATATGAATATCCATCTAAAAGAAATTAATATATATATATATATAATTGTGTATTTAGGCAGCAATCCTTCATTTATGCAGGTTTCATTAAAAACGACTGAAAGGATACTACGGTTAAGCTTTTTATTTCATTTTTCTTGTGTTCGCACAAGAGCTTTCTTTTTTGAACACAGTGTGTAGAAACTGTCCAAATATTCTATAGTTCCGAGCGCTTTCGGCTATACTCTTAGCCATTATCAAGGATGATTTTATTTTTCAGTTTAAACGAGTGTGTGTGTTATATATGTATGCTTTTAGTGTGTTATAGAGGTGTTTTATTTTCCGAACACGGTTACCACATTGTGGCCTAGTTCATAGTTAATATTAAGGGTTGGCTTTTCTTTTTTTATTATTAGAACTTCCATGGATCATTCATACAAAAAGTAGATCATTAAATCATTAACTTTACTAATTTACTTTTTGTATGAATGATTCATTGTACTATAAATTGAACTGCACCACATATTTGATTTAAAAGAACTGATCCGACGTGCAAAATTTCGGGATAACAGTTGAGATATTACTTTATTGAACAATTTAGTTCATGCCACATTGACTGATAAACTCCTGCAACAAAAAATTCTCAAATTACCATATTAATAAAAAACGCACTGTCTTAAATTTTTAAAAAATCAACCTTAGCGTTGCGACTGCATGCTCCAAAGGTTTGTATCCGTTAACAATAACACATTTCTAAAAAACATATTTCGATTCGCATTTAATTTTTCGTCTCCAATGCTACCCGGATTTTACTAAAAACAAAATAATTTCCATGCCTGAGGAGGACTGTATGTACAGCTGAAAGTACTAGCAGATTAAAAAAGACCTTATACAGCGTGTAGTTATTAAAAACAAGGATCATAACATTCATGAAGTAGTTCGTACGTTAATGCAACTTTAAAATTTTGTTTGCGAAGAGTTTTCGCCATTTTATATTATTAACTTTACTAATCTACTTTTTGTATGAATGATTGCTTGTAATATATATATATATATATATATATATATATATATATATATATATATATATTACAATGAATCATATATATATATATATATATATTGAATAAGGATATATAAATTTTATATATATATATATTACAATGAATCATATATATATATATATATATATTGAATAAGGATATATAAATTTTATATATCATGAAAGCTTTTTGGGGAAAGACGTATGACAAAGTGGAAAAAACAGTCAATATTTACATGGCGGAGAGAAATACATTGAAAATACTTTCAAGCTTCTCCAATACCCTAACAATTTCTTATTAAATGCGAAATAAAAAGCTCATAAAATATTACAAAATAAAAAAAAGCGGCCGCTCCTTACAAACCCAAAGAAACCAAAACTATATTTGTCTACTCACTAACTCTATCACAGCTATAATTCATCTAACCTCAACAAAAAAATCGTCACAACTACGGCTGAAACAATGACAGACTTAATCAATACGATAGAAAAAAATAACCTAAAACTTAAAGGAGGAATTTACTCTATTACCCGCAATAATTGCCATAAAGAATACCTAAGGGAAACCCCAAGAAATTTAAATAAGATATTATATGAACACAAAAGGGATATTTTACAAAACAACACATTAAACGAATTAGTTACTCAACATAACGAGACTGCGCACAATTTTGATATAAAAAAAATACTTCTCTAATTCAAATCGAAAACAATTCACTCGGAACAAATTGTTTAGAAAGTGTTTTAATCGCTAGATTATCCGTAATAAATTTGCATCCATGTTCTTACAATAATTCGCCGTTTTTATTATTATTGTGTGTGTGTGTGTACGTGTGTGTGTACGTGTGTGTGTACGTGTGTGTGTGTGTACGTGTGTGTGTGTGTGTACGAACGAACGAACGAACGCGAACACACAGCAACAAATTGATGTTAGGGTGAAAATATACGAAACCTAATATAACTATCGTGACACTTAGGTAAAGGCCTACCAGATAGTCAACAGCCAAATCTGTGAGATATGTTGAGAGGCTTTGATAACAGTAGTGTTAAACCTTGCAGGTGTGTACCAGTTAGGTAAACATTAATGTCTCATAATCCATTCCTCTAAGCACGTATCCGATCGTGGATGTACCCTCTTAAATATCGACATATGAACCCAAACCTCCTTGGCTACCCCATCCTCCATACTTAAAATTATAAAAACACCCATCTCGACACAAAGGCTATTTTTCTCCTTGCAAGTATTATTTGAACGGTTTTCGCATTCAAGTGGAGATTTTGCATTATAGATGTTCGCTATCAAGTCGTCCAACCTCAGACAGATGAAACCTTTTTGCAGAATATTTGTCATTCTAAGCAATGCACACTTCTTAAGCAAGGAGATACAAGTTTTTCCCCGATTTATCAATGTACGTTTTTGTGTTAAATCAGAAAAACTGGTGTTAATTTCTTTGACTATGTTATTATGGTCAGTAGGCGCAGCCAGGTCGATGAAGAGGTATTTTCTTGTTTCTTTGTCAACGATTGTGATCCCTAGGCCACTGCGTATTGAACTCAAACTCTTTCGTTCCTGTCACTGGATCTAACCAACGCCTTTATCCACTGTGCTATGTACCCTTGAGTGTGAGTTCAATACCCGGTTAAGGCAGTGGACAACTTAGAGAGGGGAATTAACAGGAGATAACTGATAACTGACATGGCACGTGGAACTAGAACAGTCTACACCAGTGAGCGAAATCAAGTATTCAGTTCGACATTCCAACCACCTGAAGAAGGACGGAGCGTACAACGGCGGAAACGTTATGATAAATATGGCAAAAAAAAGGATGAGGACAATAGTCCGAATAATGTACATAATTGTACTTGTCCCTCCTTTCATTAATTCTTTAGTTAGTTCGCACGACTCTTACGCCTTGCCAATACCTCATGAATACTGAACTGGGGGTAAAATATATACTATTTGCTTTCAGTGAGAAAATGAAAGAAAGAAACAGAAAGAAAGGAACATAGAATTGTTTAATGTCTCCTGCCAATAACTCATAAATAATGAACGATTCCGTTTTGATTTCGTGGAAAGAATCGGGAAGGACACTAATTGGTTTCTGTGAGAAAACAAAAGAAAAGAAGAAAGAAGGCAAGATAGAAGTTGTTTAACGGGTGTATCTGTGAAATGGAAAAGTAGTCAATTTCAAATATTTTCATTTGTACCCACTTCTTAAAATAGCGACCACCATTTTTTATTGTTATTGCTATATTATGTTAAAGCTTTTAAGCTCAAATGTTTAATGATTTGATAGGGGGGGTTCTACGGCCATTTTCTTGTCTTTGGAATCACCATGAACATATTAAATCATTAACTGAAGAATTAAGAAGCATCGGAATATTAAAATAGTGAAACCGGGAAATTTTCTATGGATTTTTTTTTTTTTTTTTTTTTTTTTTTTTTGCTGCTGCTGCAGCGTGAGCGAGTGATTGGAAAGTTCGGATCATGCCATAGTTGATTTTTCTGGGGTGTTACTTTTATCATGTTATCACCCAGCGGAAGTGATTTCAGCGTACAGAGCCTTTAGAAGGTAACTGAAAATCATACCACGGGTGAGTGAAATTGGATAGACCGAACTGTTTGGACGCCGTCGTTGGCTGTGTTGCTATGAAGTCACAAGTCATAGTGACCGAGTACTGCTCTTCAATCTGTCAATCACGTAATATTTTTTTTAACTGGGCCTCTCTAGTTTATAACTATGAATCATAGGAAGTTTGAGTAGTACTTTTCAATTTAAATTAAAACTCTTCGTTTCGTGAACTACATCTGTTCGATGCTTCGGCGCACATCGCCAGTTATGATTTTGGCCAAGGATCATTAAGGGATTCTGTTCTTATAACATCAGACTCCTTTTCCTCGAAGACCGAGTCGATACTGATCAGATATCGGTTTGTGTGCCATTCGTCAGCTAAAACTATTCACACTATATTGCCTTAAGACACCGATCTTCCGCGAGCCTTTATGGTGCCATCACGAACAACTTCCGGTTTACCAGCCTTTTCACTCTTCCTTGAAGAAGGAAGCAAACGTAGTTGACGTTTCTAAGGAAACTATGGCGGCAGTCTCGTCTTGAACTGGTAATTAAGGAGCTTTTGTTACACTCACTGATATAAGTACATGCGCGCACACACACATTCGCACGCACATACATACATACACAGACATAAGACCAACTTTACGCAATGATAATTACTCTTATCCTATCTTCTATTTGTGCCAAACATTTTATCAACATTAAAAAAAAAGAAAAAAAAAGAAAACAAACACACCCCATGTTTCTTGGGAGAGAGAAATCCAGTGATAGATCTTACCCAAAGCTCAGTAGGTAACTGTTATGTGATCTTATAAGGACACAATGAACTATTCCTGACACTATAAATACTGCGCCTCTCAAGAGAGACGTTGGAACGAGTCGAGACGGAATCGAGTCGAGCCAATAGTAGTTCACTCCAAACCAGACTGACAGTCATACTAACACCTTCAACATCTTGTATTATATTTCTGTGTAATATATCTTTGTTATTTCTACTCTTGTGTTCGTGTTGTTCTTCCTTGGTCCTAACATTGGACCATAAAAGTGGGACGAGGATATTCACCCAAGATCAAACGGGCAAGCGGCGAGGTTTGTTGATACATTAAAAAGAGCACTAAGGAAAGCTTATGACGTACCAACAGAAAAGGCTTTACAACAATTCTTGCAAGTATATCGAATTACACCAAACAGTACTACGCCATCGGCATTATCACCCGTGGAAGTGATGTTCGCCCGAAAAATTAGATCGGTATTCGACAAATTACTACAAAAACAGACAAAGCAACCACCAACGTCGTTCGTACCAAAAAGAAAATTTAACCCAGGGGAGAAAGTTTTCTTTTAAAAATGTACAAAAACAATACATCCTATTGGGAGCCAAGTACAATAGAGAAACGAATCGGGAACATGATTTACATAATACAGTGTCCGAAGTTCTCGCATAAAAGGCACTTAAATCAAATCAGAAAGAAGCGGTTAGAGGCTTCTAACGGTCCACCTCAGGAAGAGGAAGAAGTGATGGACACAATATTTGACATTCGATATGCAAAGGCCTCAAGCAATGTCAGAACTGCGAAAATCGAGAAAGAAGAAGAAAATTTACAGAGCCTTTGATGATTAATCCGAAGAGGAAAAATATTAAAGACCCCTTCGAGGCAAAAGCTTTGGGAGGGGGGTGTTATTGGATATTACTATAACGACACAATAAACTCTTCCTGACACTATAAATACTGCGCCTCTCAAGAGAGACGTCGAGACGGAAACGAGTCGAGCCAATAGTAGTTCACTCCAAACCAGACTGACAGTCATACTAACACCTTCAACATCTTGTATTATATTTCTGTGTAATATATATTTTTCATTTCTATTCTTGTGTTCGTGTTGTTCTTCCTTGTTCCTAACATTGGACCATAACAGTGGGTCGAGGCTATTGGACCATCACAGTAACAATTCTTCGGGCCACCCTAATTCTGTCCCTTAGAAGAGACTCAATTGTCGGACGTAATTTTCGGACAGACCAAAACCCTTTAAATATTCCACGCTCTATTTTGCTGTCTGCCAATGGCTTCATCTTTTAATCCATAACTACAGAAAAGCTGTTTTTTCTGCTGCATTTGATACTGAGCGAATTGCCTTGATTTTTTACCAAGCATTTTATTCCTAATATTGACAGTGTCTTACATAGACATCGCCCAGTGGAGTCTATAAGATTTTATATAAATATATAAACCGTGTTCAAATAACTTGGACCGATTTTAAATGTGAATTAAGTTTAAGTGCCTAATGATCTTTTTTCTTTTTCTTTCAGATTTAACAACTTAAGACTTTGGCAAATTCAACCACGGAAAGATTAACAATCAAACAACGTGTTAAAGTTATCGAAGTCTATTACGAAAATGGACATTCAAACAGAAATGCATTTCGCGCACTTCGCGATTTTTTTGGTCAACATAATCCATCAACCGAGAGTGCAGTTCGAAACGATGTAACGTTGTTGTGGAATGGTTCAATTTCTGCCCGCGATGTGGAATAGAGGTGTCTGGATTTTTGGCCGCCTTCTCGTGCGCTGCAGCAATGTTTTCAGTTGAACGGCGTAAACGAGCACGCAAATGTGTTTTCACATCTGCCACCGACCCAATTTGTTTGAATCTACGAACAATTTTAAAAACGATTTTTTTCAATTGCAGGCTTGAAACTTTGACACTTTGTTTGATTGTTAAGCTTTTCATGGTTAAAATTGCCTTAAACTCAAGTTGCTAAATCTGAAAGAAAAAGAAATAAAATCATTAGACGCTTAACTTTTTTCACATTTAAAATCGGTCCAAGTTATTGGAACACCTTTTACAAACATCAACCTATCATGGTACCAGCTGCAAAAGAAAATAAAGAAAAAAAACAATAAAATATGATAAAAGCATGAATAAATAATCATAAATACTTGTAAAATCATATATCAACTTAAATATTATTCAATCAATTTCTCCAGAATAACATTCTATCGAGGATGAATTTAGTAGCATTGACAGATGGCTTTATGAATACCACTGACAAGACATAACGAAGACAAGTACAAAAGGTAACAGTAAGTAATCGAACCAACAAGTTTATGTAAATAAAATGCCAATTGGTAGAGATGGTGAAAAATCAAAACTTACTCAAAGCTATAAAGTTGTGGAGAGACATGACCGCCTATGTCTTGAAGAGAGCCTGGAATATTAAAGAAGAAAAAAAGATGAAGAAGCAATTTTTGATTTACTCGGCGACGACTCAAGTTGATAGACATTTTTTTTAAAGTTAATTACAATTCGTTAAAAATTAATATTTCTGAAGCGAGCTTTTGACATCCTTAAAATTACATGAGGATGTAATTGTCAAGTGTGTGTAGAATTGAAGACGAATGGAATGAATTAAACGCTTTAATGCTGCAAGTTTCTCGGATAGACTTTTATTCATATAAAAGTGATAGCGTTACTGTTCACTTTTAAGAGACTTTTACATTGGCTTTCTGTGAAGTTCCTCCAAACTTGAACTAAAATGTCTATCCCATCTTAAGAATAAAGTATTCTATGTTAATCAAGAACCTATGCTGGCAGCAAACCAACTACGTACGTATAGAACATTAGTTCAGAAGATATACAAAATTAGAAATAGGTGTAAAGACAGTGATGCGTCATCTCAACGAACTTATTCAACCGATACAGCGAGAGATTTGAGAAAATTAGAAGTCCTATTAGGATTCATTATTGGTGTCCACAATCTTAACAACATAAGATATGCAGATGACACAGTGCAGATAGCAGACGCAGTCAGTCAGTTACATACCATGCATAATACACGCTTAGGCGATCATGTATATTTCGATACATGACTGATGAGGGAGATTTTTCCCACAGTAGGTTGCCGTTTCTTTCAGCGGTAGACCAGTTGTCATTCAAGGCTATAGAACCTGGTCTATTTACCCATAGCTGGGGGCGAGTGGAAGAGGGTTCACACCTTTCCCAAGGGTATTAGTACGTAAATGAATGTAAGTGATTCGACTTAAATTCGAACTCGGTTCTCCGATTCTTCAATCCGAGTCCCTATATACTACTCCACCTAGACACAGTAGGAAAACTATAGAACCTGCTACAGAATATAGTGAAAGGAATACATAAGGAAATATTAATATTAAACATCAACTGTAAGAATACACAATGATTGTTAGCAAAAGGATGAGCCCAAAATACAAATTACAACTCATACCAAAATCCAACAAGTACAAATATTTAAATAGCTGGGGAAGTGTTTTAACAGATGACGTTGTTGGAGATTAGTGAATGCATTTGGTTAAATCAGAAGTAAATCTTTGTTCTTGGCGTGTTCGTTAACATTCATCCTCAACAATAAACATAAATTTAGAACAGGTCATGCAAAACAACGTTAAAAACGAAGGCAAGTAGAATGCATAACAATAGGGATTTATATATAATTTAAAATATATACAGATGTGTTAAGATTAAATTTGTATGTTGTTACTAAGTATGTTTGAAAGCTTTTGCAAGTGTTAATGGGGTTTGTTCCTGTTATGGTCCAGGTTCCTTGTACCACGGTGATGGTCCAAGGTAGAACCAATGAAGAATAACTCGAACACAGGTATGGAATAACACAGATATATTACAAACAGAATATGTACAAAAGAGGTAGAAGTGTTAGTAATAACAATCAGGTTAAGTTAGAGAGAACTATGTTGTCTCGAAGTATCGCTATTCCAATGTCTTACAGTAATCGTCTGACGCGACTCTGTCACTGCCTCACTCACTGCCTGTCTGCTTCCTCTTGAGGAGCAGTATTTATGAGGTACGGAATAGTCCACTACTATTACGGGTAAGTTCCCATAGCAGTTCCAATTTTTAAACAGTTTGTAGTTTTTACGTAAGTGTTTATGTATAATTATTTTTTGTCTTACGAAGTTGCGTACCTTTAGTTGTTATTTGAATTAAATGTTGTTAGTTATTATTACTTATTTTGTAGTGAAAAAATGTCACTTTTTAAGTATAATAAATGAAGTTTGTAAAGTTTTGTTCGATAGAGAGTGAAAAGATTATGCCAATGTGTTGCTGAGCCAGAGTTTGATTTACGCGGGAAAATCAAGTTTTAGGATTGCGTGAATTTGGTTGGCGTCTATCTGAATGTTGAAATCTGACAATATTTATTGCTGTAAATATAACAAATGTGGCAGAAGGCCAAAAGAGGGGTGGGGAAAAGGACGGTCATCATTTGTCTTAATTTTAAACTTAGCTAGCCATGACCACTGACCCAATCATACCAAACAGTATTCCTACCACCAAAACAACACATTCATACTTACCTTTCTTACTACATCCACCAAAATACCACATTGTCTCAATGAAAATCCTAATTAACCCCATATGTAAAAATAATGTCTGTGTGGTGAGAGGAATAAAAATAACAAGTTAAAAGAACCCCAAAGATTATATACAATATTACTTCAAATTATTTACAAGAAAATACACAAAATCATGTTAGTAATAACGCCTCCTCACAAATCCTAAATGTGACAGTAAAATCATTAACTGGACGAAATCGATACGGGACTTCAAAAATCTAGAAAACATTCATCCATCCCAAGCACTCACACACACACGCAATGATTCAGACAACAACAAATACGAAAAAACACACTGGCGAAACGAAAGGCGCCCCGCATCCACCAGAGAACTGAAATCACTGACCACCTAATGAGGGAGAGGATGGGGAGTTAAACTAAAGGCAAAGAAAAGGGGACAGAAAAAAAGGGGGGCCAATAAGCAAACACACCCTAGCTAAGTTTACAGAAATAGAAAAGAAAAACTAAAGAATCAAAACCAAAAACCTATTCTAGCCTAAATCCAGGGATGGGTTGCCAAAGTTCAACCCAGGAAAACAATATCCTGATGCCTAACCGGCATCAAAATGCCACTCCAGGTCAGCCCCTTTTATTCGACACATACGCGCATGATTCACCCACCGTTTGCCAAATTCTGATGAGGTGAGCCGCCGCCTTTACGTCCTAATCTTGTCATTAAGCTGATGCTTAAAGAACAAGATCAGTTGGGAAGAAGTGAACTTCTCGCCCTCATAGAATTCCTTCTGATGCGTCGTCCAAATCACGACTCTCATAAAACATAGTAAGCAACACAACACATAATATTCAGCCTTCGTCATCTGTGGCACTACATTGCTACAAACAGAACTGGCCTCAAGGACAAAGAACTTTCCCTGCAGCATGCGAACCATGGGGCCCTCAACAAAGTTGCACAACGGCACTACCGCATTGCAATGAAAGAAGGCGTGACCAATGGTCTCGACCTCTCCAGGACAGCGACGGCAGTTTGGATATTTCTCCAAGCCTGCTGAACAAAGTCTCTTGGCAACCCAGAGGACCCCATGATTCACCAGCCATGTGAGTGATGCCTCCTCATTATTGAGGCATTTCAACCCAGGCGCC
The DNA here is from genome assembly GCA_964036315.1 of Acanthosepion esculentum. Taxonomy (NCBI): domain Eukaryota; kingdom Metazoa; phylum Mollusca; class Cephalopoda; order Sepiida; family Sepiidae; genus Acanthosepion; species Acanthosepion esculentum. The sequence continues at coordinate 96,489,376 of OZ038487.1, forward strand.
CAAAGCCATATCGAGCGAGCGTCCTGCTTCGTAAGACCGAGCTCGTCAATCAGATCATCCTGAACGGCTCCCCTGACTAACACTTGATACAATGCCCTACGAGACAACGCCTGAACGTTGGAGAGGCCATCCGACGCCCGTGAGAGGCGTTTCAGAGCATGACGACATTCGCGGTAGAAGGAGCATTCGGCTCGGTGTATACGTTCGGCCTCCTCCCGGCACGGGTGCACACTTCTCAGGGATGGGAAATGTTTACGGACGTCTTCCTTCCAGAAGGCGCCATCCTCATCCGATCCGCGACACATTCGGTCTAGAATGATGATGCGAAGCATATATTGACGAATCTCAATGCTAGGCATACCCAGACCGCCCTCAGAGGGATGAATGCGACAGATCTCGCGAGATACCATGGCGGCTTTGTCTCTCCACAAGAAAGAGAACAAGATCCTTACTAATAATGTTAGTCTGGTAGACGGGAGTGGAAGTACAGAGAGTCGGTAAAGGAAAATCGGGTAGATGTGTGAAACACATACTTCCGCCCTCCTCTTCAAGGAAAGCCTCCTCCGATACCACAGATTAACCGCGATCTCGGACTTCCTTTGTACCTCCGACCAAATCATTTCCAACTGGAGATCAGGACCAAACCAGACGCCGAGTATCTTGATCGGCCCACCCGTCCAGAGGAAAGGTCCGGGAAGAGAAGCTCCCTTCCACGCACCCAACCGCAAGCTAACAGACTTATAGCGGCTGATCTTGGCCGCTATCACCATCTCATACCCACTGATCTCTTTGCTGACTTCGTCAATCTCGGCTCTGCTCGACACAAGAACCGAAACGTCGTCAGCATAGGCAGAATACCTGGCTGAGGTGGTAGCCCCAGGCAAGGAAATTCCGCGCAGGACGGGATTCGCCTTTAACTTGCGAAGGAAAGGTTCCAACGCAAGAACGTAAAGCAAAGGCGAAAGCGGACAATCTTGACGAATGGAGCGAGACAATACGAAAGGTTTCGATCTTGCCCCATTCACCTCCACCAGCGCACCGGGGGTCGCATACAAAAGTCAGATCCAGGAGCGAAAGTCGGCTCCGAAACCGGCCGCCGAAAGGACAGCCTCCAGAAAGCGATGGTCAACCCTATCGAAGGCCTTGGACTGATCAAAATTGATCAGCTCGGCTTCACTGTCGACTTGTTCTAAGATCAAGCGTACCATATGCAGGTTATCCTGAATAGTCCTGCCCTTCACAGCACAAGTTTTTTCGGAGGCAATCAGACTAGACAGGACAAGCTGCAAACGGTTGGCTAAGATCTTGGCCAAAATCTTTAACTCAGTGTTTAACATAGTCAAAGGGCGAAAGTTATTTAATCCATCCCCACCGTTCTTGTCCTTACGCAGAAACTTGATCACACCCCTGGTGAAGCGTTGGGGTATAGACCCCTGCTTCATCCAGTTGTTGAAGATCAGTTCCAGCAAAGGAACAAAAACGGGCGACTGCCTCAAGTAAACTTCGTAGGGAAGATCATCTAGCCCCGGAGATTTATCCAGGCCAACCTGTTTCAGTGCTTCCCAGATTTCCGACTCTGTGATGGGGCCCTCGCACCCAGCCGCTTCAGCTGCTTCTAGGCACGGAAAGTTGGCCAAATAGGAGTCGAACCGAGCAGGGCTAGACCGGGCTCCCCTGTGAAAAGATCCTGAAAGTAATCCCGAAAGGCCTCACATATGCCCGCGTTTGTAGTCACGGTCCGATTATCCGGCAATGTGACGCACGCGATATGTCACCGAGCAGCGTTCCGATTTTCCTCTGCACGCAATTCAGCTGCCATATTCGTCGCCTCAGAGGAATTTCTTTTTAACCTAGCCCTAACTACCAGAGCTTGATCCTTCTTGATAAGCAAGGAGAAAAACCCTGCCTTAGTTAAGGCTATTTCCCCACTATTACGGGATTTCACTGCCCGTTTAACTTTTTCTTCTAAAGCCGTTTGCGCCGCTAATCTATTTAGATTGAGCCGACGACTATAATCGGCAGCAAACGTTCTAATTTTGGATTATAATTTATCCCACCAGGCGTTCCCTAAAACCACCCCCGTCAATTCCCTCTGTATCATTAGTAGCAGCTGGTCCCGGAAATCCTGCTCACCAAATAGTTAGCAGTTTAATTTCCAGTACCCAGCCAACCTAACCTTAGGCTTATCTAAGTTTACACGGACCCGGACAAGCCTATGATCCGTATAAACTATATAATGGAAGCTTGGATACCCTAAGCGCCCTACATCGACTCTCCTAACTAAAACTCGGTCGAGGTAGCTCGCAATTTCCCAGGAGCAGAGTTGCCACTATTTGTCCGAGTCCATACTACCACCCGAGAATGCCCATTCCGGTATTTATCGACAAGATCAAACTCGCCGATAAAGTCCCGAAATGGTTTCACATCCCAGATGTTAGTACCCAAATTTTGCCATATACGATCTATATCGGGGTCAAAGACGGCATTCCAATCCCACGCTAAAACTACCCGACGAGATGTCGTCAAAAACGGCCCGATCTGCTGAAACAAAGCAGTCTGCTCGGAATGGTTATTGGGCGCATAAACCCCAATGAGTCGTAAAGCCTTATCCTTTATGGTAACATCCAGCACGCAAAGCCTGCCCGCCGGATCTGCGAAGACAAGAGTACATGCAGCATTCAAAGACTTGCTCACTAGCCAAGAGACACCTCCTCGAACGACTATCAAAACATGCTGAAAAAAAAGGGAGAACCCCTGAGACAGTATGTTCTCACGGTCATGAGAAGAAAACCGGATCTCTTGCACACAATAAACATTCACCCCGAGGCGCTGAAGGTCATGAGAGAGCTTCGCCCTGCGAGACTCGGACCTCAGGCCCCGCACATTTACACTTGCTAACCAGATAGCCATAGTGAAGACCGGTTAGTGTTGAAGTACAGGTTTGAACATGACCGGGGTAAGGATACCGACAGCTTCTCCCATAGACCCATGGCCCATCTCAGTCTTGATGGTAACGTCTTTGGAGATTCCGCCGATATCCCAGGGAAATGTCAGTTTCATGGATCTATACAGGGATGGGTGAACTAAAACGGGGACCCTCCCTGCACAAAATTGTTTTAAATTTTTTACCTGCTGGTTTTGGACGATTGCAATTGTTAGAGCCATCTTGTAAGACATGATAGCCTCATCATGCATTGCCCAAATCTGCTTTACTCCAGCTCCTGTTCTGATTACTGTCAGAACCCTTTGGGCAAGCAGGAAAGTTTGAGACACTTCAATGCCCTTGTCGGCAAACTGCCTTATAGAGAGCAAGTACTTGATGTATTTTATCCGGTTTCCATAATCCCGGGCTTTCTCAGCATGGGCAGGGGAAATGCGACAAACATCCTCTCCCGTGTTGAAAATGAGCTTCTGTGTCTTTTTCTTTTTATCTTTTAGCTCCTGTGTGGGGCTTCTCTGCCGTTTGGAAGAGTGGGGAGGCATTTCTGTATTTTTTAACAGGGGAAGGACTGGGAGTATGCAGAGAGATATGGGGGATCTTTGTATAACAGGGGATGGGTTGGGAGTATGAAGGGGAGTGTGATAAATTCAATGTTTATAGGGGCTGGGATCTCTGCTGGGAGGACGAGATTTAGACGGTGTTGTCAGAGGGGAAGGTTTCATTTTGGAAGAAGGAGCAGACCGGGTCGATGACGTGGAAGGAATAGGATTTGGGTGTTGTGTCTGTTTTTGTCTATCTAATTTCATTTTTAAGACGTTTATTTTTTCTGATTTTTCATAGCCAGGATCATATTTCTTTTGTTGGTCTTTGAAGGACTGTTGAGAGGCTGGGACATCACTCTTAACGTTGCCAGAGGGAGTGGGACTGTGTGTGTCTTACGTCCTTGGGGCTTCAGGGGACTGAGGACCCGCTGTCTGACGCTTCCCTCTGGCCTTACCAGCTACCAGCCATTCCCCCTCCCCCTACTCCGCAACTGCACTATCAGCGGACGAAGGCTATTTGGGGAATGTGGCCTTAGATGTTTCGACTACCGGAGTATTAACCGACCCTGTCCCGGAAGCTGGCACACCCATTAGAGGCGAGGCGATAGGTAAAGACGCGACCAGAGGGGGATTTTGGTTTACTGGAGCTTGACTTCCAGATGCCTTCTTCTGTGGGCAGGAAGAGGAGAGGTGACCAGGCTCTCCACACTTCCAACATATCGGTTTGCCGCCGGTCACAATGACGGGCACCTTCAAGCGTCCAACATCCAGACAGTTGGGGATGGAGCGGAAGGCTTTTTCGTCCAACATGATTTCAAAGCTCCACCCCCCGTTCAGGCTATCGCAGGAAGCGCCCAGAATTTCGACATACTGGGACAAAAACGAGAGATGTTCCCCGATAAACTGAGGAGGGACCTCCTATAGTGCTACGGGTCCTTCTTAGGTCTTCATATTCCGTGCGCAAGATAAAATCTTTTGTTATTAAGATACGGGTCGATGCCGCAACGCAGTCTTCCGTCCCATATACGTCCCATATGAAAAATCCGGCTCCCTTAACTATTCTGAGGGGCTTGATCCCCAATGACTCCAGTGCTTTCAACACTGTTTTTCTTCGAGCGACAAATTTTGCGCGTACGCTTGTCGACGACCAAAACTGACACTATTCTTTTGTCAAATTTTCTCAATTCTATGGGGTCTTCTAAGAATCCACCTTCTACGACAAGGTGAGCGTAACTCTTAGCTCGCTCCAACAACTCTGCTAAATTGATAATACAGTTTGGAGGCCTCTGAATTTTCTTTACTCATGTCATTATTTGGGCTTCTATTAGCCTCCATATTTTCTCATTATGGCCATTATTGGCCTCCATACTTTTTGGACTTTGGCAATTTTTGGCTTCCATAGTTTTTTTACCCAAGTCTTCCTTCACAGCTGTATCTGCTAAGACTGGGTACTCCGTCTGATCATCTTTATCAGGTGTTTTTTTCTTCACTGAAAATAAATGTTTCTTAACAGACTTCTTAAAGTCAGCCATGATAGGCTTTTTCTTTTAATCATGAAGGATGTTACTTTACTTTTTTCTTTTTTTCCATTTTTTATAAAATTTATACAACGTGAAGGGAAGGGAAGAGGTGGTAAGAAACAAATACCGCCTATAGACGCGGAGAATAATCTTAAATAAAGTTCGCCTAGTAGCGAAAATTTACAATGACAACGAAAATAGAGCAGTTAAACAAAACACAAAAATCGCCCGAAAGCGAGACAGCAAGCAAAAAAATTAATTACAAAAACAAAGAACAGATAAATACAAAAATCACATGACAAATGAAAAAAATAAAACAAGGTTCACCTAACGGCAAAAAAATTAACACGTACAAAAATTAAAGAATAAAGTTTGCCCAACGGCGAAACAATAAATTTAAAAAAAAGAAAATACGAAAAGAAAAAACGAAAACGCTAGACAAGCAAACAACAAAGAAAATACGAAAGTTACAAAACTAGACGGAGCTAGTTACAAAAACAAAATAGCTGACGACAAAACAAATAAACAAAAGAAAATAGACAATACAAAGGTTAGAACAAAACAAATGGACAAATAGACAGAACAAGGGTTATTACAGAGATGGAGACCAAAAACAAAACACCAAAAACTGAAAGGATATTAAAAGGAAAGAAATATAGAATGAATGGTTAGTCAAAAATTAAGCGAAAAACGGACAGGGGTTACAAATAAAAGAAAAACGAAGATATAATTAAAAGAGAAATTAAGGAAAAAGAAAATTAAAAAGAAAAAACTGGAATAAAAGGAAAAGGAGAAAAAATAAAGGGGGTAAAATTAAAAATGTGGAGGAAAAAAGGAAAAGAAAAAATCAAAATTTTGCAAAACAGTCGTAAATAACAAAAGACAGAAGTAAAGTCACACTTAATATAAATAAAGTTCACAATATGGGTAATTTCCAAAAAATCGGGTAACAAAACAGAAGTCAGAAAAGGTCAACAACTTTCGAGACGAATTACTGACTCAGGACAGAAATATTGAAATCTGACTAATTCAGTAGTTTGAATTTCTTCTTTTTATAGTTTTTGAGACAGAAAAATAGGCTCAAAAGATTTGAGCGCCAAAGTGATTTTTCACGTGCATTCTCAGTTTTTTATGCTATTAACCAATGAGAGGCTGAGTTGTCGAAATTAGTGTTTTGATTGGATAACAGGTGTGTGTGAGTGTAAGAATGGATTATTCTGCAAGTAAGGGTGAAGGATAACGTGGATGATTCCACAGAGTCATGGCAATAAAGCATTAAGCTGAAGAGCAGCTTCATGCCAGACAGCCCTACTTGACATTCGACAATGCTTCACTTAAAAATAGAAAGTTTTAAAATCTACTTAAATATTCCCTAACATTCGTAATAATAATTCAGTAGGAAACATGATCATAATTAATCTATATGAGAATAGATAACAATCAAACAATATAATAATTATCAAAGTGTATTTATTTAAATATGTCCTAATGTAATGGGAAGGGAGGTAAATCAACTCAAGTTAATATTTTTATGGGCGATTGCTTCCTTTAGTAGTTTTAATAATCAATACAAACAAAATATTTATCTGCATTCTGACAAAATTAGTTTTCGAGCAAAATGAATCGTTTAATTAATCAGTTCCTATACTCCTAAGTTTTTTAGAGTGTAGTCTTATTTCTTCAAGCCTTTCATGTGAGGCACTCAGATACCATTGTCTATTAAGTGATTGTTTTGGTTGAACTTGCTCCTGAATTGTTGCTAATCATTTTTCTCCCGAGAAAGATGTCATTTTATTGTATAATTAAGACCATAACATTTTTTAACATGAAAAGATGATGAGCCAAAAGCGATTCATATAATACCAGGAGTAATCGATGAATCATAGATACCATTGAATTTCTAAAATATATAAAAGGCAACGAATTAATTAAACGGATCATTGGCCTCTATTTTAGTTGTGAATTCATTATTTCTGATTTATTGTAACTGTTTCATGTCTTTTGGTTCATTGCATCTTACTATTAAATGTTTCTAACAATAGCAGTCGTTTTCGACGGAACGGATTCACTAGTTAATAATAATTGCTGACTGCCGCTAATAAAAATTAAGACAGTGTAACGTGTAGACTGCTTCGTCACGCAGTGTGTATCCGAATGTCCGGGTGCTGTTCGGTTCGTATTTATATTCTTTTACATTCACCGGGTTTTCATCCGGTGAACTATTTTCATTGGTCCCGTCTCTTTGGTCGTCCTCTTCTCTCTACAGATGGAAGTAAAGTGTAATTAAGTGGAGTCCAGTTTACATTCGACTATAAGAAGGTAGACGTAGACGTGGTTTAAAATGAGGTAAAACACGTAGATATAATCTATTTTTTACTTCACTTCAAAAACACTATGACATTAGATTGAGGAAGGATAGATATGTCCGTTCAATACAAGAGCCAAAAATGTCGACACATGTAGGCCTTATGCTAGAGTCCAAAATATAGGCATAGGTGCTGTTTACACTACAATCAAAACAGTAGACACAGTTTCGGATTACACTAGAGAAAAAAGTGCACACATGTTTTGTTTATACGAGAGTTAAAAAGGCAAACGTAAATGTGGTTTATATTTTTGTCGAAAGGTTAGAGACATCCTGTTTATAGTAGAATCACAAACGTAGTCTTCGGTTTATTTTCACCTACAAATTTGATGGTAGTTACAAAAAATGCGGAGAATTATTGTAAGTTCTTCAAGAAGACATTATTGGAATATTCTTCCTCTTTTATGAGTTTGGTTTTAGTAAGCAAAAATCCATAATAATAGTAAGAAATAAAGAAAGAAAGGGGAAATAAATTCATGGATTGGTATTGAAAGTATTAAAAATTGTACACCCATCCAATTTGAGGATATCAAGATAAGGGTCGAAAAATTATGGTAGATTCTTTGACAATATTTTTTTAATGATAGATATCATGAAAAAGAATCTTGTAGCTGAATAGCGTCTTCATGCCAGACAATCGTTCTTAACATTCGGCACCATTTTATTCTCATTCAGTTATCCTATTCGGCATCATTTGTAGACATCAAATTACTGAAATATCCCCTAAGCACTCAAAATATTAATCCAGTCAAAAGCATGATACATCGTTAAGAGAAATGTATATATGAGAATGGATAACAATATTGCATGAAGATGGGCACAGAGAAAAACGATGCCCTCATAGAAGGAAGAACGGCTTGCTTAATAATATTCTTATTCAATGTAAAATTTATTTTGCTATCTAATCAAATGAATCGGCAAGTGCAAGCGAACATAACATACACCAATATCTATCTATATATACATCTCTGAAATGTGGTATTATGATTACTTGCATTATTAAAATTGCTCGGACTGTTATCTTCATCTTCCTTGCCATATTCACAACGTTTCGAAAATTTCGAACCGAACCATTTATTTCGTCCACAGGGGGGTAAATTGTTCTAGTTCCACGTGTCATGCCTCTTCCCGATGTCTCAGTTATTTCCCATTAATTCAACTCTCCATGTTTTGGGTCACCACTGCTGTGGCCTGGTATTAAACTCACAAATATTTGGGTCTAGTCAATAGATCTAATGAAAGTCTTTATCCACTTGGCCATGTGTCTTTGTGGACTTTATGAATTTTTGGAACTTATATACCAAATGTCTCAGTAAATATTTTTTTACCAGTGCCCATATTGCAATTTTTGTTGTTGTTATTCTTTGCTTTTCTCTAGCACTCCTTATTACCGGTTCCCATATCGTATTCATTTCTATGCTTGGTCGGCTCAGGATATTTTTGTGGCCTAGCATATGCGTTGATTGCTTAAGTTCTCGTATTTTCCAGTGATGCTCTCTGTCTATTATTTTCAACCTCATCCCTCACTGGAAAATACGAAATCCTAAGGAATCAGCACATATGCTAGGCCACAAAAATATCCTGAGCCGATATAGCATAGAGGGTTCGTTCGAAATTCCAATCACCTGAAGAGGGCCGGAGCATACAACGGCCGAAACGTTGTGAATATATCACTGAAGAGGAGGATAAAAGTCCGAGTAATGTAAATAATGCAAGCTACACCAATATGATATCACCTCTTAATGAAACTTATTTTTTTACATATTTGAGAAGCAATCTGTCAACATGCTAATATACTTCTTTGCTGTCAGATCTAACCAAATTAAGCTTATTGCTGAAGAACACTCTTGACCAATTTTCATTGGTTCAGAAAAAATGTTGTTTGCAAAGACTGGTCTAGCAATCTGGTGCTTATCGATAAATTTTTGGTGGCAGAAGAACATGTGTGAAACCTTGTTTCATATAAATAATAGAATATTGTTTGCCAAGATGTCAAATTCTTCTGTTATCTTTTGTGCAATGTTTAAAATTGTGTGAAAATGATGTAATGATTTTAAATGAGAGTCTTTGAATCACTTAATTCTGCTGAGGAGTTGTTTACATGGCTACCCTGGTGTTTTCGAATATGTTAAAAGAGACGGTATAATGATAAATCTTTAACATTTCAAGAATTACTATTCTTAAATTTTATAATTCATTTTCATCCTGTTCCATATCTGAGAAGGAAATGCCACTCAGAAAAAATTTTTCCCAAGTACTGCCAGTTTGTGGAAAAGCTTCTCTGTAGGCGCCACACTGAACCCAAGGGACTGTCTTTATGTGTTCCCCTTATCCTCATAATCTTCACTTCCTATATTCTCTTTGATTCTTAATACACATTTCATGGTCACCTCAACGCTGAGTAATGGTTATCTCTATAGATCAATTACGACTAAAGAGTGTGTGCGATCTCCACTTAGTGCGCCATACATTCGGCCTTGTGTCACCTCTTGTGTTACTTCTACACTTAGAAAACTACCATAGGGCACCGGGACGTGGTGTAATGTTTAGCAAACTTGACCCGCTAGAACAATTAGAAATGAGTAGTTAGTTCGTTCCTGACTGGGAACTTTCGGCCTTGTGCCACATCTAAGGTACGTTTAGAAAACTAACATAGGGCACTTCGACGTGGTGTAATAGTAAATTGTATCGCTAGAACAATTACGAATGAGTCTTAAGTTATATCCTGACTGGGTACTCTATATTTTAGACCTTATGCCCCATCTAAACTACGCTTAGAAAACCACCATAGGGTACCTCTAACTTGTGCAATGCTTGTCTCGTTAGAACAACTATGACTGAGTAGTGAGTTCGATCCTCACAATGTGCTCGGTAATTTCGGCCTTGTGCCACATCTAAGGTACGATTGGAAAATAACCATAATACATATTTCGTTCAGTATTACCTTTTAACTTGAGCATTGAATTGGGTAATTGTGTCTCGTGGTCGGAAGGCAGACTTTCTAAACACTTTGCCGCA
>OZ038487.1:96502261-96504761 GCA_964036315.1 Acanthosepion esculentum
GAATCACTCTCACAAACAATTTTTAATAATAAAATACATTAACCTCGAATCCGTTAATGAATGGTATGATCCTTGTTTATAAATTCCGGTTTTATCAGGTCGTTTTTTACTACTAGCTTTCAGTCGTTTCATGCGATCATCCTCAGGTAGGGAAATAGGTAAGTTTTTTACATCCAGGTAATAACAGGACATCGAAAGATAAACTGTAATCCGAAAGAAGTGTTTTTAGAAATGTGATATTGTTAACTGTATGAATACTTTTGGAGCGTGCAGTCACGACGCTGAGGTTGAATTTTTTTTAATTTTAAAATTGTTCGTTCTTGTACTAATATAGTAATATGAGAATTCTTTTGTAGAAGTAGTTTTTTTTTTAGTAAAGGTGGCATGAATTAAATTGTTCAATAAATCGAGTAATGTCTATAATAGAGTAATAAATTGAACACGGACCACCTAATTGATATATATATATATATATATATATATATATATATATATATATATATATTCTCTTTATATTAATATATATATATATTCTCTTTATATATATATTCCCTTTATATATATATATATATATATATATATATATTGTTGAGTCTTGACTCATTGTTGAATCTCGCCTATTGCATGGAATAATAATGCAACACAAAATTTACTTAGAACAAGAATGTATTATAACAAGAAAGTGTACACAATAAGTACATATAGTATTTCTGTATATTTCTGGGAAGACGTTCCTGGAGAATGTGTCGACTAATCGCAGTCGATCAGAGTCTCTAGTTGGATCTCGTGATTCCTCCCCTCTCGTCTTCCGGTACCAACCATTATTTATATAGTTGGTAGTCACCTATGCAGATTAGGTGGATCCTACCACAACATATATATATATATATATATATATATATATATATATATATATATATATATATATATATATATACGCACATACATATATATGTATGTATATATGTATATATAGAGCGATGGAGCGGGAATTGCCAGCAAAACAAAATAATATACCCAATTCCTGTAGAAACAGTAAATAACGAAGAAAATCATTGAAGTAACTGAATTATCCTAGAAGCAGAGAAAAATGCACACAAAACATCCTTTGCGAATAGTACACGAATAGCAAAAAAGCTTTTTATTTAACAATATGGGAACATAAAGACAAAAGCAAAACGCAACAAAAATATCACGGAAAATATGGAAAGCCGTACAAGTCTACCACAATAAATCCAAAAGCTGTTAACTTTTTCTGGAAGAGAAAATAGCTATGATCCGCTTCACTTACAAAAAATATATATATTAAACGAATCATCAGACCTCATCTCAAATGAAGGCACGAAAACAAACTGTTGCTGCTTTAACTAACGTTCGAAAACTAAAAACAAATAACTTGTAAACATCGATTCGAATAATGCAAATAAGTACTATAGAATTAAAAACTAAACGAAGCAAACATACAATAATCCAACCTTAAAAACAAAATATAATATAAATAATAAATATATAAGCAAATTAAGTAAATGAATAATTCACTTATAACCACGACTATTTTAAATTTAATAATAATAATAATAATAATAATAATAATAATAATAATAATGATCGACAGCTAATAATCTATAATAATAAAGCGTACTGTACGTTTGTCCGCCCGCTTTCTCATCTCGGTGAATCATAAACAACCTGAAATATCAGATAATAAGTACTATAGTTACACGCGATTAAAAATTAAATAGATAACTCATTTAAAGTTACATTTAAATATCGAACAGCGAGAAAAGTTTAGAAAATCCTCTTCTTCAGGTGATTGGTATGTCGAACTGAACCCTTTATTTCGCTCTCTGGTGTAGACTGTTCCAGTTCCAAGTGCCATGTCTAATGGGTGTCAGTTATCAGTTATCTCCTGTTAATTCCCCTCTAAGGACACATGGCAGGGTGGATAAACTCGTTGGTTATATCCAGTGACAGTGTTGTGAGTTCAGTACCTGGTTAGGGCAGTGGAGAACTTGGGGAGGGGAATTAACAGGAGATAAGTGATAATTGACATCCATTAGACATGACACGTGGAACTAGAAAAGGTCTAACCCAGCGATGTTCAGTTCGATATTCCAACCACCTGAAGAAGGCTGGATCCTACAACGGCCGAAAACGCTGTGATAAATATGGCAAAAAAAACGAGGAAATTAGTCCCAATAATGTAAATCGTGTAAATAAACAGGGCATCTACTCAAATACGGGTATCCACTAAAAATAATAGTAAGACTGAGAATTAATACAACTAAACGTTTTGTCTCTTAGATTTTCCTAGATGGACACTCCGGTAATGAATCCTTCCATTACGCATGTGGGTGTGTGCCTTTTCAAACCGATATGTCTGCTCCTTCTGTTTTTCACCGTTTTCTTTTCGATCTAAGTGATACATCTGCTTTAAATTTCCTTCTTTCTTCCTGAATTCAGCTGATTTGCAGAAAACATATCTTCCGAATATTCTGTT
>OZ038487.1:96512261-96537261 GCA_964036315.1 Acanthosepion esculentum
TATGAATACAATAGCATTTTCTAAATTCTTCTAGTTGGTAAAGACATTTTGTTTGTTGTGAATAATTATTTTGTTTTCAATAAACTCCTTTCGTTTCTGCCTTGATAAAGTCCGCAATGGACGTAACGCGTCGGCTAATAATACAGTTTTCCTATTGTCTTTTACCTTTATACAACACACACACACACACACACACACACACACACACACACTCATATATATATATATATATATATATATATATATATATATATATATATATATATAACCATGTCAGGTTCGGCCATCATCATGTCAGGTTGGGCGCCGAAATGTCTAGACATTTTGAAAGATATTTTTTTATATGCAATCTATTATTTCATTGGAGGATAATTCTCCATAAAGTAGAAAGACTTTAGTAATTTATGGTTTTGTTTTTATAACGATTGGGTACTTTCTCCATGTTATGAATAAAATATATATGATTTCGATCAACGTTTAGGATGTCTTTCGACATATTATCAATAATTTATATAATGTTTCCGATTGACATTTGTTGACTAACGTTGTGTGTTCGGCAAGAGTTTCGTTCAGCTTTATGTTAAATAACCATTCATTCCAAGATATATCTTTTTATTGCATTTAGAAAATTATCATAATCGTTTAATAATTGTGAAAAGGGCACATTTTTATTTGAATGTCTCAAGAAGACGAATAATTTTCTCGACAGATTCTCCTTGCAGAGAATACTGGCAAATTTCCTCACAGTGAAATAGAAGATGATGCGGTTCTACAGAAGGATGCTGAAAATATTATGGACATAACCTTTTCTTTTTATGTGGCATGTCTTTTCAGGACGTAGGCGATCATGGCTCTCCACCTCCTTCTATTCTTTGCATCTCTCACTTTCCTGATGTTGACTATAAGCCTCCTCCTTGTTTGCATCCTATCTAAGACCTGATCGTTGCTCACACACTCGATTCATAATATCTTTAGCATCCTTCTGTAGAACCACATCTACGTCGCCTCGAGTCTCTTCTTCATCGTTGAGGAAATCGTCCGAAATTCGCTGCTGTAAAGCAGGACAGATGTCACGTAAGTGCTCAGCATTCTTTTCTTTATTACCAAAGAAATCCTCCTTTGGAATGTGTCCTTGGCCATCCCAATACGTCTAAGGATCTCAGTGTTGCACTTACCGTCCTCTGTCAAAACGCTTCCCAGATATTTCAACTTACGCGCCTGCTTGATTCAAGTGTTCTCGACCTGCAAATCACATTCCGGTCTCATCCTTTTACTGACGACCATGCATTCTGTCTTCTTGTGGTTTATGCTTAGTCCCTTCTTCTCACTCTTCTTCGCTACCTTCTGTAGGAGATGGCAACAAAAAGGACACTTAGACTCATATACAGCTTTAATAATTTTCAGCCATTCTTCCATTAACACCTGCTCCAGCTCTTTAAGACACGCCGGTGGAGGATAGCGGCTGCTAACTTGTCGCTCCAAAATGCACCACAAATTTTCAATAATATTGCTATTTGGAGATTGGGGAGGCCACTCCGTGTGTTCTAGCTCACTTTCATGCTCTTCATACCAATTCTTAACCACTAGAGCGGTATGTATTGGAGCATTATCGTCTTGGAAGATGCAGTCAACATCAGGGCTAAAGTCTGGGCCATTGGATGAACATGACCTCCAAAATGTTCAGGTAATATTTGCTGTTGATTCTTCTATGCAGAGCAACTGTTGGACAGAGACATTTCCATCATATGGCTGCCCAATCTATCCACCTCCATGCTTCACTGTTGGAAGAAAGCAGTCAGGGCTGTAATTTCTTTGGGCTGCCTCCACACATAAACATGAAGTTGGGAAAAGAGAAAAACTGAACTCGTCTGAGAATATGACTTGCTTCCATTGGTCTGCAGACCAGGTATTGTGATATCTGCACCACTTCAACCTCTTCTTAATATTGCGAGTGGAGAGTAGAGGTTTCCTTACGGCGGCTCTTCCATGATATACAGCCTTATGGAGCTTACGATGAACAGCTTAACTAGAAACTATTCAGATGATTATTCAACTCAGCAGTAGTCCGATGATTTTCTGCCACATTGCGTTTCAATTAACGTCGGTCCCTATCAGTAAGTTTGCAAGTCCGGTCCGAATTGCTTAGGTTACTGGAGTTTTTTCCCTGTTTCTAGAATTGCGTCATAGTTCTTGATATGGTATCACTTGAAAAAACAAACAGTTCAGCAACATTAGGGTTCGAAGCTCCTGCTATGCGAGTTCCAACAATTTGCCCTTTTTCGAACACGGAGAGGTCACGCATTTAGCATAAATTTTACTAAATTCTAAAAATAAATAAGACAAAGACAGTAAATTAGATAAATAAACGTATTTACAATAGATATAACCTGCAATTACGAAGTTTTAGTTAAAGTTCTTAATATAATAGGTCTTTGAAATATAGGAGTGGAATTTGCACCTGCTCCAATTATTTTGTCCAACCCCTGTATATGAGAATATTGTTGTTGAATCGACTTGAAGAAAAAGGATACAACGCTATTCATGAAAGGTAAACTCGCAAACTTTTATTTCAGTTTGTTTCACCAGTGAATTTTGTAGACAAGAAAATAATTTTATTGCACAAACAATAAACACCTGAAAAATTAATTCACCTTTTCTTATCCATAGAGAAATGAGATTGTGACATTTTTTTTATATTCTATACGGTAAATTCAATCTTCACCTTCAAGTTTTTATTACTTTCGTAAGTATTAATTAAATATTTTATTGTGTTTTATATAATTAAATCCACTATTGACACAATTTTGACTGTTGTCCTCATCTTTATTGCCATATTTTTGACGTTTCGCCGGTTGTACGATCCAGACTTCTTCAGGTAATATACATTTAAATTTCGAACCGAACCATTTATTTCCTCCAATTTTTTGTGGTTCAGTAATCCTTTTTTATCAGAGCTCATATTTAATTTTTTTGATATTGTTGTTTTTCTGTTTTCCTGCAGGAACACCATAAAGCCGTAACACGAGGGAAAATAGAAAAGTCAGGCATATCTGACCACCTATGGAGGGAAAAGTGCGATCATCGCCCTGTGCGGGATGAAGTTGAAATAACAGACAGAGAACATCACTGGAAAATATGAAAACTTAAAGAATTAGCGCATATGCTCAGCCACAAAAATCACTTGAGCCAGCCAACCGTAGACATGAATACGATATTGGAACTAGTAATTCAATAACTTAGAGAAAAAAACAACAATAACAAAAAATTGTAATATGAGGTCTGGTAAAAAAATTTACTGAGATATTAGGTTTACAAGACCCAAATATTCACTTACTAGGGTGTTACCAAGGACACATGGCCAAGTGGATAAAAGCGTTGGTTGAAGTAATCCAAAAAAACTGACTTGACCCAAAGTGTTGTAAGTTCAATACCTGGTCACAGAGGGGGCAAAAAATTAAAGAGTTGAGTTAGTAAGGAAATTAACTGACACTGATATATGGAAAAATTAGACAAAATCTAACCCCTTGCAATAAATAAAGGGTTCCATTCGAAATTGCAGGAGGGTTAGCGTACAACTGCCGAAACGTCGTGAATATGGTAATAAAGTTGAGGAAAACAGTTCAAATGATGTAAATAGCGTAAATAGTTACAATATCTCATCTCAGAAATATAGACAATTGTTTTATAGGAATAAAGTGTCACTGCCGACACTTGAGTTTGGACAAGATCGCCAGCGAGCAAACAAAGTCGATTCCATTATTGAATTAAGTAGACCATGTGACCATAGCGGAAACACATAAGTAGGAAGTCGCGTGACGTCAAAATTATCGTTATTTAGTATCTGTCTATATTTCTGAGATGAGGTATTATGTACACTATTTATATTATTCGGACTATTGTCCTCATCTTTGTCACCATATTTATTACAACGTTTCGGCCGTTGTACGCTTCGGGCTTCTTCAGGTGGTTGTAATGTCGAACTGAACACTTTATTTCGCTCACTGTGGTAGACTGTTCTAGTTCCACGTGCCATGTTTAGTGGATGTCAGTTGTCAGTTATCTCCTGTTAATTTCCCTCTTCAAGTTCTCCACTGCCTTAACCGGGTATTGAACTCACAGACTTTGGGTCCTGTCACTGGATCTAACTAACGCCTTTATTCACGGTGCCATGTGTCCGTGGGATCAATACCCGGTTATGGCAGTCAATAAATATTTGGATGTAGTTTCTGTAACTTCATTGCAACGGAATAAGTGGTAGTCAGTGGGAATATGACGGATATGGAAAAATGTCGTATCGCAAGTCGATGGTTTTTGCAGTGTCATCCTGGCAATATTTGACCGAATATTGCCATGAAGCAAAATTGGACTTCCTCAATTAACCAGTGCTGGTCGAATTATTCTTAAATGAATGTATATTTCATCGCGTTCCTTGCAGCGAACTTCGATAGAGATTCTCCGGTGAGATTCCAGAAAGCCGTAATAGATAGCGCATATTGTGAAACACCAGACAATCACCATAGTTTTCTGTTGGTGAAATTTCGGTTTTGGAAAATGTTTGTGTCTTTCGTGATGAGGAAGCCATTGAGCTGATTGTTTACGATTGTCAAAATGGATCGATTTCTCATCACATGATACTATTCGATCAAGAAATGGATCATTTAAATTCCGTAGATACGGCATCAAAACGTCAAATTTACTGAGTTTAAACTCAGAAGTATCTTTATTTTATATGTAAATATTTTTAGTCAAATATGCCAAATCATTTCAAGTCTATTAGTTATGGAGTTTCTAGGTAATATAATTTGTTGCGTGTTTATTTATACTTTACACACTCTAAAACATTTATAGATATGGACAGTGTGGACAGCACATGGATATTTCAGCTGCACGTCTAGATAGGATCTTTAGACAAAGTATTATTACTGTTGGGTGAGTGAAGATATACGCTCCGGCCTTCTTCAGGTGGTTGGAATGTCGAACTGAACACTTTATTAGGCTCACTGGGTTAGACTGTTCTTGTTCCACGTGCCATGTTTATCAGTTATCTCCTGTTAATTACCCTCTCCAAGTTCTCCACTGCCTTAACCGGGTATTGAACATACCTGTCACTGGATCAAACCAACGCCTTTATCCACTGTGCCATGTATCCATGAGGACATCTGTTTATAAATTTATGGGTATTATAATACTAATGTCTCTGCAACCTTTACCAGGGCTCATATTGCAATTTTTGTTGTTGTTATCGCTTTTCTCGGGAATTCCTTATTAATGGTACGCATATTGTACTCATTTCTATGCTTGGTCGGCTTAGGAGATTTTTGTGGCCTCGTGTTACAGCTTTCTGGTGCTCTTAGAGCCTTACCTTAAGTGAAATAAAGGGTTCAGTTCGAAATTCCAACCACCTGAAGAAGGTCGGAGCGTACAACGGCCGCATGATTGTAATAAATATGGCGACAAAAATGAGGACAATGGTCCGAACAATGTAAATAGTGTACATAATACCTCATCTTAGAATTATTGACAGTTATCTATTTAGGTATTATTTTATTAATTAATTGATGTTTGTGTAGTTTTATTTCGCATATTTTTCTTTACTACAAAATATAGGCATTTGGAATGAATTTTAATTAGGTTTGATGATGATATTTAGTGCTTAAAGATATCTTAGAATATATTCTCGTATAGTATTTATGAGAATTTGTGAGTTAATCTTGTTCTGGGAAGGTGATTATGGGTATTTTCTTCCGTAGATAAAGGTGAATTATTGTGCGTTGCATTTGTAAGGTGGTGCAGTTTTTTCATGTTTTCTTTGTTATTTTCCGCTGTGATTTGATTTGTGATTTTGAGTTTCCGTATATGTTTTGAGAGGGCTGTACTATTTGCATACATTCTGCTAAATAGCTTTCATTTGTAAAAGGACATTTCATTATATATATATATATATATATATATATATATATATATATATATAAAGACAAAAGGAAAAATTATCTTAGCCACTGATGGATATTTTAAGGCACATTTCCCTTGAGGCAAATTTGTCTTGATATAGTCGTTCAGTGGACGAAACGCATCAGCTCAGGTAATTTTTACTTTTTCCTTTATTTATATTGTGCTTTTACAGATATATACTCTATGTGAAATTTATACACACACACACACACACATATATATATATATATGTGTGTGTGTGTGTGTGTGTATAAATCTATCTGAATTTACACACATACAAACACACACACACACACACATATATATATATATATATATGTGTGTGTGTGTGTGCGTGTGTATAAATTTCAGATAGAGTATAAATTGCCACATAATTTACACACAAATTAAAATAACACCGTAAGTATTTGCGATGTTACTTTTAATTCAAACACATTGTAAACTCCCAATTGAAAATTACTTATAACTTGTGTTAATTTCATCGCATTCCATGAAAAAAAAGATATATACTGGTTCCTAAATTGGTAGATTTTTTTGCTTCCTAAAGTTGTAGAATTTAATTGCTTACTTTTGTTTTTATTTCATGCCAACAAATGTAGCCCAGAATGGTTCAACGCCTGACGCTCCATTCTTAGCTAGCATCACGTTACGAAATGCGGTAGTCTATGATACGAGTGCGAAAATGATGGCGCACAGTTCACCGAACTCGTGCTTTCAAAAGCAGAAATTGTCATTTATTGCTGATGAGTACATATCCGCACAGAAGCAGTCGTCTTTCAGCATCCAGATTTTGGTAGAAGATGTGCAAAAGTTACAAGAAATTTCAAGGATATCTTCAGACGACTGGACAATGACAGTGTCTTTTTAGAATTCTAACACTGCACTGTACTACAATCCTTATACTGTTAAAAATGTTTTATGACAACAATCAGTTAAGTTATTTACTTATTTACAATTTTAAAAAGAAAGATTCTTTCCATCCATTCTGTAGTCTGCATTTTACATTCGCCTTAATATGTCACATTCGTAATTGTGACTGAAAATAAAACGTGAGTAACGTTAGTAAGATTAAATTAAAAAAAAACACCACAGAATGTAACATGGTGAACGCTGGCGGGGCCTCTGGCAAACAAAAATAAATTATGATTCAAAGAAAAGAAAAATATATTCAATAGAAAAATATTGGATATATTCAGAAATACATGTAACATAAAGTAAAGTAAAGTTTATTCTTTAAAATTGTTTAATCCTCGCCCAGCTTGATCATAACCTCCCGATGTCGGCCTTCATGACTAATTTTAATTGCTCCACACCTCTCTCTTTCAATACACACACACACACACACACACACACATATATATATATATATATATGTATATATATATATATATATATATATATATATATATATATGTGTGTGTGTGTGCGAGTGTGTGTAATAAGGTTTTTTTAAAAAAACTGTAACATATAATTAAATGGCTTAGACTGTTTAAACTGAAAAATTTACGAAATCTCAAAGTAAAGAAAAAAAAACAACGCCTATTCCAATAGAAGTTAATGACACTTCTTTCTCTTTTTTTCTCTCTTTTTCTTTTTTTCTTTTTTCTTTATATACTTCTTTGTCCATCCCACTTCCTATTTCAAGATATAACTTCCGTTAACAGATTTAAAGTGTCAATGTCTAGATTTCAGCGAAAATTTAAATTTGAAACAATAGAAATGTTACATCTAACTCAATGCTGTCTCTCTACCCCCCTACACTGCCCCCACTTCGTGAGTTTCCTTATTATTGCCCGTCATAAATGTGTAAATTTATTTTCATTTTTTCATTTCAACATTTGGAAATAAATCTGATGATCCACTGTCCTTTAAAAGGGCTGTGGTGAAATAATTTATTATATGGATCCTTAAAGCAATCTGTTTTTATTTAAATTATATATATATATATATATATATATATATATATATATATATATATATATATATATATATATATATATATATGTAAAAGCCAGGAGAGCTTGTTATTGGGGGTCTTGAAAGTTATCAGAAAACAGGTTCTGATTCACGTAGGCCATATAGGGGACGGCAGAATCGCGAGTCCTTTTGTAATACGCATGAACTCGCCCTCAATCCAAGTGCCGATCACCGTGTCGAGAGTCTTTCTCACTCACACTCTCACTATCTATCTATCTATCTATCTATCTATCTAACATTAGTTTTCCCCCGTTCAGACCTTTACCTCAAGAACTCTCCAGATTATTTTCCCGGAGTCGAAATAACCTCATTAAAATTTATTCTGGGGACTTGGGCATAAAACGTTGATGACGACATATTAATTAATACAGCGTTTCTCAACCTAATGCGCCATGATAGATAGTCAGGAGCGCTCAAGTTAACAGACGAGTAATTTATGAATTATTTATGAATTATTTCTATATTTAAAAAAAAATCTCTATTTAATAAAAAAAAAGGCTAATGCCGTCTAAAGGATTTAATCTGTTGGGGCGCACCCACTTTCACAACCACAATAGACTGATCCTGTTATTATAAATAGAACAGTAGTTCTAGAGATTGTGAGTAGTGTCGCAGTGTAGTGCAGTGCAGAGTGAGACTTCTGTAGTGATCAGTTACACTATCGTTTTCTCGACTGGAAGAAACCGTTGGACTTTATTACTATTACTTATTGTTACTACTAACCTACGTTCGTTCTACTACTAATCTCTCTGATGTAAATACCTCTCTGAATATACTAGTATTTTTCCCTACGACTGTGTTCGTTATTACCATATACTCACGTGGAAACACTCCACATCTCAACATAATCCAGGCAATTCTTTTCTTTTTATGCGCCATGTCCTTTCAGGACATAGGCGATCATGGCTCTCCACCTCCCTCAATCCCTTGCAGCTCTCAACAAGTTCCTTCCTTCTGCTTCTTCCCACGGACCATGTTCTGTCATCCACCTGCTCAAGCTCGTCAGGTATGTCACGCGCTGTTTTCCCTTATCTCTTTTTCTCTCTGACCCGTAAGTATCAGATTCTCCAGACCCTCCTTTCTCATTATGTGTCCCAGAAACTTCAGCCTGCCTTTTTCTGATGTTATGCATAAGCCTTCTCCTTGTTTGTAACCTCTCTAAAACCTCGTCCTTGTTCACATGCTCGGTTCATGATATCCTCAGCATCCTTCTGTAGAAACACGCCTCCCTTTTATTACCAGCAATACATTTTTTAAAAAGAATATTACCAGCAATAATAATCTTGTAGGCATTAAATAACTGTTGTAAGACCGATACTTTCCTACATCATGGACTCTCCCAGTACTATATTATTATGTGAATGGTAGTATCATGGGAGTAGTACCAGTAACGCGCAGCCGCGTACGAGTAGCACCAGTACTGCGCAGCCGTGTATGATACCAATATCGGACACCACTGGATAGTAAGCTCTGCTTACTCTTACACTATTCTTTGTAACTTTTCTGTTTAATATATCTTTCTTACCTTTAACCCGTGTTTTCCTTCCGTGACCCCTACTTCAGGTCCACATCAATAACCCATTGAGGTTGACATTCCGTAAAACAAACCAAACCTCTCCAGGGTGTCTTGATGGGCTTTAACACTCTCTATGGTTGATCCGTTAAAAGCATGCCAGATAAGATTGCGTTTTCAATGTTGGATAATTAAAGCCTTATTAGCTAATCTCAATCTAAAATTCAGTACAAACATATATCAAATGGAGGTAAACGTGAATCAATGTAAAACAAAGAACTAATTTTAAATCAGCAGTAAGTGGTTGTCATATAGAAAGAAACAATTCCTAAAAATAGCTGGGTGAAAAATCATGAGAATTTAATCAAAGATTATATGAGTATGAAACAGACTTGCAAATAAGAATGCACTCAATGAGCTTGTGTACAACGGAAGGCCTTTTAATCTCAATTTTAACATGAATTTTGGTAGCATAATAAAAACTAGGTATAGATTATTTAGATGAAGATGCAAAAAGTGACAGGAATTATGAAACTCTTCTGATATATATGTCATTGATTTATTCCAGTACGTCGTAATTTCTTACTACATTAGAGCTAAAACAATACTGAATAAATAAGAACCCGCGTGAAATTATCTAAAATTTAATTTTATAACGATACAAGTTTCCGAGGAGCTGCTTTCGCTTGTCCCTAGGCCTCGTGAATTTAAACGTCCTACGAGCCTGGCATCCCGTTCCAACCCCTACACCGTTGAAACTGTTAGATGTAGACGTCTCTTCTGCTCCAATAGCTTCATGTCTCGCACATCTCGCCTATGGAACTCCCTTCCCTATTACTGTTTCCCTGACAAATACAATCTCCAACGGTTTAAGTGTAGCGTCAATCGACATCTCCAGTAGCCTTGATCTATCCACTTCCCTTCTCCACATCCTTTCATCTTTGATTCCTATCTGCTCTCGCTCCAAATCTTCTGTAACCCCCTTGCCTTGATCGACCCACTGTCTTTCTCTTTCTCCACATACTCTCCTTTACCACATCTATCTGCTCTTCCTCCAACCCTTCTATAATCCCTTGCGTGATAGTGGCTTCCAGCCTTGCTTGGGGTGATACGCTTAAAAATAAAAAAAAATTAAGCATTTAGACGTTAAACAAGTTAAATGCATGCGCAATCAGTCAACCTACCCATTTTTCCGTTTCCTTTTCTCTTTCAATTTTGTTTTAATGACACTTTATCAGTAAATTTCCTTCGTCGTGGAAACGTGAATCCTTCAAAGAAGCGAAAGCTTGGTGATGAATGTCGTGCATTTAAGGATGACTGGAGATACAAATACTTCTTTTGCAACACACGTAATAAAGCAGTATGCTTAATGTGCATTGAAATAGTTGCCGTATTTAAGGAAGATAATCTGAAACGGCACCACCAAAATAAGCATGAAGAATTTTGCAACAATTTTTCTGAGGAAGAAGGAGAAAAAACCTGCAGATTATATTACGAAGCTTAAGAAAAAAAACAATGAATATTTATCCAGCAAGCTGGTTTTCATGATAGTGCTAAAGAAGACAGTTTCATTGTAGCTTACAACCTCACCAAACACAACAAGCCATTTTCGGGTGGCGAGTTTGTGAAGGAGTTCATGGTGAATTGTACACGTGCAGTGTGTCCTGGAGTAAAAGGGAAAGGACAATCGTACGGCACATTGACTTAATAAGTGAAGAATATGGCAAGAAAAAACTTTGTTTGGTTTTCATTGGCTCTCGATGAGAGCACGGACAACGAAGACACTTAACAATTCTCTTTATCCGTGGAATTGATACAAATTTCGTAATTACAGAGGGATTACTTGATTTGGAATCCATGGAAAATGCAACTACTTATCATGACCTGTTTGAATGTGCTGTGGATTGTGTTCAGAAACGTGGCTTGCCCTGGAATAAAATGGCAAACATAACCACAGATTGGGCCAGAGCTTTTACTGGAAATATGTAGGACTGATTAAACTTTTAAAAAACAAATTTGAATGACAAGACTTGAGCAGGGATATATTTACTTTCCATTGCATATTATACCAGGAAAAAGACTTTGCAAAGCAGGCAGCATTAGACTTAAAGCATGGGACCAATCCAGCTGTAAATGTGAACACAATCTGAGCAAGGTCACTCAACCAACGCCAGTTCAAATATCTCCTTGAGGACATGCAGTTAGAATATGAAAGTGTGATTTATCACAACAGTGTGAGGTTGAGCTTGGGGAAAGTGATAAAGAGTCTGGGCATTACAGAATGAAATTCTATTATTTCTAGATAGGACCAAAATGGAATGTGAGGAGTGGGGATATGAGCTGATGTTTACAGTAGACATATTTGATAAACTGAATAAATTGAATGTGACATTACAGGGAAAGGTCTTATTAGTGCATGAAATGTGGAAAAATGTAAAATCTTTCAGCAGAAAAATAGGCTTATTTGTAAAGTAAACAGGTGAGTCGCAAGTTTTGCCATTTCCCATTATTAAGAAAAGTGAAAGTGCCTGAAAGTGATTCTGCTAAGATCAGGGGTTATTTTCAGATTTTGGGAGATGGAATCAGAAGAAGATTTCAGGACTTCAAG
The DNA here is from genome assembly GCA_964036315.1 of Acanthosepion esculentum. Lineage (NCBI taxonomy): Eukaryota > Metazoa > Mollusca > Cephalopoda > Sepiida > Sepiidae > Acanthosepion > Acanthosepion esculentum. The sequence continues at coordinate 96,524,312 of OZ038487.1, forward strand.
AAAATTGAGCCTGAATTCAATTTGTTGTTTTATCGTTTCACTGCTGATTGTTGACGGAGCACCTGAGGAGTTAATAGATATACATGCTGATCACACGCTGAAAGAAATGGATAATACTGGTACATTAATTGGGTTTTATAAATCATTGTCTGCTGATAAATTTCCATGTATGAAGAGATTTTGTGGGAAAATGTTCTACATATTTGGATCAACATATATTTGTGAACAAAGATTTTCTTGCATGAATATTATCAAAAGTATAGATGTTCTTTAACAGACTTAAATTTGCAGGCGGTAATGAGGATCTCCTTAAGCAACCTCGCCCCATATTTCAAAAGAAGCTGTGATAGGATACACTTGTTCCATTAAATAATTAAACGTGATGAAAAGTTCGCTCATAAATGGATGAAACTACCTCAGTTGTTTCAGTTCTATTTATTCATGTGTTTGCTTGAAATGACACCTCTTCAGAAATAAAACTTGATGCTCTCTAACGGATACAATCAGTGCGGGCCTTCGCCGCCATCTACACCGGCAATGTGTCCCTCCAGCCAAAACAATTGCCCACCCCTGGTTTAAACCTTTAGCCGGAGAACTCATATTTTTCGAATAAGTTTTCTCGAATATTCGGGAAAGTAGATGCAAATATTTAAATATGCCATTTAATAAATAAGAACAGAGAGTCTACTAAAAATAACGTTTAAAATAACGTTTAAACAATGACATTATCGCTCTCCCGTCGAACTCGACGTATGAGGGTCAGACAGATCAGTTCCCAGAAACTGAAAGACCGACAGCCACACAGGATTTGATTATAGTGGTGAAGGCTTTGTGCAGGGCCATCCACACTTTTTGGAGGGACGAATACAGGGACCTGGTGCAACGGATACCACAAGGTCCCCAAACGACCATCCGCAGGTTTTGAATTCAGAGTTGTCCTTCTCCTAGACCAGTTGCCATCCAAGGCTATAGAACCCAGTCTGTCCTGCTATTTACCCATAGTTGGAGGGAGAAGAGGATTCACACCTTTCCCAAGGGTATTAGCACGTAAGTGAATGTATATGACATATATAACATGTAAAGGAATACAATGAATAAAAAGACAAGAGGAAAACTATGCTTACCTGATGCGTTTCGTCCTCTTCGGGGTTCAGATTGCCTTGATAAAATTGCTCAGAGGACGAAAGGCGTCGGCTAAAAAAAAAAGTCGGCTTCCAATTGTGTTTTTATTCATTATATATATATATATAGAGAGAGAGAGAGAGAGAGACAGACAGACACAGAGCGAGACAGAAAGACTAAGAGAGAGTGAGAGAGCAACGTATATATTGTCGTCTAAATTACGAAAAAATGAAAATAATACTGATGTCTCATTTTAACAGATATATTTACCAAGATTGCACAAAAATATCTTGAAATGATAAAGTGTAAATGTATTCAATAAAGTCGCCATTGTCTTCAACCACGGCCTTCAGATGAATTCGGAGACACTTGCATCTCCTCTGGACGCTCTTCCCTGAAATAACTTGGTGAATGCTGCCATAATTCTTGCCTTCAGTTAATCTCTTATGTTACAGGGGGTTTTGTTGGTCTCTCGCTCAACTGCTCCCCATACATAATAATCAAGGGGTTTGGAATCTGGGGAGTTAGGTGACCAGATGTAAGGTGTGATGTGGTCGCAGAAATTGTCAGACAGCTATGACTTGATACTCCTGCTGGTGTGGCATGCTGCAGAGCCCTCTTGCCAGACATAGGGTCTTTCAGCTGCGACCTTCTAGACCCAGGGCAGCAGTACCTACTCACTGATCTTTATATAGGCCCTGTGAAAAGAGGAATGGAGGCATAACGTTGCCACCACCAGTGATCGCCCCAAATGCCGTCGTCATCACCATTAGACTAATCCAACTCTTTCCGAAACCTCTGCACTGTCCTCAGATTGACACACGATCAGTCTGAAATGTACGTATTGGAGCTTCCGGTGCGAATGCCAATCAGTACAGTATGCCGTTTCAGGCGGGGTGAATTGCGTCATGCCGCTCCTTATTCTCAGACGGTGTTTTACTGACGCTAATATAGTGTGCAGTCGACAAAATAGAATAAAAAAACAGCTAACGTGCATGCGCAAAATTAAAAATGTTAAATGTCATTTTACCCATCGCATTATATATACACACACACACACACACACACACACACACACATATATATATATATATATATATATATATATATATATATATATATATATATATATATATATATGCCAAAATCTGGGATTGGTGTATATGGAATAAATTCCAATAAGCAAAGAATACTATTCTGAAAAGAGTGCTCAATACAGAGTAAAGCAAATATAATTTATTCGAAAATTATAACACAAATATGTTATAAAATCACTAAAAACAAGAGCCATGTTGTTTCAGCACTTCTGGTGTCTTATCAAGTGATGGTGTAGGATTCTACATTCAACACCATCACTTGATAAGACACCAGAAGTGCTGAAACAATATGGCTATTTTAGTAGTGATTTTATATCATATTTATGTTATAATTTTCGAATAAATTATATATATATATATATATATATATATATATATATATATATATATATATACAGACACACACACACACACACACACACACACATATATATATATATCAACAATATTGTTCCATAAAAATATTACAGATATCTGCAGAATATTTTATCAAGTAACTTTATGAGGGCTATTGGTATCTTGTAACATATTACCACCGGTTTCCCGAAATCATAGTCGACTAAATACGACCCTCCATCGCCTCTATAGTTTTGATGCTGGCTAGACACCCGACAATATTAAAAACGAAACCAGTGAAAGAACGAATGCATTGCGTCAATAATTCTAGGAACTAGAAATGGAACTAGGTTCCCTAATTACGTAAGAAGTCAGTGCAGTGATAACAGGGTAACCAAGAACTAACTAGATTGAAGACAACACCTAGAGCGACTGTTGTCCCAATGTAATCAGCGGCTCCAGCACCACGGCGACCCTTCACCTTTGAACAAAATCAGTTGTAGCTTAAATTTGAGAGAGATGAAACGTGTAAATTTTACTTGCTCAAGAAATGCTACCAATGATGGAATACCTCCAGAGATTTTCAATCTAGGTGAAAGTAAATGGTCAGGTACTCAGGAGCATTGCAACTATTCGAGCATACTAAGTCTTGCGGCTGATGTAGATGATTATGATTAAGACGGAACAGCCAACACATTATCTTGATAGCAACAAAGGTGTAACATAATTCGATAGATTGTGCGAGATTTCAATTCATTCACTCACTGATATCCGCTGTAATTCTACAAATAAGATCAATATTTGGAATCTGATTTTCTCATCGGCAAAATATCCTGATGTTGAATTAAATTTTTGTATTACTCTTCGTATCGTAGCCTGTTATTTCCATAAAAATGGCATCTTAGATTTTCTGGCGACAACCAGGTGTCCTAACCTTTGGACTCTATGTGCAGTGGCCGCCAGCAATATTTATGATGGACAAAGCTTTCACGACCAACAAAGTTAAAAGAACCTTCAAGGGTGTGGGGTTCGCACATAAATGCCAGGAAGTCTAATGTGAAGTTCGTTGTTTTGTCTTCGTCTGTAGAGAAGCCAGGAATCAATAAGACTTCCACAGGAATATCTGGCCATGAAAGGATTTAATTAGCAACAATGTGGCGTCAAATATGGCGATTTTATAAACATAAGACACACACAATCACAAACACACACACATATACACACACACATAATATATATATATTGAGACACATCCTTCTCGCAGATAAAATTACATAATCTTTGGTGAAATATTAATGCAACACTCTACTGCCAAATAAACCAAGCTATATATATATATATATATATATATATATATATATATATATATATGTATATATATATATATAGCATAATGAGAAGCCACGTATACTTTCTTGATATGTATATAATATGTATGTATGTATATATATATATATATATATATATATATATATATATATATATGATACTACACACACCCACACACAAACACACGCTCACTCACACACACATATAGATATATATTAATGGGTAGAGATGCCTATACTCTTTCACACACATACATACACACACAAAGATATATACATATATATATATATCAATTATGTAGTGCGTATTCAATTTATGTAACGTAAATCATTCATACGAAAAACAAATACTGAAGCTAATTATATTATTAAATATTGTTTGCGAGAGTGATTCTTGCCATATAATTAGCTTCAGTATTTGTTTTTCGTATGAATTATTTACGTTACATATATATATATATATATATATATCTGTGTGTGTGTGTGTGTGTGTTGTATGTATGTATATACTGGGCGAAACGCGCTTATACTCACAGACACACACACATACACACACACACACACACACAAAAGACACATACACTGAGAGGATTGAGAAAAACAACAGGCTACAAGAAAACAGAAGATGGCGATTGACGTTTCATTAAAATGTTTGAAAACTGTAGTTATCAGGGAAGCCAGAAATCGGAAGTGTGTTCCCCAGGTGGAAAGTTTGAGGAAAAAAAACTGTTAGATTCGAAATGATGGTTGCATCTAGCTACTTCAACAGTAAAACGTAGAGACCTAGTTAGCAATCTAGTAGGACTTGACATAAACTTACGACAACTCGTAAATTACGACAGGAATAAACTTACGACAATTCAGAAATGAAGACTTGACATAATCTTCCCACAATTCATAATGAAGAACCTGACATAAACTTACGACAACACGTAAATGAAGATCTGGCATAAACTTACAACAATTCATAAATGAAGACCTGGCATAAACTTACGACAAGTTATAATGGAGAACCTGACATAAATTTGCAACAAGTCGTCAATAAGGATCTAACATAATACTACGACAAGTCATAACTGAGGAACTCAGATAAACCTACGACAATTCGTAAATTACGACCTAGCATAAGTTAAGTATTCATTTACATTATTTTGTAAATTTGAATACACTTACCTTTACAGTTTCAAGTTAATGATCCATAAAAATGGCAATACTTTGTATAATTTTGATTTGTAAGTTTAACCTTCGTGGATTTGATTATTAATGTTCGTATTAGATTTTGGCAAGGAATTGTATGACTTAAAGATAATATATTGCCAGGAGGAAAATAATGAAACAGTATTAACGCCATCCGATATTACTGACAGAAGGAACGCAAACTTGTAATTTTACATTACTATAAATTACCAAGAAATGAGATGTTAGTGAAATAACCTATTTTCCCCTCGTCCGAATCTTCTTTAAATCAAATGATAAAGCTTTTACTTCAAACAATTGCTAAAGAGTTGCTACGAATATTTACACATGTACACACACACACGCAGACACACACACACACACACATATATATATATATCTATATATATATATATATATATATATATATATATATAAATATATAGACTGAATTAGGAGGATTAGAGATAATTATAATTAAGTAATTCATCGAGTCTAGAATAAACCTCAACATAATACAGAAAGTACTGGACGGACGTTCCGTCCTATATTTGAGACTCATCAGCAGTGTGCATCAATTACCGATAATTGAAACCCGGATAGTTATGTTATCAGGCAAACGTCATACCAACTGTTCCTACGGGCCTCGTGTCTGATCCGCTACCTCTTCGTTACCGAGGCTCGTTGGAAGTGTTATATATATATATATATATATATATATATATATATATATATATATATATATATATATATATATATATATGTATGTATGTATGTATGTGTGTATGTATGTGTGTGTGTGTGTATTTGAGGCACGGTGGATTAATGGATAGCGGCTCCGATTGAGGAGTTCGAATTACAGTCGAATCTATTATATTCACTTACGTGCTAATACCTTTGGAAAAGGTATTAATCCTCTTCTTCTCCACAACCCCAACTGGGGGTAAATAGCAGAACAGACTGGGTTCTATATGGATGTCAACCGGTCTAGGAGAAGGACAAAATTGAATTCAAAACCTGCGGAAAATCATTTGGGGGCCTTGTGGCACGTAGTGCACCAGGTCTCTGTATTCATCTCTTCAAAAAGTGTGGTTGGTTCTGCTCAAAGCCTTCACCACTATATTCAAATCTCAGGTGCTGAGTGCTGTCGGTTCCTAGGAACTGAACTGCCTGACCCTCATACTTCGATAACGACCGGAGAGTCCAGCATGTGCATATATATATATATATATATATATATATATATATATATATATATTAGAATGATGTCCACTATAGAAGATCCAAGAGGCATTCAAGGCTTACAGATTATGAGATATGTGGGGAATCGGTTAACATTAGACTTGCAGACAAAAGGCAGTGGTTCATGGGAAGAAGTGGAAACTACTTTTCATCAATGGAATACAAATGGATGAGGGCGGTTTATCGGAATGTGCAGGTCATGGCGTGTCTTAGCTGTGTTGGTTAGAACAAGAAAATGTTTTACATATACATATAGGAAAAAGGTATATATATATATATATATATATATATATATATATTAATGAAAATGATAAATTCACTATAATTCAAAAAATAGAAATCGAAAGAAAAGATAACATTAGAAAAATTCAAAGAGGAACATGAAGACAAATGAATTTCGCGCCTCAAAACATTTCGTCCAGACGGGCTTAACCACGAATTTAACGACATAGATGGAATTAATATATAATCCCATAAATCAAGACCTACTTACATTTGTCACCCATAAAAGACAGACATGCTTGCGGAAGGGTTGAGGTCTCACAGTTACACACACACACCCATACTAATATATACGCTTACACACATCATACAGAGATAACATACACTTAAACACTCACACATCCCTTTCCCAGCAACCAATAAATCTTTATAAATCACCAAAAAGGAAATTCTGTGTCGCATGAATCTTCCCAGCCTCTATCTTAAAAACAACTTAAAGATGCCCTTTGACCAACACGAGGACTGAGCAAGATTAACGATAAAAAAAAACAAAACAAGAAACAAATGAAAACTACAGATCAAGTTCATTTTCTTCAGAAAGTCAGACATTACTGTGATTCACTTCTATTATGTTTTTCCTCCTAATCATTCAGACCAAAATTGGTCAAGGAAATAATAAAACAAAAAAATATTAATATACAGCTCATTGTGTCTGAAAAGTTTAATTTTTTAATATTTTTTATTGTTCAAAACACACGCATACACATATATAAATAAATTAAAAAAAAAAAAATATATATATATTTCGTTGGATTGATGTAAGTTTGTGAACGTCTGTTTCACGCTATTTGTGATCGTCAGACAAACTCTGACGATCGCAAATCGCGTGAAACCCAAGGTCACAAACTCGCATCAGTCAAACTAAATATGTTAGCTCACAATAGCTCACATTATCATTGATATTGACCGCTTTCCAATAAGTACCGCGCATATGTAATATATAAATAATATATATAAAAATTGCATATATATATATATATATATATATATATATAGATAGATAGATAGATATACACTCACACAAATTGATGAGAACTCATTCCCTGTCTAGTAGTGCGATTAAATCCATAAAGTATAGGTACCATAGCGGAGGGCCAATCCGAAAACTGAATGTATTTATAGAAAAGGTACAGGGAAGCAAGCTTACGGCGGTTGGAAAGTCTCTGAAGCCGAGAAGGCAGGTCAGGACCAGTAATATTATTGATTCTTTGTTGAATTTTATCAAGAATCTCTAAATATATAGCAGGAGTACAAATGTGACTGCAATATTCCAAGCATGAAAAAATGAGAGACTTATAGATATGTAAAATAGATTCTGGAGAGTGAATTGTCTAACACGACATAGCGAACCAACTTTCTTAGAAGATAGCCTAGCAATGGATTCAATGAGGTATTTCCACTTCATGTCAGCCGAGAATGTGAGCTCGAGAAGGCGGAACGAGTCGCTCTCCTGGTGTTTAGCCTCAGCCATACGGATCGAAGTCAGAAAGAGGTCTCTCAGCTTACTCATTTGTTTTGAGATCCTCCGCAGTAAAATCATTAGTGCCATAAATTTTAGAAAGTAACAAACTAGTTGTTTTCTCTTTGTTCTCACTTATGTGAAGAAGTCTTTGTACTTGGCTTAAGCAGCAGAAGTATTCTAAACAAATACCAAAAACAGGATACGGAAAAATTCTTCCTTCATAAATATCTATCCAAGGAATGCGATTCCTGCCATTTTTTTTGTCTTTATCCTTCCGAGGCATCCATGTAATCTTTCATTATTAATCGTTGCATTCTTCGTCAGCTCTCCTTTCTGAGGGGAAAAAATGACTGAATTGTTATCTCCCTCATTAGATGATATTGTAATCTAAACCATAAGGCAATCTATGTGTATGCCTCCTTTAATTTAGAGTCTCTTGCATTAAAAGTATTCGATCTAGGCCGCCTGCAGCCACACGTCCTATGTATTTTAAATGATGAACGCGCCCCGTAGGTCACTCGTTGCACGAGTCGGGATAATTGTTTTTTTTTCCCTTTTGCTATTCTCGGCAATTGATAAGGTTAGCTTGACATTGGGCCAACACAGCAATTTAGAAATCAAATCTATATTATTAAAGAAGAGATGATTCCCTACCCGTTACCCATTACAAACTTGTGACTTTGCATGCGTGTATCTAATATATATGCATATGTCTGTAATGTACACACACGCACAAATACACATACAGAATTTGACTGATTTGGGAATAATGGCAATGCTAATAATAACCGTTTTCTTGTAAGGAAACATTCGACTTTTATTGATAGGGAAGGCATTACTACTATCAGTTGAAATTTCTAAAATATTTCTCTTAAATCGATTAAGCAGGAAAATAGGCTTCTCAAGCCCAGTAGCTTTTATCGCCCTTTGCATTATTAATGGAGGAGAGGGGTTCCTAATCTGTTGTTTGAAATAGTGTAGAACGTAAACAAATTTTTATTTCATAAAGTCATCAAGAGATGTAGTTTTGCTTATTTGCTACTGTTCTTTGTGTGGGATTCTGTAGCGTCAGTTAACAGTGTCCGAAGAAGGATGGTTTTCGACAAGATCCACAATGCTATTTTCAAACATTGATCTTCGAAATCTGCTGTAAAACGCTGAGAGTTTAGATGTTTCTGAACGTGTTTGGCGCCATATTTGGCATCCCGATGGAAGTCTCGTTTTGATGAGCTTGATTAAGAATATGCCCTGAGTTTTTTGGTCAATGCTTTGTAGGCGAAACCACCTCTATCCCAGCCTATTTTATGTTCAATTTCCTTATCTCCTATAATAAATTTCTCATAACTGTTCACATTTGACTCAGCCTAGACAACCTCTATCTTGGGTTGAGCATCAAATTATAGGTTTGGAGAAAAAGTTAAATTCTATGAAACATGAGATCATTTTACGATTTTATTGAATTTTTCCGAAAATTATTATTCTAAAAGGATTTTGAAATTTTATAGAAATAGGTTTTTCGTAATCGTATTATAATTAACCTTTTCCATATAAGGAAACATTCATCAATAGCTGACACAGAGACCAGCACTACACTCTGTTAAAATCCACAAAACGTTTCTCTTCAAGAGAAAACTCAGGAAAATAGGTTTTTCAAGCTCAGTTGCTAATATAAAATTTTCTAGCATTGATTGGGGTGGGGAAGTTATTCTGTAATGTTTTCTTTGAATTAGTCAAATTCTTGATTATGTCATTATTTTATCTTCGTGTTAAATGTACCATTCCTTTTGGTTGTTTCTGATTTTGAATGTCCTTTCTTGTTTGGTAGAATTCTGTCTTTGTAGTTCTTTAGGAGAAGTTCCGGAGTAGCATCATCCACTCCTAGCTATTCCTTACCAGTAATCTGAGAAAGTGGATGTATTCAGGTTAGATATTTGTGAACGTTTTGGGGGGATATGGATGAAATCCATATGAATGTCTCGATCTGACGAGGCTATTTAAAAAAAAACATTAATCTAGTTTTTAGTTTAAGGTTTTCCTTTTGTTGCAGCTTGCGGAAGTGGACAAAACTACCTCAAGTGCCGCCTATTCTATAGACATGTCATTCTATCAACATCGGCCTGGGTATGACGATAAACTACACCCGGCAACAAGGAGGTTCTGAGGTGCGTGGAACCATCTCTTAATTGTTGTTCCCAGGTCAACCCTGACCCGACATGTTAGATTCACAACTATGGGCAAAAAGTTAACCTCCAAATTTGGGTCTAAATGCTATGAAAGTATAAAGAATTTTATAGTGAAAGTACAAATAATAGATTTTAATAGTAAAACAAATTACCAGCAATACATTTCTGTAAAAAAAAAAGTTAACTGTAATTCATTTTTTGTACGGCGGAGTAATGTATAGCGAATTGGATTGCGGAATCGGATAGCCGAGTACGAATTCCAGTCCAACCAATTACATTTTCTTAAGTGCTAATACCCTTGGGAAAGGTATCAATCCTCTTCTCCCCCCCAGCTATGGGTAAATAGCAAGACATACCAGATTCTATAGCCTTGGATGGCGACTTGTCTACCGCAGAAAGATATGGCAACCTACTGAGGGAAAGAATCTGTTTTGTCAGTCATGTATCGAAAGATACATGATCGCTTAAGTGTGTATCATGCATGGCACATAACTAACTGAACAAAAAAATTACCGCATATATTTTTTTTTGTAAAATAAAAATGAAATTATCAGCAAATCATTTCTGTAAAGAAATAAGTAATGCTCCCAAGAAAATTAAATTTCGGCATTAAATGACCCATAAAGATTTTGATATATCGCTAAACAAAGTTTATCAATAGATTGGCCTAAAGAAAATAAAATGAAGGCTGTCATCTATTACTCGATTCGTTTGTGAGATCTTTAAACTTCTGTACTTGTATATGCACAGAGTAAAGTCTAAGAAAAGAGTAAAATGATTTCTGCTTTCATTTCTGTCTTGTCTTAGTCTTGATGAAGATTGAAACGTTCTGTATTTGTATCCTCATTCGAGATGTACGACTTTGTCTATATATGTAGTTTCTCTATTAGATGAAGACATTCAGTTGATTCGAAGCCTTTTCCAAAGCATCTTCTAATGGATGCGAAGAATTATTCCCTCTTGGTGGGAACGTATGCTGCTGTGGGGTCAAATTAGCAAGTATAGAATTTTCTGCAGGAAAGCTATGCAATTTCCTGGAGTTGTTTGATGACATATATTGCAACCATTACCAGAACGAAATCCAAATTGGCTTGTGAGAAGCTGATATTTCAAAAACGGTGACAGCCTAGATAATACAATGTTCATTAATACTTTTACCATAATGGATCTAGTTGAGATATCGCTTTAAGAGGGTTTTGATGACTACATTTTATTTCAGTAGTGATTTAATCAGCGATATCCCACACTTTTTTGAGATAAACTTCTGATTACAGATGTCTTTCATGAAATCGAGAAACTTGTATTTAAATTTAGGGAGAAGGTACACTATTTTCAAAAGTTTAGCCCCAATGTCTAGTTCTGTTTTATTATTCTTCAGATTTTCTTAGCTTTCTTTACTTGTAACTAGTTTCTTGATTGCTTACGTTTGGAGACAGATTTTGCAATGATCAGATGTATATAGGTGTATGTTATATTTCTCTGGGCATCTTCGGCTTAGTGTGGTCAGGGTTGAAATGTGACATAATGATTTTTAACACTAGGATATCGTTTTTGAGTTGGTTTTGAATGTATGATGGTATAATGATTTGTCGCATTTCTCCACACATCAACATATTGTCGATACTGTTTGGCTTTATTACTTTCTTTTAGAATTTTGAGGATACATTATTTTTCTCAAAGTATTAACTATTTTTTTATTTCCTTTGTTAAATTATAAGTATTCGCCATTCTATTTTTCTTCCTTTAGTGTCTCAATTTTTTTTTCAAGTCAGAATTTTATCTTTTGTTCTATCTAGCTTTTCATGGTATGATCTTGTTCGAACTATTACGCACGAGCATACACACATACAAAAATACAAGTCACATATAACACCAAGCATTCATTGGTTAATTAATCACCGCTGCGTTATCATAGGCAACTTACAAATCGCAGCAATGCGACAATTTTGTAATCGCTCTATTTCTAAGTCGTCAGTTTTGTGCACTTTTGGGAGAAACGGATCACAGAATCTTTCTTAAGTCTCCCCAAAGCTCGCTCGCTGATTGGTCGATGCCAACCAATCAGATCGTCTGCACGTGAAGAATAATTCTTCCCGCGCAGCGATTTGGAGCCTACAGTCGCTTATATAAGCTAAGGGCTTTTACATCTCATTAGTGAGAATTCCAACTGCCAAATGAATCCACCATATTTGAAACCATACGCCAACTTTCTCACTCACTCACATGCTGAACATACCTTGTACACACTCACATAAACTCTTCTTGCACAGCAATATCTTTCAAGAACAATCATTACAAGAGATTCTCGCGAACATTCCTCCAGTGAACTTTGGAACACTAAAATAACAGTTAAAGAGAGACAACTCTTTGTTAATTCAACCTATTCTTACTTAAATGTGTGCTTTCCTTAACATCGTTGTTTGATATTGTACATCTTGTTAAATACATATTTTACGTGTAACGATGTTTTTTGGTTATCCTTTTCTGCGTGAGCCCTGTTTCCTAATCTAAAGTTAAATTAATGTAGTGAAATCCGCCACAATCTCACAGTCCTTGGCTAACGAATTATAATTACATTATTTGAGATTTCTTTTATTATGATGGTCACCCTGTACAAGTTTCATGAGCTAGTCGAGGTAGAAGGTTATAGAATAAGAGGCATAGTTTATATGGATATGTGGGGAAGATAACATTTAGCCCTATACTTGAACAGGTTAGGATC
>OZ038487.1:96542261-96729761 GCA_964036315.1 Acanthosepion esculentum
GTGGAGAGCCATGTTCACTTATGTCCTGAATGAACACGACACATAAAAAGAAAAACCTCATATTGTTTTTATAGGCAGCAATCCCTCTTTTATACATGTTTCCTTAAAGACGACTGACAGCGTAGTGAGATTAAACATTTATTTAATTTTTCTTGTCTTCGTAGAAGTGTTTTCTTTTCTGCAAACAAAACTGTCCAAATATTCTGCATTTCCGGGAGCTTTCGGCTATACGTTTACCCATCGTCAAGGATTTGTCATATTTTGTACTTTTTAACTGAATGTATAGGTTGTGTTTATATATCTAGAGTTGTAGGGATATCTCTCTCTATTTCTGAGATGAGGTATTGTAATTGTTTATATTATTTACATAGTTCGGACTGCTGTCCCCGTCTTTATTGGCATATTCACATGGTTTCGGCAGTTGTACGCTCCTGCCTTCTTCAGGTGATCGGAATTTCGAACTGAACCCTTTATTTCCTCCATCATGGTAGATTGTTCTAGTTCCGCCTGACATGCCTCTTCCAAATATCTCACTTATCTCCCTTTAACGTTTTGTTAATAAATTTTTGTGACTTATAAACTTAATGTCTCAGTAACCATTTTTACCAGAGCACATACTGCAATTTTGTATTATGGAGGGAAAAAGGAGATCACCCCCGCCCCGTAGGATAAGGATGAAATAATAGACAGAGCTGGGATCATGACTGGAAATTACGAAAACTTAAAGAATCAGCACATATGCTAGGCTGCAAAAATCTCCTAAGCCGTCCAAACATAGAAATGAATAAAATATGGGAACCAGCAATACGGAGTGCTAGAGAAAAGCATTAGTAATAACAAAAGTGCAATATGAGCTCAGGTAAAGATATTAGGTTTATAAGTCACATAAATTCATATACTGATATCCTCAACGCCCAGCGGATAAATTTGTTGGTTGGATTAAGTGACTTGACCCAAAGTGTTGTGAGTTCAATACCTGCCAACTGCAATGGTGAACAAAAAAGATAGCTAAGAAATTGGGAAGAGGCATGGCACGTACGGTTAGAACAATCTACCCTGGAGGAGGAAATAACGATTTTCAATAAAGAAATTCCAGTAACCTGAAGAAGGCCGGAACGTACAACGGCCGAAACGTCGTGAATAATGCAATTGAGAATAAGACAAGAGTTCGAATTATGTAAATATTTATAAGAATGTTTTATTTGTCCAATACAGTCAGCACATTGTGGCCGTGTTCGTAGTTACTGTTATTGAGTGTTGGCTTTTTCTTTTTTATTATTAGGGCTTCCATCATTTTTTAATCTTTTTTTAACATGTGGATGAGGTTATTATGCTTGTATTTTCTACTAGTATGTTTCGGATGGAGTCATTTAGGTTTGTCTGTCTGATTAAATGAGTTCTAATGGAGCTGTGGTCGGATAGGTGTAACGTAATTTAAACAGACACACCGACTCCAATCGAAACATACTAGACTCGACTTGGCTTTCAAGCAGATGTTTTCGTTAATCTTTCACTCATTTGACATTGTCATTATTGAATTAACGCTGAGTTTCTGGGTTGGTGAACAATGTCTGGATAACTGTGAATGCCAGAAGATATCTATTAAGAGGTTGCGTGTTTCTCCGTTATTCAAGCGTAGTGATTGTAAAACCAACTTTTGGCATCTTAAGGGACTGCCTGGGTGCTTTATGTTAACTTATTATAACTTATTCTGATTCGAAACCACATCTGACCTCAGCGAAGATATTAATGGTGATACAATATCTGATGTTTTCTATTAGAGTTTTGTATATTAAATTATATCTGCAGTATATTTAGATTTTATATATGACGAGTAATGGGTGCGTGGTTGACTGGTAAGAATGTGAGGTCTATGTTTGAATCGTGACTTCTCAATTAACTTGATAATATTTCACAAGGCAGGCGCTTTCAACGTGAAATTAGGAATGTAAATGCCATACTAGATAGGTAGCATGGTTTTATCATTTGACTAAAATCGCTAAATGTAACAGTAAGTTCTATGCTAACAGTTTCTTCTCTTGTACTTCTCGCTTATGGAACTGTCATCTGGCTTCTTGCTTTCAAATCAACTGTCTTCATTATTCATGATCTTTTATTTTGTTCTCTGAGTAATAATGGATTTTTTCTCTCACATTCTCTCACACTCAGTAACCCATTGCATATTAGTGGCTTTATTGACTTGCTTTGGGGCGAAATGATTGAAAAAATAATTATGCATACTATATTTACCACGGCAGACTAATGGATACCGGGTCGGATTGAGGAAACGGAGAGCCGAGTTTGAATTCGAATGGAATCCATTACATTCACTTACCTTGGGAATAGTATAAGTGCTCTTCTCCTCGCCCCAGCTATGGGTAAATAGCAGGACTTGGACGGCAACCGGTCTACCGCAGAAAGAAATGGCCACCTACTGCAGGAAAAAAAATGCCTCGTCAGTTATGTATCGAAAGATACATGATTGCCTAAGCGTGTATCACGTATGGCACAAAAGTCACATATATCTACCACGTTAGAATAGGAGACATTTTTCGATTAATACCTTTTTATAATATTTCATTTACAGTAATATGACTGCCTATATATATATATATATATATATATATATATATATATATATATAAGAAGGAATATACTCTTAAGGTGTTCTATATTTATGAGATAAAGTGCTCAATATCAGAGTTAGAGCGTGTGTAAATATAAAAGTGAACATTGAAGTCAACACAATTGACGCAATTGTCAGGCCACGAGACTCGTGGCCTGATGATTGCGTCGAGCATAAAACAGCCTGTCGCCTCTAAGTGCTGACTTCAATGTTCACTTTTATTTATATATATATATATATATATATATATATATATATATATATATATATATATATTTACTTGCATACATGATTCTATTCGCAAGACTATCTCTACTGTTTTTTTTACTGTTAGTTCAGGGGCCCTCAAGAGTTAATGAAATTGTAAAGAAAGAGGACATGAGAGAGTTTTGACATTTATTTTCATAGCAGAACACTTATAATTTAATATACACATTATCTACTCTAAGGACCCACTTAAATATGAGCAGAGACAATATTAATTTTCATATATTTGTTCATGTGTGTGTTACCAAGTGCAGTTGCGGTAATGTTTAGACGTTTGTAATGATTGGTAAACCTTGCAAATCGGATGAATCCATCTCGTGTCTCTCCAGACATGAGTTTAATTGGGGGACACACTAGAACCAGTATAGGAGAAGGCAAATCTCTGGATTCAAAAATGTATATGTCCCTGACGTGGCATATAATTGAACTGTATCTAAAGTCTAGTCAGCATAATTGTAGTAAAATCTACAATTTGGCTTTGTGGTTGCTGAAACACAAATGTGCTTGAGCAGACCAGCGTACACAGAAACGAAAAGAAAAAAATGGGTTCAAATCCAGTATAATATCAAACTTCTATTACGAATTTGAACGCTGACCAATTTCATCACAGTTATAGAAAAGATGCATGTAACAGCGATGTGGTTCTTCAGAAGGATGCTGAAAATGCTATGGTCTGAATATATGAGGGAGGTTTAATGAAAGTGGAATCAAAATGGGCGCTTATACTTACCAGAAAGAAACAGTTGGAATTTCTAGGAGACAAAATGAGAAAAGAGGTCTTAGAAAATATGACACTTAGCATATATGTGGAAAGAGGAACAATGGAAAGCAGCTTATAACATCCCACCATTTGTATAAATAGATGTCAGAACAAGTGTAATTTACAATTTGGTTTTGTGGTTTCTTAAGCACAAATGTGCCTGAGCAGACGAGCGTACACAGAAACTATCAACCCTGCTGAAAATGAGAAATAACACTGATTAACAGTCTGTTGTGCAGTCGAAAAATCTTTCAAAGTGTAGCGTCTGTGCCCCTCACTGTTACCCATGGATTCAAGTCGCTGATAATGTATAAATTAGCAATCAAAAGATGAGTATTTATTCAGTAAATTAAACAATTAAGCATACAAAGACAGCAATGAGAGAAAATAAAAGCAAATATTTTATCAAAGAAGTGTTTATTCGAAATTAGAATTTAAATATTTTCAATAAAACTCTTCTGTATACAATACTTCTTTCTATAAATAGAGGTTTAGCTATAACTTGCATGCTTTTCAAAATGCTGTGTGTACATAAATCTGGTTACCTTATCCTCCTCTTCATCACGTGGCAGAATGGTTAGAATGTTCGCTTTCTGACCACGAGACTCGGGTTCGTATCTCACCACAGTTGATTTGTCAGGAAGGCAACTTCCTGGCGTTATCGGTCTGGGCGGGGACGATGCGGAAAATGCCTGAGAAATCATTGTGACCCTTGTGAGTGAAAATTGGGTAGGCGGAACAGTTGGGGGCCGTCGATAGCTGTCTTAGCACGAAGTTACAAGTCATCATGACCGAGGGTTTGAGAGCGCTGACGTTGTTCAGATTGTTGATGATGCGAGATAACACGCTCTCTCCAAGAAACTGTAACTAAGGTCTGCTCAGCGAAGTTGCAGTATAAACCACAATTTGGTTGTGTAGGTGTTGAACAAACAAATGTGCGTGAACGAGGGTCTGCAATAGGGATTGGATAGCCGCCCTAGTAGACGGGTATCCTCCAGTAGGAGTAGCTAGATATATATATATATATATGGACACATATAGCAACACCCAAAGGCGGAAATTTCATTATTAAACGCGAACTTTAGGCTATGTGTGATGTGTTTAAGCTCGACTATTGATATATGTAGATCACTGGTAAATTGTTGGTAGAAAACACAACAAACATAGCCTACCGTCCTGAGTATGACGATAAACTTCCTCCCCGTCCTGAGTAAGACGATAAACTACGTCCAACAGCAAGGCGTCTAATCAGGAGGTTTTGAGGAGCGTGGAACCACCTCTTAATTGTTGGTGTTCCCAGGTCCACTCTGACCCGGGGTGGTAGCACTTCTTAGGGTCACCAGCTATGAGCAAATAGTTAATCCCGAAACTGGAGTAAAAACACTATGAAAGTGTAAAAATAAGTTTTAATACCAGAAATACATTGTAAAAAAAATATTACCAGCGATACATTTTTGAAGGAAAAATATTACCAGAAATAGATTTTTGACAAAACAAAATATTACCAGCAATATAAATTTTTCGGCATTAAATAACCCATTGCGGTTAATATGCCAAAGAAACAAACCAAATCAAGTGAGTAATTAAAAAAAAAATTACGAAAATAAAACCATCCAAGATAGTAGATTTTTAAAAGAAGGTGGATGGTACTAAAAAATATGAGCAATTGAAAAATGGTTCAAATATATATGTATACATACACACACAATTTTTTTTATCAAACTATCGCTATGAATCTATTTCAGAATTTTATTGACGTTAAATGAACAACTGAGGTTGATATGCCATAAAACAAAACAACCAGACCAAACATAGACTAAAATTTGACTTTAAGCTTGAAATAGTCCCTCGCTGCTAAGTGCTGACCTCGATATCAACTTTTATATATACAGAGGCTCTATTCGTCATATACAGCACTTTAAGCCATAAATATAGCACGCTTTAAAACTATATTTGTTAAAACACACACACTCACACACAAACATATATATATAAGATGTATGTATATAAATATGAGCTGTCAGTTTGGTTATTCCTCATTCAGTAACCCTTTCTAGGTTACAACAAATGTTTCATCCATTTTATTTTATTATACATTTTCTTAATATTTCAATTTGTTTTGCCGATGTATTTTTGGAGGAACTATTTCAAGTCTATGTGGTAGACTTCTGGTTCTGGGTAGAATTAGCCTTTTAGTTTCTGAAACACAAATGTTCCTGAGCAGACGAGCGTACACAAAAACGATCAACCCTGCTGAAAATGAGAAATAACACTGATTAACAGTCTGTTGTGCAGTCGAAAAATCTTTCAAAGTGTAGCGTCTGTTCCCCTCACTGCTACCCATGGATTCCGGTCGCTGATAATGTATAAATTAGCAATCAAAAGATAAGTATTTTAGTCTTTTATATATTGATTTGATTTTTAATGTGTTTTGAAGTTTACTTGATAATTTCTATAATGAGGTTCGATTAATAAATTTCAAATTTCTATAGAAATGTCAACCTTACGACGGTGGGTAAGTGACTGAAGCCGAAACGCCAGATCAGGACCAATAATATTGTTGATTCATCTTTGGATTTAATCAAGGAGCTCAAGTGGCAGCAATATTCTAAGCATGGACGAATGGGAGACTGATAGATATGTAAGATAGATTCTGGAGAGAAAAATTGTCTAGGCGGACACACTGAACCAACTTTCTTAGTAGCTGACCTAGCAATGGTTTCCGTATAGCATTTCAACTTGATGTCAGCTGAGAACATTAGCCCGAGAAGGCAACGAGTCACTTTCCTGGAGATTAGCATCGGCTATGTTGAGGGAAGGCAGAGAGGGGTATTATATATATAATATATTGTATCATATATTACTAGAGAAATGTTCAGTATTGGAGGCATTAAAATTAACAAGTCATCTTTTGCACCAGTTAACGACGAACTTGTGGCCATTTTAAAATTCGAGATCATTTTGATGCATTCATTTTTTTTTTGCCCATCAGAAAGTTAGAAATTCAAATCATATTTTTGACCATACTGATTTTTATTCTTCATTTGGCACTAATTAAGTAAGCTGGTCCACTCGTAAAAATTAGCGATATTTTAAGATTCTTTGGAGCTTAGAAATTTTAGACCTTTCTCAATCCATGACGCTTGTCATTTTCAAAAAAATATTCATTTGCCATCAATTCAGAAGAGGGTTCCTGTTCATAATATCGATACCTACCACTGACTTTTAAAGAGTTATCGGAAAATAACTGTTTGTTTACAAATGTTGGAAACAGCTAACGCCATTTATATAAGCGTACAAAAACAAATTTCTTCTAAAAAAAGAACAAACGGATATATTTACAATCATTACATTGTTCGGTGTGTCGTCCACCGGGGTAGATTGCCATGTCTCCTCCTGATATCTTTGTATCAGTTATCTCCCTTTTAACTCCTAAGCCGGCCAAGCATAGGCTTGAATACATTATGAGAACCAGTAATAAGGAGTGCTAGAGAAAAACAGTAATAACAAAAAAATGTAACATTAGCTCTGGTAAAAATGTTTAATGAGGCATATAAGTCCCAAAAATTCATGCACTGATTTCAATAAGGACCCATGGCGAAGTGGATAACAGCGTTGGTTGAATCCAGTTAGCTGAGCCAAAGAGTTGTGAGTTCAAAAGCAGAGGTGAACATAAAAATGAAGAATTGAATTAAAAGTAATTCTAAGATATCAAGAAGAGGCATGACACGCTGAACTAGAACAATCTAACTTTTTTATCACATCTGGTGTAGCCCGGTATTGAACTCAAATCTCTTGGGGTCAACTTACAGGATACAACCAACACTATTATCCACTAAGCCATGTATCCTAAAGGACATTAGTGTATGAATTTTGGGGACTTAAATCAGTAACAATTTTTTTTTATCAGAACTCATATTTCCGTTTACTGTTTTTCTTATTTTTCTCTCTCACTCTTTCTTACTGGTTTCCATATAGTATTCATGTCTATACTTGGCCATCTTAGGGGTTAAAAGGGAGATAACTGATACTGAGAAATCCGGAAGAGGCATGGCACCTGAAACTAGAACAATCTACCCCGGTGGGCGAAATAAAGGGATCGGTCCGAAATTTCAATCACTTGAAGAAGTTCGGACCGTACAACGGCCGAAACGTCGTGAATATGACAACAATGATAAGGACAACAGTCCGAACAATATAAATAGTGTAAATAATTACAATACCTCATCTCAGAAATATACACAGGAAAGGATATATACATTTTTATGTGTTTTATTTTGAGAAAAATATTTTTAAAAGAAAGCATTTGTTTCGCGAAATAGTTTTCTTTTCCATTTTTACAAAATTGATTTCTTTTTATTAAAGAACAGAGATGTACATATATTTTTAAGTCATTACGTCTTTAAAGAGGAAAACTTAAAGTAATTTAAAACTATAATACTTTTATGAATTTCTAAATCGATTTTTAAAAAATCAATACTTTTAAATTCTGGAATATTTCACGGCTTTTTTTTTTACAGTAAGGTACAAGGCCCGGTGCCACTTGTGGTAGAGGTTATGTTAGTGAGTAGTTTATATGGATATGAAGGGAAGATAACGGTTGACTTGAACAGGTTAAAATTGTAGTAATCGGGAAATAACCGCTTGATCGGGGAAATAACCATACGGCAATAATTCTCAAGAAGAATCTGTTTGAATGGAAATTACTTATCGCCTATGGAATACGATTGGAATGAGGGTGATTTCTTACTATGTAAGTGTTATGGTGGGTCCTGGCGGTGAAGGTCACACCTGGTGGGACCAGCAGATGCAGTTCATTAGGTCACTTTCCAAGGTAGTAGCGATAGAGCTGTAAAAGATTATGTTAATCTACAAAAACTATTCCGCCGAAATTTTTTCTCTAGTATTTTACGGGTATACAAGTAATTTTAAGTAGTACTTTTTATTTGAAATTTAATTTAACAACTTTGTGTTGTCGACAAGTATTTGCTTAACAATGGGTAGGTCATGAAAACGACTTCCTAATGCTAGTAGCAACTTCAGCTATGCTGTTATTCTATGTATATAAAAGAGAGGATGTCTCTATCTGTGTGTGTGTGTGTGTGTGTGTGTCTGTCTGTGTGATACCTTTTCGCTTGAGATGCATCCAACCGATTTTGAGCAAAATTGGCATATATATTGTACAATGTAAGAAATAGGTTCTTATTGTACAAAGTGGATAATTTTTGAAAATTATTAATCGATAAAGCCGATCAAAAAACGATAAAATTCAACTTTTTTTCCTCTGATTACGTTCAAACTCGGTACTTAGTTTACTTACATCATGAGCTCAATAGTACTTCATTTTTATTTCTACGCCACTGCGTTTAACGAAAAACAACAAAAAAAAGCGATTTCAGCACAAATTGATTTCAACACAAATTTTAAACGAAAGCTCCCTCAATTTCCAAGCAATCTAATACAAACTTCACTCAATTGTAGCCAACAGTATGTTGATTGTTTAACAGTCATTTAACTTGATAATTGTGTTCATCCACATAATGAAAACCCACGTAAATAGCGAAAGATGGCGATTTTCACTGGATTCGTTCTTATTTTTCGTTGATCTTTTAATCAATTTTATTCAAACTTAACAATTGATTTATAAATGTATCCTTTTTTACATCCGTGGTAGCACACTGACAAAATTAATTTCTAAAGCTCCAAAATAATTGTGGTCTGAAGTGGGTCTTCATGTTGCCAGTTGTACTCCTTCATGTCCTCGGCTAACTTCGATTGAATAAATAAAGACTACTTCTGTTATATAAGTAACTGCATTAATTCAAGATGTTTTTTTAATGAAAGTACATTAAAGTAATTGAAGATGATAGAGTCTGTCACATCTAAACATGATGGTATGTATACTTTTTGGCAAAAATCATTCGTTTAGTAAGGCTCAGTGTGTACTTAGAAAATGTTGTCTCTCAAAAACATCTTACATCTTTAGAAAGAAACAAGAAAAATGGTTATCTTCAAATCTATACTTGACAAAGACCATCAGCAACCATATAGACAGTATATTATTTATAGTCAGACAATTTTACTCACAATTGTTGCTATTATCTTAACATTTCAGTCGTTGTACACCTCCGGCCATCGATCCGGTTAAACTTAAGAGAATTTTGAACTGAACCCTTTATTAAATCTTATTAAATTCTTCTCATTCTACTGTCCAAATCTCGGGATTTCTCGTATATTTCTTATTTAATACCGCTCAGTTATTGCTCTCTCATTTTCAAGTGAGTCTGCATTGCTTGGACCAGGGATTGAACTCCCAATTACAATGTCACTTAATTTACGAACAAATGCTTTGATCTACTAGGCGATTATCCTGAATCTTTGTTTCTATTATCGTGCTTGAAATTTTGTAATAACAAAGACAAAAGAAGGAAAATTAGTAATAATTCCACACCACTGATGACTAAGGAAACGGAAGCGACGTTTCAGCCATTACTAACGGAAGTACAGTGTCGGCCATATTGTTTATGTGTGAATAAAAATGCGAGATATTGCTTTGGTGGTCAGAAGCCTGAAGTCGAAACTGTGTTGCCGTTGTTACTACAGACTGCTTCCCCACTTATCATGTTGTGACAGTCAGAAAGAAAAATAATACATTTAAGATTTCTTACACGCAACTGTGTGCATTTAGAAAAAAAAGTTTTGGTAAAGTTGCGCCTGAAAAAAATGTAAATATTTTTGGTAGAATTATTCCTTTTTTGGAGATTGCAATTATGGACATCACGGATTCCACCCTTGTATTCTAAGGAATATCAGATACACCTATATGGTTCTAATGACATTGTCTCTTTTGCAACTTTTAAAATGAGTTCTACGTTTTCTCAATATTACATTTCCAATTTCGATTTATTTCCAGGCTTGGTTCATTGGCCACCCGACATTAAGTAGAAGTCATTATACAATGTAATTCTCTGTCTGCCAACATATTTGCAATCTCCGCATTCTATCCTATTTTAGCTGAAACTTAAATAGAAAGATCATCTGAACACATGTACCACACCTCGCTAATATATATATATATATATATATATATATATATATATATATATATATATATATATAAAGTTTCGTTGAAAATGACTGACAAGGCACTGCAATTAAGCATTTTTTAATTATTTTTGTGTTCAAACAAGTGTTTTTTCCAGACTCAATGTGTGTAAAAATTATTTCGGTTATTCTTTAA
Source organism: Acanthosepion esculentum (assembly GCA_964036315.1). Classification (NCBI taxonomy): domain Eukaryota; kingdom Metazoa; phylum Mollusca; class Cephalopoda; order Sepiida; family Sepiidae; genus Acanthosepion; species Acanthosepion esculentum. The sequence goes on from OZ038487.1 coordinate 96,553,155, forward strand.
CCAATATCAAGGATGTTTTTTTTATTTTGAACTGAACGTTTGTTTTTATGTATATATCTGAAGTTGTAAGAATGTTTAATTTTCCAATAAAGATTAGCATGTCGTCGTGTATTTAGTTAATGCTATTGAGTGTTGGCTGACCGTGTTAGGAGCTAGACCATTCCTATGTCAGTCGTGTTTAACAAACTATTTTTAAAAAGTGGCATTGATAACCAAATAAGCAATATATATATATATATATATATATATATATATATATATATATATATATATATATATATGGCATCTGTTTAACAAAACGATGGCAAGTACAACAGTTCTGTAAACGCTGGATACGAAAATTCGAGTTTACAGAGATGTTGTACTTGCCATCCTTTTGTATGGCTCAGAGTCGTGGACTCCATACAGGTACCATATACGCCAGCTAGATATTTTCCATAAAAGCTGTCTGCGTGCAATCTGTGGAATTAACCTTCAAGATAGGACATCGAACGTAGACCTGTTTAACAGGTGTAATATTGGAGGAATAGAGACTTTCCTCATACAGTCTCAGTTACAGTGGGCTGGTCATATCATGAGAATATCATGAGAATGTCTACTGACAGGATGCCCTAGATTCTAATGTACAGCCAGTTAAATCAAGGCTACAGGAATGTAGGACGCCCATGGCTAAAGTACAAAGACGAGCTGAAAAGCAGCTTGTCGGCAGTCCATATACCACATAACACCCTCGAGCGCTTAGCCTTGGAGCGGGTAGAATGGAGATCAAGTGTTTTAGTGGACTTTTCAATCTGCTTGTCTGAACCATCTTCAAGAAGCGAGAGCATGATCTAAAAGGTCAGCCAATCCAACAGTGATCTCATCTCATAATCCTCACACTTTCTCCATATGTGTCCCCCTTTGTAAATCACGAGTGGGTCTATCGCACAAAATTTCACAACTGAATCAACTAAGCTGTCAGATCCTCATACGTCGAAACCGACGGGAGAGTCCATTATTATATATATATATATATATATATATATATATATATATATAATATAATATATATATATATATATATATATATATAATATAATATATATATATATATATATATATATATAATATAATATATATATATATATATATATATATATAATATAATATATATATATATATATATATATATATAATATAATATATATATATATATATATATATATATAATATAATATATATATATATATATATATATAATATAATATATATATATATATATATATATATGTTTATATATTTATATATATATATGTTTATATATATGTATATATGTTTATATATATATATATGATTATATATATATATAATTATATATTTATATATATATATATATATATATATGTATATGTGTATATATATATATATATATATATATATATAGTATGAGGAAAAAGAATGGACGCACTCATAGATAATTGATTTTTGTATTTTTACCGAGTAATACAATTCGTGTATTAATAAAGGGTATTAATACAGGTGTACATATGTACATTATACAAGTAAAAAATGATTTAGTATTTTCTTGGGTCTTCTGTGTTAACTTTGCGATTACTGGCAAGCTTGTCCATTATCGCCCAAATGTTATCAATTTATTTAAGTTCAGACTAGGCCACTGGAAGAATTGTAATTTACGCTCGTCGTGAAAAAAAAAATATTACATTTGTATTTACATTTATTAGCATGCCCAAGCTTTGTTCTGACTTCGAGAAAGGCCGGGACGCCGCTTGTCATGGTACTGGGCTCGCGAATAGAGCGGTAGCTGATCAGATTAATCGAAGTGAGTCCGCAAGTTAATCAAAAAGAGAAATCAAACTGGAACATATAATAGACGTAGCGGATAAACATGGAACGTGGAACAGTTGACCCCAGTGAGCGAAATAAAGGGTTCAGTTCGACATTCCAACCACCTGAAGAAGGCCGGAGGGTACGACGGCTTAAACGTTGTAATAAATATAGCGACAAAGATGAAGATAATAATCCGAATAATGTAAATAGTGTACATAATACCTCATCTCAGAAATATAGACAATTGTCATAGCTCTTTAGAGTTTTGATTGTCAGACTCGTCAGTTATGTGATGTTTGATTCGGGCGGCTTGGTTTTCTCCAGTAACCTTCTGACTTTCCATCTTAGCCCCTCCGCCCGAGCCTGAGGAATGTTCAAGGCGATTTCCTCGATGTCCAAGTATGTTATCCGCTTGATCGTTGTTTCAAACTTGAGACCCTTCTTCAGTACTGACTTCTCAGAGCCACTTTAGCTGACGTCGACTGATGCGGATTACTCTCTTGATTGGGGGTGGGAGGCTGATGGAACGTTTGCGTCAACTTATGATCTTTCAATCTGTTCTAGTTTTGTACTTGGCGGTACTGACACAAATTCGGGGCAGTCAAGGCCCACCAAAACTTAACAGATTGAAAGATCAGAAGCTGACTCACAAGCTCCAATATATTATCTCTCAGAGAATTCTATCTATCTATCTATCTATCTATCTATCTATCTATCTATCTATCTATCTATCTATCTATCTATCTATCTATCTATCCTTTCTGGTATCTGTTTGTCAACCCTAATATGATTCTATCTATCTATCTATCTATCTATCTATCTATCTATCTATCTATCTATCTATCTATCTATCTATCTATCTATCCTTTCTGGTATCTGTTTGTCAACCCTAATATGATTCTATCTATCTATCTATCCTTTCTGGTATCTGTTTGTCAACCCTAATATGATTCTATCTATCTATCTATCTATCTATCTATCTATCTATCTATCTATCTATCTATCTATCTATCTATCTATCTATCTATCTATCTATCTATCTATCCTTTCTGGTATCTGTTTGTCAACCCTAATATGATTCTATCTATCTATCTATCCTTTCTGGTATCTGTTTGTCAACCCTAATATGATTCTATCTATCTATCTATCTATCTATCTATCTATCTATCTATCTATCTATCTATCTATCTATCTATCTATCACGGTCAAACTAGATTTATCTGTCTTTCTTTTAACACTCACTTCAATATATAAATATATAACCCCACACGGATAAATACTCCCTATTTAATGCTGACTTCTCACTTTTAGTGTGGCCACTGAAACACTGAATGATATAAAACAAAAATAAATTTTACAAACACAGGAGTTTGGACAGTTTGAATCTGGTATTGAAACATTTTTAAATCCATTTTCAGAATCTTCTGAAGCGATGATCTGACGATGCCTAGTTGAGTAGAGCGACGACGAGTTGAAGCTGATGGATCCTCAAAGACACTCTGCCGTATAGCTTCCACCACTGCGCCAGTGCGCAGAGTGCGTTTAGGACCTCTTCCCGGATGATCGCTGACTGATCCATTTCTTTCAAATCCGGTAATTAGGTGCTGAATCATGTTATTGCAAGTAGATACCCTGACATTAAAATGTTGCCGATATTTTCACTGAGTTTGAATAATTGATCTTTCATTGGAATAGAAATACTCAATGAGTAGACATTTTAATTTCCAAAGTCTGATCTATAACCTGCAAAAAAAATAAAAAAATAAAAAAATGATTGAAAAAGGAACAAGTTATGACTTTCTCAAACACTTCAGTTTTTCAGTGACCGCCTTATATTACTTCCAGAATTTTATTCTGTATTTTATTCCAATTTGAAGTCTCTCTTTGCATTGAGTCCCATGAAATATTCTGTTGTTATTTATTAACATTTATTTAATGTTAATATTACTTGGTTTATGTCTTATATGTTGATCTATCGGTTTTGATCTCGTTGCAGTTGATACGGTCTTGTGCTTGAGTTTCAAACCATTTAGGCTCAAATTGTGTGGCTTTCAGTTTTGTTTTGAGTTGGTCCTTGTGTCTTCGAAGGAGGAAACTCTGTGGCCTTTTCCCTGAAGTAAGGTCACTGAATAAGACTTGGCGTGAAAACCTTGACTCTTCCAAGCTTAGTTGATGACTATCGAAGACCTTATTTAATGATCAACGATTCCATGCTTTGACTGTTGGTTCACCAGAGGACTTTGGCATTGGTTATATAGTATGTCCATTTGATGTTCAAGATTAAATGGAAATACTATGTGACCAAGACTAAACTCCTGGAAAGAGCCAACAGTCAAAATATCTGCTCATTAACCACTGTCTCCGATGTTGATCTATATTATGCACAGAATTACGAAGCTTCAAATTGGTTCTAAGGAAACGTGGCTCACCGGAATTAGCCAAAAAACTCTTTCATGAGCAAAAAAACAAAAAAAAACGCAATTCTTAATAACGACTGTAGAAGCAATTGAAAATACTTGAATTATAAAAAACAAACACTTTGCAAAGTTTGTCAATTATTTTAAAATACTTAGTCAGATGTTGGAAAAATTGACTGAAATACCATGTTGGTATTGTACAACAAATATTTATTAAAAGGAACAAACAAAAGTTAAAAAGAACAAAACGATTTGGCAATTTTATCAACTGTCGAAAAATAGGCTGTCAAAAGTTGGAAAAACTTTATAAAAAGTTTGACAGGAAGACAAAATTTATTTAAAATAAATAAAAATCAAAAAATTGCAATATTTCCAATTGTCGAAAAATACTTAGTCAGAAGTATTAAAACTTATTAAAAAATTGACAGAAAGACCATGTTGGTAATGCACAACAGAATTAATATAAAAACTGTACGTTTATTCTATGTATATGCATAAATATATATCAGCAAACATATGTACACACAGGCAAATATTTCATTTTGCATTTTTCGGTGTTGATAATAATTTCACTCGCGAAAAATAACACTGCAGCATTTTCTGAGCATTGCCTATTTTTACCTGGGCAGAATATTGATATATTTATTTTTAATCATCTCATTAAACGCAATGTGATAATGTCATTAGGACGTAATGCATTACTAGGCTTAAAAAAAGGATTACAATGAGCGGAAATGAAAATGAATGAATGGTGTTCAAGGAAGACTTAATATACAAACTGGTGTTGCATTTTATTTTTTGAAGATTATAGATGGCAGGGAAACAAAATAGGAAGGGATTTCCTCAGACGAGGATTGCGAAAAAAGAAACTATTAGAATAGAACATACGGTTGCACCTAGTTAGTTCAACAGTGAATCCTAGTTGAAAATCTAGTAGGATGCTTAAATTCATGCAGTTGAGACACCAAGGAGGAAATCTCATCAGAACAATTGCCATGAAAATATTTGCAGAAAATACAGAGGAAAGCTACGTCACATCGGTGAGAAAGTGACTGAAGTTGAGATGCCAGATCAGGATTGATCTTTTTGTTGTAGTGGAAGGCTGCAGTTTGGAAACTGCCTGTTTTATTGTAAATATTTGAAATCATTATGTCGTAACCTAGAAAGGGTTACTGAATGAGGAATAACCAAAACAGAGGTTGAAAATGAAAAGGCGAATCTTTATAACATTCTTATATATTATAAAATTATAACATCATATAACCTTATATTATTATTATATCATTATTATACCATTATACAACGTTATAACATTTCTCTCTTTTTCACCCCAAGGAAGGTGATAATGCCACTAAGATGCAGGAGATTACAGGGAATGAGAATATTTTAATGAAGAGAAGTGTGGAGAAAGGAGAATAAAAGAATAGGATAATGTTACATTTAAATTTTTGAAGATTGTAGTTAGCAGGGAAGCAAGATATAAGAAGGGATTTCCACAAGCGAGAAAAGAAACTATTGGAATAGAACATACGGTTGCACCTAGTCAGTTCAACAGTAAGAGGGTGAAACCTAGTTGCTAATCTAATAGCACCCTTGAATTCATGCAATATTTGATAATTCTGCTTTAAAATGTATTGTTGGCAATTCTACTATAAATATATATCGTTGGTAATGTTTTATATAAAATAATATATATTTACTATAAAATGTATATTTATACTTTCATAATATTTGGATGTTCCCGACCACCCCGGGTCAGCGTGGACCCGGAAACAACTGCAGTTAAGAGGTGGTTTCACGTTCCTGAAAAATCTCCAAACTCTCGATCACACGAAGGGGGAAAACTCATCAGGACAATTGCCATGAAAATATTTGTAGAGTTAAGCCACGTCAAGGCGGTGTGAACGTGATTGAAGTCGAGATGCCAGGTCAGGATGAATTAGATTACAAACCCTTCTTTGAATCAACAATCTCGAGATCTATAGCAGAAGGACTAGAACAGATATGTTAGCAATATTCCATGTATGGACAAATGGTAAATTTTTAAATGTGCAAGATGGATTCTGATGCGAAAAATTGTCTGGCAGCTTATCAATAGACCGAAAAATTTATGCATTATAATCACTTCACTTACTGTGAATTTCTAAAGGTTCTCTACAATATCTGAAGAAGGATCTGCAATATAATCGATCCTGACCTGGCATATCGACTTCAGTCACTTTCTCACAGACGTGATGTGGCTTTCCTCTGTCTTTCTACAAATATTTCCATGGCAACTGTTCTGTCGATCTTTTTTCCCTGGTACCCCGATTACATAAATTTAAGAGTGCTACTAGACTAGCATCTAGGATCCACCCATGTACCGTTGAAATAGTTAAATGTGACAGCCACTACTACTTCTATAGCTTCTTTTCTCGTACTTCCCGCCTGTGGAATTCCCTCCCGTTTACTTGCTTCCCTGATAAATACAACCTTCAAAAATTTAAACGCAACGTCAATTGCCATCTTTTGATATCTTGAAACCGGTTCATCTTTTATAATTTACTTTTTCCGCCTATAGACAGTTTTTCCGTCATCTTCATTTTATGTAACCATCTGCAAACCATTGGCAAGCACACCTTGCTTGAGGTTAAATGCTTTAAGAAAAAAAATGAGTTCAAGAAGATGAGAAGAGTTGCTTTCCTGGATGTTAGCATCAGCCATATTGATCGCTGAGTGAATGGGACCTCTATGTTGGGTAAATGAAAGCAGTTTTGTTTTGGAGGCTTTGATTTACAAGACATATCTTACCCAGTTAACCACTTATTGCCGAGCCTGTTCGAGAACAGTTGCCGGTTTTACTTTGTGATATATATGAGGGGAGAGTAGATATTCCCATAAAGGCTTTAGATATGCAGCAACAAAGGAACACTCATATCAGTGTAATACCTGTGTCTGCGTTGTAGACGATAGTAAATACAATGCTTATTTCTTTCAATGACAGCCTAGATAAGTCGGATTGTGGGTCCTCGATGCGCTGGTTGGTTTTCTCGAATAATGGCTGTGCATTTTGCGCGTGATTAATTGATTGGTTTACCATCTCTATGGATTATTTAATGTCGGAATCTAAATATTTAGAACAGAGTTTTATGGCTTCAACTACAGATAAAATGTATTGTTGTATTTTTGATGTAAAAATTTATAGTCGATAATTCTGTTTTAAAACGGATTGTTGGCAATTCTACTATAAATATGTATCGTTGGTAATGTCTTATATAAAATAATATATATTTAATATAAAATGTATCTTTATACTTTCATAATATTTGGATGTTCCCTAGCACCCCGGATCAGGGTAGACATGGAAACAACTGAAGTTAAGAGGTGGTTTCACGTTCCTGAAAAATCTCCAAACTCTCGATCAGAGGCTTTGTTGCTGGATGTACGCATGGGGTTACAGAGAGTGAGAGCAAGAGTAAAGAGTCGTGTTTGAGGAAAGGATAAAGCGAAAGACGGGGAACATCAGAAGATGTAGATTTACATTATATTTGAATATTTGAAGGGAGTTAGACGAAGGGAGTTCTACAGGCGGGAAATGCGGGAAGAAGTTGTTGGAGTAGAAGAGACGCCTGCATTTAATCGTTCCAATAGTTAAAGGGTGGGACCGAGATGTCAGTTTAGAAGCACACTGAAATTTATGCAGTTTGGGAACCAGTGAAAGCAGTTCGTCTGAGCAGTTTTATACTTGGAGAAAAGACATGGGGAAGCAACGGCACGTCTGTGAGAAAGTGACTGTAGACGAGATGCCAGATAAGGATCGTCATACCCAGGGCTAATTTTGAACGTCACGTAGCGATAATAATTCGAATGTTGCAACAGGATCAAACGAATATTTCTATAACGTCTTTCTACATTTTATCACTGATAAGCCTAGAAGTATAACATAATTCTATACTCTTTTCTTTGTTTCTAACGAATTTTAATACTTTCTTTGGCTTTTGGAAGCATGTTTGTTTTTATACCAATTCCCCTGATTTCAGTGTCTCACTTTCATCCTCTATTAAAGCACTTCTCAGATATTTCAATTTTGGTAGTTGTTTAATTTTGGTATCTCTGAATTGCAAGTTGAATTTTGGGCTTTTTTTCTTTTTGTTAAAAAACATTCCTTTAATGATGTTTAGTCCTTTCTTCTCGCTTTCCTTCACTACCTTCTGTAGTATTCCTTGTATTTCCCTACTTGTGTCAATTATCTGGGGCCCCACTGTTGGTCAAGACATTCTTTTATTCTGCTTTGGATTATTCAATTTTACATTGCTGCGCCTTCATAAAAAATGGAAGGAACCATGCCGGGCATCACCTTACGGGAGAGATGGAGCGGCATCTGGATTTGACAGCAGACGTGACGGAAAGACATGATGGAGATTGTCAAGAATTGGAAACATAGATGAGCTGAGAATGTCTCTCGTCTCAAAACTGGACTATGAGAGAGACAGAGTGGACAGCAATAGAGCTTGGTTTGGTTTATTTTGTTTTATGATAGATTAACACATCAGTGGATTATTTAATGCCGACAAAATCTTTTATAGAGGTTCTTATGAATAGAATATGTATTCTTTGTAAAAATCATTTCATTCATCTAATTTTGTAAAAAGGGTTTTAGTCGAGAGTTACATATATTGCTGGTAATAATTGTTTCCTTTTTCAAAAAGGTATTGCTGGCATTTTTACCATAAATATCTATATTTATAATGTTTTGAGAGCAGTTTGGGGTAATTACTATTTACAGACAGATGGGACCCTATTACCCTGAAATCAGATTGGGCCTGGGAACAACAGCAATTAAGAGATGATTCGATGCTCCTCAAAACCTCCAAATCAGAGGCCTTGCTGCCGGATGTAGTTTATCATCATACCCAGGACGGTGGAATTCAGTAGAAGAACTAGAGAACAGTCAAAGACAAGTTGGCGTGACGATCTGACCCGATAACTCGGGTCCATATGACCCGGTGTGATTAGAGATAGAAAGCAGTGGATGTAAATCCGGGATGAGTTCGTCCAGCAGGAGTTAGAAGACGCTGGATTTGAATTGGATTTGGATTTGCCCTTGCTGATCCATATTTGTGTGCTTGCTACTTTAACCGCTGTTTCGAACGTCCAAATACCACTAAACCTGTCGTCTTCAAGACGTGTCGCATTTCTTCGGAATTACTCTCTTCCTCCTCGAAAAGCTGCAATCAGATCCTCACTGCGTGCCCGATTTTTTCGGTCTTGTTCCACACCTAAGCCAAGCGTAGAAAACCACCATCTCTGTCGAAGAGACGAAACAATAAGCTTTATTACAGCCTGGCCCACAGAGAATAACTCAGATATGTGATTCACTTTTATGAGTTTTACAAAGTCATACTTTACTGTGATTAGTTAATTGGTTACTTAACCCTAGAACACTAATCATGGGTATATAGTACCTAACACAACTTTTCTTATTTTTAATTACAATTTTCAGTACCTGATTTTCTTACCTAAATAATATGTTTTTCAGTTCCTATTAATGTTAACTCAAATTACAAAGTTTGAAGTGCCTGCATGTAAAATATTTCAAATAAATATTAATATTTAATATTTTTTTGATATTTTCAAAATCGGGTATGATATACCCAAGGTTAGTAGTGGGGTAACTTTAATGGATGTTTAGTGTTCTAGGATTAAAGGAGAATTGGGTGCCATATCAAAATCTATTATGTGTGGGTGGAATCTTAAGATAAGATTCTAATATGATATTTTGCTGATGGCAGAAATAGAAGGAAAAATGCATGAACTAAACAAGGTAACGAAGTAAAGCGAAACGAAAGGACTAAATTAGAAAAGCCAAAATCAAACGAGTACAGAAGTTTAAAAATCTGGAAAGTGTTTTAACAGAGGGGGGAAAACGTGAACGTGCAGTGGAACAGAAAAAAAAGATGTATTTCCAAAGCTAAGCAAAATGATAAGAAACCGGAAATTTTCGTTAGAAATAAAGAAAAATGGTTTCAAATCCAGTGTAATATTAATCTTCTATTATGACCTTGAATGCTGGCCAATTTCATCACAGATAAAGAAAAGACTACATGTAACAGCGATGTGGTTCTTCAGATGCTGAAAATGCTATGGTCTGAATATATGAGGGTGGGTTAATGAAAATGAAACAAAACGAGTGCTTATACTAACCAGAAAAACAGTTGGAATTTCTAGGAGACAAAATGAGAAAAAAGGGCTTAGCAAATTTGACTCTTAGCACATACGTGGAAAGAGGAACAACGGAAAGCAGCTTATAACATCCCGCCATTTGTATAAATAGATGTCAGAACAAGATGACGGGGAGATGATGGAAAGGCATAACTTACTGAGAACTACATTTGTGTCGCTCTTGATAAGGAAGATGTGTAGAACAATGAATCGCCAACACATTAAAAGGACACATCACAAAATAATAATAATAATAATCATACGACGACCAACTAAAACAATTCGCAGCCAGGATGTTCGTGATCAAAGACTTTTCTTCTCCTGTGCAGCTGTGAGACCGGGTTATTGTGCCAAAGGGACGGCTGCAAACACGTGGTAGGACCGAGTTACAGACAACGAAGATCTCCGCGCAAAGATAAAGAGCCTAGAAACCCTCATTGCTTACCACTTGGACACCTTGCCGCCTATCCAAACAAATCCTCTTCTCGGAGATGGAATCTGGCAAGAGACCACGTGGAGCTTCGAATCAAGGACCAGCTCAAAAAACACCTTGCTGGGGACAGAAATCGGCCCGCGGGGGTGATGAGGTAGAATAAATCAAGCGGCTTCCATTTTTATCTGTTACGCTGAAGAATAACATTTTTCTGTCATCCACTGTGTACACTACCGCTGGCGTGCAACATTTACGGTAGCTTCGGGTATTCAAAATTTATTAACTGCCACGCATGAATAGTATGATAAAATGATGTCATCAACACTAAAATTAGTTTCTTCCAAACGGAAATTACCGAAGAATCAGCCTAATATACACAGCTAACATCAAATTGCTTCATTGAATTGTTTATTTTATAGCTTATAAACCATTTGTAGATCAATTAAAGCCGAAATATATTTGGGGTTGACGATATTCCATTTTTACCAGTGAATATTGAATTATCAATTTTCTTTAGACTAACCGTGTGTTTTCCAGGTTCAAGTCCTACTATTTAACCAAGGCACGGTGGAGTAATGGATTGCGACTCGGACTGAGCAATCCGAGTTCGAATTCTAGTCGAATCCATTACATTCACTTACGTGCTAATACCCTTGGAAAAGGTATGAATCCAATTCTTCGTCCCCCGGCTATGGTTAAATAGCAGGACAGACCGGATTCTATAGCTTTTGATGGCAACTGGTCTAAATAGCAACCTACTGCGGGAAAAATCTGTCTCGACAGAAAGATACATGATCGCCTAAGCGTGTATCATACTTGCTTTCCAGTTGCCATTATCATACATGACACATAACTGACTGACTTAACCAATACCTGGAATGAAGATGGATTCATACCTATCTCAACGTTATTTTGCATAAGTCAATGTAACCAACGCGACTGAATTTACGCATGCCAACAATCAATTAGACCAGCCCTATATTAAATTGATTCACGGAGTCATGCAGAGAATACTATACGGAGTGCGATGGGTAAATTGTCGACATTTTCTATTTTTAATTCCGCGCATGCGCGTTGTTAGTTTGTGATTTTGTCGACTGCGCAGTATAGTATGGTCCTTTAGGCATCGTCTGTGAGAAGAAGAGCACCATGATGCATTTCACTCCGCCAGACATTTCGAAACGGCATGCTGTACTGCTTGGCAAAAAGCTCCAATACGAATATTTCAGAATGTTTGGGTATCAAGGGAATTGGAAGGACTAGGATGAGTTTAATGGTGATTGCGAAGGTGTTTGGCAAGATGGGGACGTTATGCCTCCATTTATCTTCCCACAGGATCTCAGATTCAACACGGAGGCCTACATCAATTGCCTTGAGGATATAGTGCTGCCCTGGCTCAAATGGGTGGCTGCTGGAAGACCCTATGTCAGGCAAAAGGAGTCTTTAACATGGCACACAGGCAGCAGGACTCGGTCAGGAAATTTCTGCGTTTATTTCCCCCCTTACATCTAGCAACTTAACTCCCCAAACTGCAACCCCCTTGATTATTATGTGGGGGACACAGTTGAGCAAGCGACCAACAAAACTCTTTGTAACACCAAAGATGAACTGAAGGCAAGGATTATAGCAGCATTCACCAACTTAAAAAAGGAAACTATTAAGAAAAGTTACTGTAGATTCCGAAGTAGTCAGACGGCAGTGATTGAAGCCAATGGCGATTTTTTAAAATAAATTTTCTCTTTTGTATTTCAAGATATTTTTGTGTAATTTTGGTAAATATATCTGTTACAATGAATTGTCAGTTTTATTTTTATTTTTGCGTAATTTAGACGTCAATTTATCCATCGCACTCTGTACTATGATGTCGTTTACCAGAGAATAATAAAAGGTTACCAGTCTGGTACAAGGCCAATATTCTAAAAATCATCTTACTGTCTAGAGGAATGTAGGAATACTTCAGTGGTATAACACGCAGAAATCACTGTCTTACTGATAAATTTCATATCAATTTGTATCTGCTTTAAAGCAGATACAAATTGATATGAAATTTATCAGTAAGAATTTTTACAAAGTTGGTTAATCGCGGAAAGATATTGTGTCCAATTTCGAATAATAAATTTAGTTTCACAAATGTCTACGTACCGATTGTCGCAAGACAATATTTCTGACCAGAAATAATTAAATACGCCCGCAAGAAACAGATATTCCTAGCCAATGTTTAGTTATAAGAATTCTGTAGAAGACGATTTCTTGGAGTTTATTTTTAATTTGCCTTACCCCAGAGAAGGAATCTGTTGCTATTCGGCCGCAAGTTTAACACACACACACACACATACACACACACACACACACACACACACACACACACACACACACAGATAGATCCACCCCAAATGCCCACTACTCTATCTATAAGGCATCTATATAACTGGTGTTATCTATTATTGTCCATTCATTTATATCTCTTTATATATGGTAGTCTGCACTTCTCGCTTTCTCTTTCTCTCTCTTACTATCTCTGTCTCAATAGGATATTATCTCTCAATGACTCATTCTTGTCTCGCACTGATAATATCAAAATATATAACTCCTTGCAACCTGTGTTATCGAGAAGGGTCGTCTGGAATGTTCATAGTCTGACCAAGATATAAATGTAAGTTGGCACACCAATTGGTAAACTAAAAGACATATCTATCTATCTATCTATCTATCTATCTATCTATCTATCTATCTATCTATCTATCTATCTATCTATCTATCTCATTCTGTTCAGATCTATCTATCTATCTATCTATCTCATTCTGTTCAGATCTATCTATCTATCTATCTATCTATCTCATTCTGTTCAGATCTATCTATCTATCTATCTATCTATCTATCTATCTATCTATCTATCTATCTATCTATCTATCTATCTATCCCCTCCAATCTTTTCCTTTCTTTCTTTCTTTCTTTTTTTCTTTCTTTCTTTCTTTCTTTCTTTCTCAGTCTTTGAAGAGCTATCTATCTATCTATCTATCTATCTATCTATCTATCTATCTATCTTTTAATCATTTTACTCCAATCAAGGCGATAATGCCACTAAGACGCAACACTTTAGTAAGTGTGAAAGAATCAGACAAAAAAAAAACATTATTGAGGGTGAGGTTGATGAAAGGACAGGAATCAAGGAGAAGTACAAGACGATTAAAATTTCATTGACATTTTTGAAGTTCGAAATTGATTTGAAAGAAGAATGCGGAAGTGATTTTCTCAAACGAGGTCATCAAGTGAAGAAAATGTTAACGTTGAAGTTTCGGTTTCGTCCAGCAATTTCAAATATAATATGGAATGACCTAGTTGCCAATCAAGTACTGCTCTTAAATTCGAGAGTTCGTAACGAGGAGAGCTCATCAGAACAATTAACCTGAAAATATTCATGGAAAAAGGAATCAGTTTACCGTGCTGGGAAAGTGACTGGATTTTGGCAAGTATCTCTAAATACCTAACGGAAGTACTAGACGAGATGTGACGATATTCAATTCATGGATGAATGGTAGACCTATAAATGTTTAATCTGTCGAGAAAAAAACTGTCTAGCATGATACAGGGAACCAACATTCTGTGCAGCTGTCCGAGCATCTGATTATAATAATATAACCCTTCAACTTCATGTTAGTATAAAACTCTAGCCAGAATTCTGGGAGTTTGCATCAGCTATGTTGATGGAAAGGGGGAAAATAGGTTCCCTTTAAGACGATTAAAACAGAGATGTTTCGTTTTGGTGGCTTTAAAATGTACAAGTCATTTCTTGCCCCAGTTGACAACAGATTGATGATCATTTTTTTATCAATGATAAATAAGTAGAGCATATCTATCTATCTATCTATCTATCTATCTATCTATCTATCTATCTATCTATTTATCTCAGTCTGTTCAGATCTATCTATCTATCTATCTATCTATCTATCTATCTATCTATCTATCTCTTCCAGTATTTTTGTATCTATTTTAAAAGACTGAAATAACTAGCTAGCTAGGTCAGTCTTTTCACATCTATCAATCTGTTTGAATAAATAAAGAGTTTATATCATTTTACAATCTATCTGTTCTTTCATTCTCTTTCGTTCTCTCTCTCTCTCTCTCTCTCTCTCTCTATCTATATATATATATATATATATATATCATGTTTGTCTACCTTAGTAAATAGTTATTTAATGCGTTCTTTTTTATTTGTATCTTAAATATAAAATAATATATTGCTCACACCAAATGGAATAGAAAATAATCCTAAATAATTGCGAAAGAAAATTTGCTGTTGACTCCATAACAGTATCGTCAAAGAACAAAGTCTAGTTCATAGGGATATTTAAGTGAACACCTATTAATTTGTGACATCAGTCTATATTACCGGTTTTATCGATTAGATCGACCTCTCAAGAATCAAATCATTTCTGGGCTTGCTTCACTTAAATAACACTGACAGTATGTTAAATTTAAAAAAAGATATCAAGTTTTATGAGTTTGTAATTATTTCGAAACTCTGCAGACGCAATCCGGTCTATGAGAACATTAATTAGTTTAATAAAATGTAAATGAAGACGATATTCAGTTTAGGCTTTTCAAACGTGCAAGTCTCTCGTAGCCAAATTAAATCGCTTTGAAGTTGGCCTCAGGCCATACTACTTTATGCTATATGTTAGATTCATGTTATTTAACATGAATATAATTCTGGGAAGTATATTACTTGGTACATAACGCGAACATATTAGTGTTTGTCTCGTGATTGAGATAATTAACGAATTTCCACCAGGAATCAATAGTAAAAATTGAATTCCTAGAAAAAATTAGGATTTTCCTGCTGACATTTAACTGCATGATTTGGGCAAATCAATCAACCAACTTTATTTTTTACTCAGCTTAAATTTTTATACATGTCGATAAAAGAAAACGAGGATACATAGATATGAATAGACTGATATAGATAGATAGATATGAAACGCCTGAGATAGATAGATACGTTGAAAAGATAGATAAGTGTGAAGAGACTTATATATATATATATATATATATATATATATATGTATATATATATTGCTGCCTAAATAAACACAATTTAACTTAGATGATCCAGCAGCCCATCGAACTATCAACACGTGAAAATATAAATGCAGCCTTGTGAAAAGGCAAAATGAAATAGCCAAAGAAAATTTAAACACCCTTATCGTATCGTCCGTGTATTGATTGATACATTGAAATGTAATTGTCATCTTTGATAATGACTTATATAAGCCGAATGCTTAGATAGGATTTAAACATATATCAATATGGTGATTTCCTTTCGTCTTTCAACGATAATGTTATTAAGCTTATCAGACAATATGAAAAGAACTTACTTAAAATAAATAGACACAACTTGTCTATATTATTTAATGAAACATGCATCAATATATATATATATATATATATATATATATATATATATATATATATATATATATATAAGGAAGAGGTTATAGTGGTTCTAACAAGAGAAACGTGTATATATTAAAAAGAAGAGAGGTACCGCAAACGTTTTTGGTTGTAATATGGATTTATAAAAAAAATATTATGTTTTATTTTCCATAATTTTACTACATGGGTTTCTGGTCTCGCGACCGTCTTCAGGTAAAGGGTGGGGATTTCCACATATTATTAAAAATAATTATTTTTTTTCCTTTATGTTTTTCAATGTTAAATATTCTAGATATGAGACATTCTCTATTTTTGTATTAGTAATCCGAATGTCTTTCTTAAAATGACAGGGAAGAGCTCTGCGTGAAGGGTCATAAAACAATTAAGGTTGGTTTGAGAAGTGATGAATTAGTTGTCGGTATCTTATCTTTTCATGTTTTAATGACCCCTGTGTGTTGTGTTTACTAATTCCTCGTAGTGAGACAGTGTATCTATTGAGAGGGAAATATGTACACGGATATATATATATATATATATACGCGTATGCTGACAGAAACACACGAAAATGGAAATAGATCTAAGAACACATAAGAGATTATTAATACTCTTCAGATGCGCATTTTGTTTCGTATGTTGCAAAACAAGCGTTGAGATTCTTTTTTTTTTTTTAAATTTGGTTTCAATATTGCTACCAGAATTCGGCAAATGCAAGCGAGTGAAAATTTAACTGAGTATACTGCTAAAAAATGTGTTTTAAAAATGAGCATCTGTTTCTGGATATGAAGACCGCAATCAATTTTAAAACGGCGGGGAGAAGGGGGAAAAAAACCTTGCAAACCTAAATAGCAATGATCAACGAAATATCATATGGAGAACATTAAACAGGGTGTGGTGGATAAATTGTCGTCTAAATTACGCAAAAATGAAAATAACACTGACATGTCATTTTAACATATATATATTTACCAAAATCAGGAATAAATATATTGAAACCCAAAAGTATATGTATTTAAAAAAAAATGGCATTAGCATCAGCCATAGCCTCCAGATTACTTCGGAATCTCCTGCAACTCTTCTGGACAGTCGCCTTGTTTAAGTTGGTGAATGCTTCCATAATCCTTGCCATCATTTCGTGTTTGGTGTTACAAGGTGTTTCCTTCGTCTCTCGTTCATCTGCCCCGCACACAGCATAATCAAGAGGCCTGAAGTCTGGGGAGTTAGGTGGCCAGATGTAAAGGGTTTTGTGATCGGAGAAATTGTTTGACAGCTATAACTGGTTTCTCCTACTTGTATGCCATGGTAGAGATTCTTGTTGCCATACATCGGTTCTTCCAGCAGCCACTTTCTTAACTCAGATCAGCACTACCTTCTACAAGGCACTTAACGTAGACCCCGTGTTGAGTCGGAGGCCATACGGAATAATGAATTAAGGTACAACGTTGCTATCACTAGTGATCACTTAAAACAATTTCGTAATCAGACTCAACCATCCATTTTCGAAACCTCTGCACTGTCTTCAGATTGACATCCAAAATCTTTGAAATGTCCGTATTGGAGATTCCGGTGCGAATGCCATCATGCCGCTTCCATATTTCATGCGGTGTGATTTTCGCCACGGTGCTTTTTTTCACACACACGGTGTCCAGCTGACCCTACTATACCTTGCAGTTAACAAAGTCAAAAACAAACAACGGGTACGCGCGAAATTAAAAGTAATTTCCCCATTGTAACCCATTGGGTGTAACAGCAAAATTGTCCAATTGTTAGGTTAAGTTTGAACCGTTGTATCTTAGAAACATATCTTAATGGAATTCTTCATGACACTGTTGGACTCTACTTTGAGCAAGAAAAATGTATAATTACTCTCCAAGCTAAACAGAAGAATTGTGATGCAGTCGATCATAAACTAAAATGACATCTTCATCTTTAGTTAATCATAGCTAAGGAACAAAATTCCATGTACGATTGAAATAAAGTTCAAATACATATATATATATATATTAAGACATTTTTATGTTTATACATTCTTTTTATGGATACAAATATTTAAGTAAATGCTCCGTTTAATAATAAACAGTATTAAACAAAATTTTACCGGCCTGAATGACCAACAGATTTTCTTAGAAAAGTTTCGTCCTCCGACAGGAATCGAACCTGTATCCTATACGGAACCGTCATATAGCCTGACGTGTCTTAACCGTTTCGGCCACAGAGGAGCGTTCCGTTAAGGCACATTAGGCTATATGACGGTTCCGTATAGGATACAGTTTCGATTCTTGTCGGAGGACGAAAATTTTCTATGAAAATTTCTCGGACATTCAAGCCGGTAAATGTTGTTAAATACTGTTTATTATAAAACAGAGAATTTACTTAAATATTTATATCTATAAAAAGAATGTGTAAACATAAAAATGTCTTTAAATAATTGTCGGACTTTGTCCATTTCATAATATTGATATCTGGTGATTGGGGAGGACACTCCATATGTTCTAGCTCACTTTCATGCTCTTCATACCAATTCTTAACCACTCAAACGCTATGTGTTGGAGCATTATCGTTTTGGAAGATGCAGTCACCATCAGGGGATAAAGTCTGGCCATTGAATGAACATGATCACCCAAAATGTTCAGGTAATCTTTGCTGTTGATTCTCCCACGCGGTGCAACTACTGGACCGAGACATTTCCATCATATAGCGGCCTAAACTATCACTGATCGACCACCATGCTACACTGTTGGAAGAAGGCAGTCAGGTTTGTAAACTTCTTTGGGCTGCTTCCACATTCCCTGAAGTTGGGAAAAGAGAAAAACTGGACTCGTCTGAGAATATGACTTGCTTCCATTAGTCTGCCGACCAGGCATTGTGATCTCTGCATCACTTCAACCACTTCTGAATGTTGCGAGTGGAGAGAAGATGTTTCCTTACGGAGGATCTTCCCTGATATCCAGCCTTATGGAGCTCACTACAAACGATTTTAGTAGAAACTGGATATATTCAGATGATTATTCAACTCACCAGCCACATTGGCCGCAGTAGTCCGATGGTTTTTCGCCACATTGCGTTTCAATGCACGTCGGTTCCTGTCAGTAAGTTTGCAAGTCCGGCCCGAATTGCTATTCTTGCTAGAGATTTTTCCCTGTTTCTTGAATTGCGTCATAGTTTTTGATATGGTAGCTCTTGAAAAAACAAACACTTTAGCAACCTTAGTGATCGAGACTCTCCAACAATTTGCCCATTTTCGAACTCAGAGAGGTCACGCAGTTAGCTTAAATTTTACTAAATTCTAAAAATAAATAATCCAAAGACAGTAAATTAGATAAATAAACGTATTTACAATCGATATAACTTGCAATTACGAAGTTTTAGTTAAAGTTCGTAATATAATAGGTCTTTGAAATATAGGAGTGGAATTTGCACTTGTTCCAATTATTTTGTCCAACCCCTGTATGTATTATTCCAGGTTAATTTTACAACTTATTCAAGGCGATCTTCGCCCTCTCTAACCTTCTAACTTTCTGTCTTGAGTAACAAGGTGCCTCACATGTTTAACGTACGATTTAATTTTTATGTAAACTACTCTTTGGACTGTTATAGCTGAAGTCACCCCTCTCATGCCAAGCGTCTTATGGATTGAGTCGGATCATTTCTAATTAGCATAGCTCTAAGTTGAAATGATGATCACTCTTCCTGTTGTGCTCTTGAACCAGCTCTCCTCTCTACTGATGCCTCTTTTTCAAACTTATGCACCGTTCTCTTGAAGGTTCTTGAATGGAATTTTATAAATGGAAGCCAGAGTATGATTTTTGGTACCTTACTGAAGGCATGAATGATTTTTTTTCTTTTCACCATTGCTCAGTTGTGAAGACATAGTGGGGCTGACACAGAATGAGTTTAACCTGTTCTTTTCTATCTGAATAGCTCAAAGGATTTGTCAATGATTCTTGCAACAGATAGTCTACAGATAGTTAATCGTCTTATCTGAAAACTTGGAAAAAAGAAACTCAATTAGTTTAGTGTTTTTTTTTTTAGATATTAAACATTTTGCAGGGTGGACAAATATTCTATATCAGGATTTGGACAATTTTCCTGTTACACGCGGTATATATATATATATATATATATATATATATATATATATATATATATATATATATATATATGTATGTATGTGTGTTTCTTCTTTTATGTGCCGTGTCCAATCAGGATGTAACTGATAAGGGCCCTCCACATCTTCCTATACATTGTATCTCTTAATATGTTTTTTTTATTATATCTCTTAAACCCTTTGCTCAAGGTCATCAAGTATTTCATGCCCTGCTTTCCTCGGCCCGTCTTTTCTTCTATCTCTCCCGTGAGTATCAAATTTTCCAAGTCCTTCTTCCTCATTATGTTCCCCAGAAATTTCAACTGCATCTTCCTTATGTTAAGTATAAATTTCATTTATGATTCTATTCTTTCCAAAACCTCGACGTTATTCAATTATTCGGTCCCTGATATCCTCAGCATCCTTCTGTAGAACCACATTTCTATTGCTTCAAGTCTCTTCTTCATTTTTGAGGAGATTGTCCAGCATTCGCTGCCGTACAGGAGAAAAGATATCACGTAACAGTTTAATATTGATGCCTTTGATTGAAACGAAATTTTCCTGTCTCTTTATACTTTGCTTAGGTTTTGAAATGCTTCTTTGGCAATCGCAACACACGTTCGGATGTCAGTGTCGCACTTTTCGTCCTCTTTTAGAATATTTCCCAGATGGGAACGTCGAGGCGGTGTAGTGGCTAGCAAGCTTATTTCGCTAGAACATTTACGGCTGAAAAGTGAGTTCGATCCTCACTGGGGGCTCCATGGTTTCGGCCTTGTGCCACATCTATGCTACGCTTGGAAAATTACTAGAATATTTCTTAGATATTTATATTTCTGTACCTGCTGATTTTTACTATCCCCGACCTGTAAGTTGCATTTCGTTCTCATCCTTTTGCTGATCACCATGCATTTTGTCTTTGTTTTATCCTTTCTTCCCGCGTTTCTTCGTTACCATCTGCAGACAGAACAAGTAAATACATTACGTCATAAACACATGTTTGGTCGAAGACAAAAGAAGTGGTTACAGATGGAAGTGTGAATGGAAATGGTTTTTATAGAATTAGTGATGTTTGAATAGTTAAAAAATATTTTGTATGGTTTGTCTCAACATTGGTTCTGTCTATATTTACCTCCCCTTCTTATCTTTTTCCACTTTCCTTCCTTTTTCTTCTTTTTCTTGGCTACTTTTAATTTTCTTTTTTCTTTTATTTGTTTACGTTGCTTAACATTATTCTCAGCGTTTTCTTCTCCAAGATTTCATTCTTTTTTCTTTCTTCCCTTCTTATGTTCACATTTTTACTTTTTGCTACATTGTTTCTCCCTATTTCCTCCGTAATGTTCTTTCATTCCTCCCTTTGTTATGCATCTTTTCTTTTCTCCACCTTTTCCTTCGTCTCTTCCCTCATTAATTTTCTTACCTCCTTTCTTTCTTTCTTTCTTTCTTTCTTTCTTTGTACTTCTATCTATCTATCTATCTATCTATCTATCTATCTATCTATCTATCTATCTATCTATCTATCTATCTATCAAAATAAACACATAAATAAATAAATAAATAAATACTTCCATACATAGGTAGTGTATAGTGCGATCTATCATTTCCTTTATTCTTTCACCCTTCCTTCCTTCCTTCCTTACTTCCTTCCTTCCTTCCTTCCTTTCTTTCTTTCTTTCTTCCTTTCTTTCTTTGTCCATCTATCTATCTATCTATCTATCTATCTATCTATCTATCTATCTATCTATCTATCTTAATAAATAAATAAATAAATACATGACAGTGTCTATCATCCTGTGAACTTTATTTCTTTCTTTCTTTCCCCTATCTATCTATCTATCTATCTATCTATCTATCTATCTATCAATCTATCTTAATAAATAAATAAATACATCCATACATATGTAGTGTATAGTGCGATCTATCATTCCTTTATTCTTTCTCCCTTTCTTTCTTTCTTTCTTTCTTCTTTCTTTCTTTCTTTGTCCACCTATCTATCTATCTATCTATCTATCTATCTATCTATCTATCTATCTATCTATCTATCTATCTAAATAAAGTAAATAGATACATTTCAGTGTATAACATCGTGCGAGCTATTTCTTCTTTCTGTCTTTCTTTCTATCCATAAATGCAAAGGAAGAAAATAAATAATCTAGCTATTCGTTTCAGTTTTATGCGAACATCCTCATTAGATTAAAAAGAAAAGGAAAAGACTGAAATGTTGTTCGCAGGTCTGGTGTTTCTTGTTCGCTGGCGATATTAGACGAAGGAAATAGATCAGATTTTCTTTTGATTGGCTTCCTGAATATGATCGCTCTTCCTGCGTGAAGATGACACGCAACGCTGAATGAAAATCCTAATATTTACAACTGTGATACGTTCTCAGTATATCATTGATTCGATCGATACCTTTCTCTTTGATTCTAATCTCTCCCCAAATTTGATGAGTTTGGCATGTAACTTTCAAATCTCAGACGGGAAGAAAGACGTGGCGCGTTTGATAAACATCTTGAGGAGATAATCATGTGTTTTGAATCATTGTTACAATTTACTGTAACATACATATAGTGAATTTTTCGATTTAAAAAAAACATAATTTTTACGCTAAGCAAGGCAGTAAAGCCACTAAGACTCAGTGAATAAATACGAGAAAAATATGAGAAAAAGATAAGCATTTCAGAGATAAGAATAAAAGAACAGGAATTAAAAAGACGAAAGGTAACGTTTGACATTGCATTTCAATTTTTGGAAATACAAATTTGACGGAAATGTAGCAAGAAGAGAGTTCTACAAACAAGAAGTGTGAGAGAATAAAGTGTTAGTATAAATGTTTAAGTCAGATTTTGTTATTAAAAACTTAAAAATTGATGATATCTAGCGACCAATCTAGCATTGCGCTGGAATCTGTAAACTCGAGACATAAAAGTGGTAAGTAATATTTATTTTGTTTTAATATAAATATGGGGCACAGGGCCCAAAGTGAGGATAGAGGAAGGCTGGTCTTCCCTCTGTCTTATCTTTAAAGTAAGGTAACTACCACTACTGTATTCTTTACACCAAAATAACAGATTCTTGCTACAGCCATCATAAAACATAAAAGACTCTATGCAGGCCTAACTATTTCCCATATGTACAATTTATCCTCAGGGGAGGGGTAATAAAATAACAACATTTAAAAATGAAACCTCAATGAATATTTAAAATGGATTTATTTACAAGAAACTGAAAAAAATAATGTTATTAAAAACAAAACTTCAATTCTTCAATGAGACAGAAAAATCAGTTAACTCGACGAAATCGATGCGGGGCAAGGTAATGTATAACAATCATTCGACCAAGATCTCACTTATTTCCCTTTAACTCAACTCTCCGAGAGACATCCGGAAGAGGCATGGCACGTGGAACAAGAACAATATACGACGGTGGACGAAATAAAGGGTTCGGTTCGAAAATCCAATCACCTGAAAAAAGCCGGAGCGTACAACGGCCGAAACGTTGTGAATATGGCAATGAGATGTTCACCTACCGCCCCATGCGGTCGGATGCAGCACAAGGCCAAGGCCGTAGGCGCGGGAGGAATTCCCCATAGATCCTGTAAAAACGAGGTCGGCTAGCTGTCTACCACCCCAGACGAAACTCTGGCCTTCGGCATAGCCTCGTCTGGTTTCTTTTCTGCATGGAGGCAGAGAGTTTGATATGCACACCGAAGTAATTCGTAGAGTGATCTAGTGAATATCGCAATGAAGATGAAAATAAGAGTCCGAATAATGTAATACCTCATCTCAGAGATATCGATAGATAATGTTTATGTGCGTGTATATATATATATATATATATATATATATATATATATATGAGGTGGACAAAATCCGACAATTATTTTAAGACATTTTTTATGTTTATACGTTCTTTTTATAGATACAAATATTTAAGTAAATGCACTGTTTATAATAAAAAGTATTAACAACATTTACCTGCCTGAATGTCCGAGATGTTTTCATAGAATATATGCGTCCTCCGAAAGGAATCGAACCTGTATCCTATACGGAAACGTCATATAACCTGACATGCTTTTACCGATTTAGCCACAGAGGAGCGTTGCGGTTGGCACGGTCTATTTTACTGTTTTAAACTACAATTTTCCATGATTTTCTCTTGTACATTCATATCTGCGCGATGTGTATCCAAATGTTAACAAATGACTTCACACATTATGAAATGGACAAAGTCCGACAATTATTTTAAAACATTTTTTATGTTTATATATATATGTCGTTAATACTGTTTATTATAAACAGAGCTTTTACTTAAATATTTGCATCTATAAAAAGAACGTATAAACATGAAGAATGTTTTAATATATATATATATATATATATATATATATATATATATATATATATATATATATATATGTATATATATATATATATAATATCTGGATAAAATGAATGAAACAAAATTGGGTGTTTTTTTTATGAAAGTATTTATTTCTGTGTTTTTGTATATATTTATTTATTTAATATTTCAGACCAATAAATAAATATATACAAAAACACAGAAATAAATACTTTCATAAAAAAAACACCCAATTTTGTTTCATTCATTTTATCCAGATATTATATACATATCAAGAAAGTATACGTGGCCTCTCATTATGCTATATATATATATATATATATATATATATATATATATATATATATATATATACAAAATTAGTATTAGTATTATTATGTAGTATACCAGTATTACCTACATTATAGTGGTTTTCGGATTAATTTAATGCCAGAATTCATTTGAATCATTAAAATCATTTTTAATACTTTTATTTTCATAATTTTATTATAATTCATTCCTCATAATTTTTACTTTTTTAGAAACAATAATAAAAAACGTTTGCTTCTAAGGTGGTAATAAAACGATGGTTGGTAATAAAACGATGGTTTGTAATTTAACGGTTGAAGACCGCAAATTGATTTTGAAACATTAATGGAAAACATTATTCTTGATATAATCGATGCAATACGTTCTGAGCTCACGATCTGTTATTCATTAGTATATACCTACTTTTGCACACACTATATATATATATATATATATATATATATATAT
Source organism: Acanthosepion esculentum (assembly GCA_964036315.1). Lineage (NCBI taxonomy): Eukaryota > Metazoa > Mollusca > Cephalopoda > Sepiida > Sepiidae > Acanthosepion > Acanthosepion esculentum. Next base: position 96,578,662 of record OZ038487.1, read on the forward strand.
ATATATATATGAAAATTTCTCAGAGTTAACCTGTAGATAGGACAATCTTTATAAATATAAATGACAATAGGAAAACACTATTAATTACTGACGCGTTTCGTCTAATGAGGACTTTCTCAAAGTATTTAATTAAACAAGGAAATTAATAAAGACAAAAGACAGTGTTCTTAGTAACTGGAATGTAAGGAACGCTATTTTAATATTGTTAACTGGACGTTTTGTTACATAGAAATAATCACGAACTCAATTTTGACGTTTACAAAAAGGCCACAAAGAAAAATATGATCAGTTTCTACTCAAACCACTCTGCAAAAATTAAATCTGGAATTATTATAGGTTTCTATCTCAGAGCATTAAGAATCTGTAGTCCCCAATATTTAATTAAAGAAGAAACATACATAGAAAACACATTCAAAAACCTACAATACCAATATCATTTCATCCACAACGGAAGAAGAAAGGCATACAAAATATACAATCGAAACAAAAATAATAACATAATCCGCAATAGTAAATTACATGAAAACAGATACATAATACTACCGACCAACTCTGTCACCTCCACTATCCACAATAACCTATCCCATCTAAATAATCTTAAAATAGCCACAAACACTTCGAAACAATTATGGATATACTTAGATCTTCAAACAATAATAGCAATAACATTTCTGAAGCAGGCATTTATAAAATAAATTGCCAAAACTGTTCCTCCCAATATATTGGAGAAACACGTAGAAATTAAAAAAAACAAAACGCATCTATGAACACAAAAGAGACCTTACAATAAACAACTTAGCTAATGCACTAGTAATACATAGGAATAAATTCAACCATAATTTTGAATTTAATAATGCTATACTTATAAAAAAAGAAAAAAACCCTCACTCAGAAGTAAAAATTCTAGACAGTACCGCCATAGAACATTACCCAAATATTAATATACGCACAGGCTTTTTCGCTATTTCACCTTTCTTAACAAAATTACTGCTCTCACAAACAAGCGTACACAACAATATCGTAAAATCAAAAGAAAATGGTTGAATCCGCGAGCAGAGATATAATGATAATATTCTCCACACCTGACATTAACTGACGTTATTTTCAGTTAACAATATGAAAATAGCGTTCCCTAGATTCCAGTTGCTAAGAACACTCTGTCTTTTGTTTTTATTAATTTCCTTGTTTAATTAAATTAATTTCGTTTTTTGCTTTGAGAAAGTCCACATTGGACGAAACACGTCAGCAATTAATAGTGTTTTCCTATTGTCATTTATATATATATATATATATATATATATATATATATATATATATATATATATAGGTGTGTGTGTGTGTATGTGTGTGTGTGTGTGCGTGTGCATGTACTAGATAGAATTCTGATAGAAAATAATAACTTTTTAATACTCATAAAAATAGACAAAATATACATATAAGTCTTGCGTAGAAAATATGCATTTATATGTTTAAGCAATCTCCCTGCCTATCTCTCTTGAGTGATATACATAAACAAAGCGTTATATGGCGATTAATATTTTTATATATGTGCAAACATTACTGACTACAGCTTAGTCTGTACTGGTTTTTGCTTCAATAAAACATAAGCAATCCCTGACCTGTTTTTGATTTGCCGCTTTCTTCACAGATGCAAACACAGCCACAAACAAGCGTTCACACTAACATGTGCACAAGCGGCAGAAATCGTTTTTGCCGCCTTGTGCCACCTCTACTTCTTCTGTGTGATGTTGCGGTTCATGGTTGTCGCCATTTTCCTGCCCAAAGTAGATTTTGTCATTTTGCTCACCCTCACCCTGTTCTGCCAACTATGCTCACAAGCTCGTTACGAAGGTTATGCGTTGCTTTTCATCTCTCCCTCTAGACTTCAATATGTCCTCTCTAAGTCCGCTTTTCTCCTTATGTGCCCTGGAAATTTCAGTTCTCTCTTTCTGATTTTAATTTGCTCTGTTCTTTTCATTTTCTCTAAAGCTTCGTTGTTGCTCTCCTGCTCGGCCCTTAGTATTTTCATAATCCCTTTGTAGAATGACGTTTAAGTTTCATCTTTAGTTGTGAGGAGATTGTCCAGCATTCACTGTCATAGAAGAGTACCGATTGCCGTTCGGTAATCATTTCTTTGTTTCTGACGATATTTTCCTGTTTCTTAATACTTTTTCCGGATACGAAACTGAGCAGTTATGGCTTTCCAAGAAAACTGAACGGGTAATGTGTGCTTTAAAGGCAGGTAGAACTTTGCTTGTTAATGAAGCGTATCCCTATCTTTATGTCAGATGGGTACAAATCTACGTACCACATAATTTCTTTTACTATAAAAATAGGAAGAAAATACAAGGGGATTTGACAATAATTGCTTGTGTGAATACTTACGTTTTGAACGTACACACACACACATTCGATACGTGACTGACGAGGCAGACTTTTTTTCCCGAGTAGGTTGCTATTTCTTTCTGCGCTAAAGCAGTTGCCATCCAAGGTTATAGAATCCGGTCTGTCCTGGGGGAAGAAGAAGAGGATTCATAGCATTCCCAAGGGTATAGTACGTAAATAAATGTAACGCATTCGACTGGAATTCGTACGTACCTGTAATAGTACTCGTGTATAATGCACACAGGTACTTTTTAAAATTGTCGTACCTGCATTTAAGCATTAACCATTAAATAAAGCCATTATATATATACACAGACACACACACACACACACATACACACACACACACACACACACACATATATATATATATATATATATATATATATATATATATATATATATATATATACAGCCGTCAAATATTAAAATTTATAAATAAAACTTATCCAGTTCTACAGACGTAGGTACAATGTGTATTGCAGTAAACAACAAATTGCTATATATATATATATATATATATATATATATATATATATATATATATATATGTATGCAAATATAAAAGTGAACATAGAAGTCAACACTTAGAGGGGACAGTCTGTTTCATGCTAGACGCAATCGTGGACTGACGATTGCATCTAGCATGAAACAAACTGTCGCCTCTAAGTGTTGACTTCTATGTTCACTTTTATATTTACACAGGCTCTATCTCTAATATTGAGACTATATTTCTTCATATATACATATATATATATATATATATATATATATATATATATATATATATATATATATATATATAAATATGTGTGCGTGTGTGTGTGGTTAAAAATTTGTTGTATCTATTAGAAAGATATCGACGACAGTACACGTCTTCATATAGACATTGTCTAAAGAATCTTTGAGGCCTATCAGCGGCATGGAAGCTACCTCAGAAAAGGTAGGGAAGAATAGATGCGATAGGCAACAATAAACTACAGAAGAACTCAAAATTGATCGCTGAATTTAAGTATTGCATTAATATTTAAGCCTACCTTTTAAAAGTTCAATGATAATTCTTCTGCGACCACCTAATTTAAGGACAATTTCATGTGCTTTGGTCATTACTTTCCGTACAAACAATTATTTTTGTTTTATTTCATGGGTGGCTTTCGTTGGATTTCATAATTAATTTCGATTATTCCTAAATTTATTTCCGGCAAATTCGTCACAAAAAATCCCGTAAAAAATCGCCGAAAACAATCGCAGAAATGAAAACTTGGGAATCCATATTTCAGGATTGTGGATCTGGATCCGGCTCGGAATGTCTTCATTTGCTCACGGAGTCGGCCTAATTCCAAAAAGGTATGATACGTTGGCCTACGGCCTCTAAGATAAAGTTGAAAAAGTATGACACATTGACATTCTCATTTGTTATATAGATCTACAGAGAGAGAGAGAGAGAGAGAGAGAGAGAGAGAGAGAGAGAGAGAGAGAGAGAGAGAGAGAGAGAGAGAGAGAGTGAGAGAGAGAGAGAATGGGGAATAGTGTGAAAGCATAGAAATCTGCAACTGCATGACAGTTGTCGGTTACAGGCTTCGAAACATCTATAGACAATGTCTATCGATATCTTCCTGGATATACCCCCCACACATAAATATTGAGAGAGACAGAAAGAAGGAGCCAGAGTGAGAAAGAGAGTGAGAGAGTGAGAGATAGAGAGAGAGAGATTGAAAGAAAGATAAAATGTGAGAAGAGTTATATTAATTCTTCCTTACCAGTATATCGTGAACAATTCTAATAGCCCACGATTCCTCATGTCATACAGCCGATTGGGAATGTTTAAATAGTGAAATGTACTAAGTTAAAGTCTGTAGAAAAACAAAATGCACATGTAAGATGAGATGCATCTGTTCCCATGTGCAACATGTCTCTCTTTTCTGCAAACTCAGAGACATATTTTCCTCAAGTATAACTTCATAGCTTGCCTCAAGAGCAAAACTTCAAAATTGATTTTTCAAGATTTCTCAAATTTAATTATATTTCTTGTTTTAACCGGGAATTTTTTTCTTTTCCATTTTTCCTTCCTCCCCGCTGCGACGTTCTCTCCTATTTCTGCCTCCTTTTCTCTCTTTCCCGCTCACATCGGGATTTCTTATCTGTTTTTGTTTTATTTCTCGCTCGCTCGAGCGACACGTTATTTTATGCCAAATATTTTTCTATTCTCTTCTACTTCTCGCAGTCTCTATTCTCGTTTCTGACGAGAACGTCAGTCCGGAAATGGCTGCAGCTATACGCCATTTTTTAATACTCTATGTCGATCTGATTGCATTTTTGTCAATTTCTATTTCTCGTGACTTCCATTTCATTTTTTAAAAATATTTTTTTCTATTTTTCCTCGCTTCGCTTCTGCATTATTTTGTATGAGGTTCACAGTTATTTTTTTTATTTACATAATCTAATTTATTTTTGCCAGTGTAAGTGTGTAAATTTACTTATTCATTTTTTCTTGATATCTACCTTAGATATTCTTTGTTCAGAGAGGAAACAAAGGAGAAGGAATTGGTAGAGAAAAGGAGTGGGCGAATGAGGGATGATGAAAATAAAATAAAACCGAGCCGGGTTAGTTTCTAGCGATATTTCAATATTCACTGTTTATCACACTGAAAAATAAGTTTCCTCTTTCATTAATATTAACTTACAGTTTCTCTCTGGAGAATTGAACCAATCCCGTGCCATATTAAGGTTGCTCGTGCACTGCAGCAGTGGATGTGTCTTGGGCAACAAAGCCTGACAGAGCAATTCATATTCAGACAGATTTTAAATTCAGAATATTCCTTCTCCTAGAAAGATTTCCGACCATTGTTAGAAAGTCCAATATGTACGGTTATTTAACCCATAACTTGGGGAGATAGATAGATTCATTTTAAATTCAGAATATTCCTCCTAGGCTGATTTCCGACCATTGTTAGAAAGTCCAATATGTACGGCTATTTAACCCATAACTTGGGGAGATAGATAGATTCATAGATTCATTTTAAATTCTGAATATTCCTTCTCCTAGACTGATTTCCAACCATTGTTAGAAAGTCCCATATGTACGGCTATTTAACCCATAACTTGGGGAGATAGATTCATAGATTCATTTTAAATTCAGAATATTCCTTCTCCTAGACTGATTTCCACCCATTGTTAGAAAGTCCAATATGTACGGCTATTTAACCCATAACTTGGGGAGATACTATAGATTCATTTTAAATTCAGAATATTCCTTCTCCTAGGCTGATTTCCAACCATTGTTAGAAAGTCCAATATGTACGGCTATTTAACCCATAACTTGAGGAGATAGACAGATTCATAGATTCATTTTAAATTCAGAATATTCCTTCTCCTAGACTGATTTCCAACCATTGTTAGAAAGTCCAATATGTACGGCTATTTAACCCATAACTTGGGGAGATAGATTCATACCTTTCCCAAGAGTATTTTGTACGAAGAGGAATATAACGGAGTCAAGCGTAATTCTAAGACGGTTGACTGACTTTTATTTCTTAGCAGCATACCATTACACTAACTACATATCAGTCTTAGTTGCAGTTGAATATATACGGAACAATCAAAATTATATGCGAAAATGAACAATTACTTATTCAGGTATAGGATTATAAATAAGAGAAAAAATAAACCACTTCATCTTATTTTTACAATACCCTGTAAATCAATATATTATAGACTAATAAAAGAAAAAAAATATGTCTGCATTTCTGGGATGAGGAGTTATCCTTTTATAAGTTCTTTACATACTGACGACTGTCCTCTTCTTTCAGGCTATCCCATAATATAAGTGATAATAACAACAAAGACGAAGGTACTGTTTAGTATGTAAACAATGTACATATAATGATAACTCTTCATCTCAGAAATTCAGACCGAACGCAACTGGGTGATAATGATGAGTACATTAGTCTATTAATAATATAAATAATCCTAATTCCTCATCTCAGAAATTCAGGTAGAAATTATATATATATATAATTTTTAAATAATAATAATCAATATATAGTCAGAGCAATCAAAGCTTATCACCCAGACATCTTGATCAAAGATCACAAAACAAAATGTGCTTTCTTATTGATATGGCCGTCCCTGCAGATGAAATGTATATTTGAAGATCTTCAAAAAACTATCAAAATACAACAATCGTGGAGTGTAAAATCTAAAAAGAAAGCATAAGGACATCAATAATTCCAGTTTTCGTTGGAGTCTTCGGATTAATTTGAAAATGTTCTTATAGACTCATTGAAGGAATTCCTGGTACTCCATGATTTAAAGAAATACATTTGTACTCACAAGTACAATTCACACATTATGAAGACCTTTATCAATCTAAAATGTGTGTGATCATAGGGATTTTTTGCAAAAAATTCTCAGTGGAAATGTCATGATGCCATTTCTGACCTTAGGTCCCTGGTTGGAACCTGGAAGAAAATGAGTATACAACAGAAATCAAAGGAAATAATAATAATATTAATAATAATAATGATGCGAGGGAAACTCAAAAATAATCCGCACTTATAAGAGATATGATGTTGCGAAAGTGCGTATAATATTTTTTTTATTTACTCCTGTAATAAAAAAAGAGATAATACATGCGCGTATATATGCAGTCATCCATAGGCAGACGGTTTCGCTGTATCACAGCCCATTAGCGTGGTTAGACATTCCGATTTTTTACAAGCCGAGATCGAAACCCGACAGATTTGGGATAAGTCAGATATTCTACCAACAAGCTTTCATCAAACGGTAGAAAGAAAGGGGAATTTTAACGTTTTTTACTATACGAAAGACGTCAGTGTCTAGGATAGCTCGATTCTAGTTGAAGAGCATTGCATTAGCAGCAGCAGCAGCAGCAGCAGCAGCCACTGCATATAAAATTACCCCTTTCTCTGCGAGAGCTCAATTGAATTATTTCGAGAGCATTCTTCGTCAAAAGGGAATTAAGTCCTGTCGGTCACTGTGTGTTTATCTAAAAATAAATAAGCTAAAATTCACCTTCATCCCTGCCATGCGCCGACGGCTTAATAGTAGAATTTCCGACTGACGCCAATTCAGTCGGGTTTCGATCCTAGCTAGAGGCAACCGGACGTCTAGCCACACTGAGAAGCTGTGATACAGAGAAACAGTCTGTCTGTTGATGACAATTATATATATATATATATGTATGTATATGTGTGTGTGTGTATGTGTGTGTGTGTGTATGTGTGTGCAGACGCAACGATCACAGCTAATGGCCTAGGCATAATCATTAAAGACGACACAAACAGATTTTATTTATTGATATTGCAGTTCCTTACTAACTCCTCAAACTTCAAAACAATATATACTTTATACCAGTAAAATAATTACAACAACATAAAAATAAAAAGATGAGGACAATCGTTCAGTTGTTAATAAATTTGGTCCAGTGACCTTTCTCTATACCTAGAGCTCCTTGATAAAATCCAAAGACAAGTCAGCAATATTATTGTCCCAATTCTGGCGTTTCGGCTTCTGTCTCTTTTACACCGCCGTAAGGTTGCGTCCTGTGCTTTTTCTATCAATACTTTCATGGTAATTGTTCGGATGCGCTTTTGCAATGGTGCCTAGACTCTTTGAATTTAAGCAGAGTACAGGACTGGCGATGAGGTCTCATCAATTTTTAGTTGAGTTGGTTAGATGCAACCTTAAGTTCTATGCTAACAGTATCTTTTGTCAAACTTCTCGCTTGTAGAACTCACTTCCGGTTCCATGCTCTCCAGCCAAATTTAATCTCCAAAAAGCCAAATGCAATGTCAATCGCTATCTACTCTGTCTCTGATTGATCTTCTTTTGTTCTTGCTACTTAGCAGTGTTTCTGCTTCTAACTCTTCTACACCCAGTAACCCACTGTGACTCAGTGGCTTCAATGCCTTGTTTGCGGCGACATCAGTTGAAAACAGAAAGAGAAAATGCTTAAAAATGAAATGAAACAATACAACAAGGGCAAAATAATGGTTGCAGTTCATTCAGTTGATTTATAAAAGAAAGTTCATAGCATCCGCTTCCAAATTGAACATCCTTTGTTGTTTTCTCATCTGTTATGTAAAAAACAAAAAAAAACATTACTAATCGTGCGCTTCATATCACGAGAAGCACTTCCTGTAATCATTGGAAACATGACTGGGGCTAGGATTCAGCAGGCAATAATAAAAATGCACAAGAGGCAATGAGAAATGCCTTAAGAGCTTTTAAAAGTCCTCGAAGACTGATGTAAAAAGTAGAGATATCAAACAGTCGTGTCAGGTCCGTGCGTTGACCCGGTAAATCTGAAATTTCTCTAGTGGAAATTAGTTCCAGACTTTTTTTAAAACAACGTTCAGCCTGTACAAGGCTCAAGAGCCACTCGTGGTTGAGGGTTCCAGTTTTCACCGAAGCAAGGTGATAATGCCACCAAGAAGCAAGCGAGCTTGAAAGTGAAAGAGAATTAAACAAAATTAAGAGGGAACCGGAAACCCAGGACAGAACTCTGTTTCAGTGCAGAAGATCTCGGAAGACTGTGAACCGGTCGATGGGCAAACGCCTTTATTTTAGTAAAAAAATGTTAAACATGTAAATAATAAGTAAAAGTTCAGTGTTTTAGGCCGAAATGTTAGACGACTGATTGACCCCGACTACAGATTCCTGGATTGGTGGTTGTCAACATGTATTTGCTTATTAATCAGATTTTGCGAAGATGGGCGAGCTACAATTATTTCAGAATTCTCTCGGATATTGACGGAAATAAATCTATTTACGAATACCTGGTCTTGTGCGTGTGCTATTTAGTTAGAGATTCTTGATAAAATCCAAATAATAATCAGCAATGTCACCGGTCCTGACCTGGCATATCGGCTCCAGTTATATTCGCACCTCTGTAATGTCGTTTACTTTTCTGTAAATATTTTCATGTTAATTGTTCTGATGAGCTTTCGACTTTGGTATCTCCACTTTACGAATTTAAGCGCAGTACGTGATTGGAAACTAGTTCACATCATTTTACATTTAAAGTGGCTAGATGTAACCGTAAGTTCTATGTTAACAATTTCTTCTCACGCAGTTCTCGCTTGTGGGACTCTCTTCCGGTCTTAATTTAATTCGTTTATTTATCTGGTTATTACTCCTGCCAATGATGATGATGAAGAAGAAGATGATGATGATGATGATGATGATGATGATGATGATGATGATGATGATGATGATGATGATGATGATGATCATCATCATCATCATCATCATTCGACCACCCCATGGTTGGTCCGAACTTCATTGACAATGTCGTTCCACACTGTTCGATCCTGTATTGCTGTCCGCAGATCCCCAATGTCCAACACTGAGTCCCGAGCTATGGTGTCTGGGAAAGTCAATTTCCGTGAGAAGACACTTCCAGGAGGATGCCATAGGAGTAACGATGAGACAATTTCACTGTCCGCACGGTGTCAGTGACCGGTAAACCAAGGATTTAAACCCTTAAGCCAAGGATTTACTCCTGTCTCTCAAGGTTTCACGCCTGTCTTAATAGAAAGTCTGACCGGTTCGACAAGATGAAATTAGCAGTTGATCTCAAAAATGACCTTCTAATAGTTTGTTTTCTTGCACTTCTGGCTTCTCATCCGGCTTCTTGTATTCCAGTCAACTTTCATCTCTAAAAAATTAAATGCAATGCCAATCCTTATCTCCTGTATTCTTAATGTTTCCTTTTATTGTTTTCTTTCCTTAATATTTCTTTTCTTTTTCTTATGTTCTTTTACACTCAGTAACCACTTTTATATTTCTGAAGAATTAATGGTTTTTATTATTAATCTGACATATTATGATTACTGTAAACGTTACTTTCATTGGTTACCCGTATTCGAGTAGACGGTCCGTTTACTATAAAAACAGTTTTTATTCCGTCTATCGGCTTCTTTACTCCAGAAAACTTAATAAAGAAAATGTACCCCTTGGAAGACTTTTAACTTCTCAAATAAAACAAACTTTTTCTCACAGACGGAACTTAACAAGCCCCTCGCTGCTCTATGGTATTTTCATAGCTTATGTCCTGACGAGCTACATTCATTAATTACACCATTTCAGACCTTCACAGCTAAGATCCGCCATACCGAATACACTGGAAGGAATCATCCTTATTACTTTTTGTGTTATATCCGTAAGAAGAAGCATTTTTTATAAAAAAAATCGCTTCTATATGGAAGAGACTCCCGAGTGAGTGCTTTCCCGATCACTACAATCTTAACCATTTCAAATCTAGTGTCAACAATTAGTCTTATAATGTACACTTCTCATTTATTAACGTTCATACAAACACCAGTCAGGGAGTTATGTGCCATATGTGATACATGACTGACAAGGCAGATTTTTTTCCCGCAGTACGTTGCCATTTCTTTCTGCCGCAGACCAGTTGCCATCCAAGACTATAGAACTCGGTCTGCCCTGCTATTTACCCATAGCTGAGGGGAGAAGAAGAGGATTCATACCTTTCCTAATGGTATTAGCACGTAAGTAAATGTAATGGATTCGACTGGAATTCGAACTCGGCTCACCGATTCCTATTCCCGAGTCGCGTTTGTAATCCTCTACGTTGAAGAGCTCTTGAGCCTTATATTGAATGAGAAGAAAAAAGCCATAGATTTTAATTTAAAAATATTCTTTGTGGGGCTGGAAACTTTTCAGCATTTCTGGTGCAATCATGTTCACGTTTGCATTCTCATGGACTCGTTTTTCGTCGCCTACTAAAAAAAAAATATTCCGTCGTTTATAGAATTGTTTCAAACCTGTAGTTGCCCGCGCGCACACCAACACTTGTGTGTATGTGTGCGTGTGTGCGTGTGTATTTTGCGCACAAACGTGTATGCTTGTGTTTGTTTGTGTGTGAAATATATCTTAATTTTTGAAAAACAGGAATAAATCTGTTCAAAACGTCTTCTGGGTAAATGAACTGAACGTTTGAAGAAGGAAAACCTGAAAACGACCCCAGGGCAATGATTATGGGCGGCTAAAAAATTTAAAAATATAACAAGAAGATAAAAGAAAGAAATTAAAATTTTCTCCCCTTTCGCTCTTTTCAATCATCATAATTGCGAATCAAACATTGCACAAAACGGATTGCATCAAAGCCGGTTGACAGTCAAGAGTCACTCATGCAGAAGTGACAATTTGTTTTTACTTTTTTTGTTATATTACTTCCAGGTTTCGTGAACTACAATTTTTATTTCTCTTATAATTATTAAACTGGAGATAAAGTCAGGTATACATTCATTTTGCAGTAATATTTATTGCTATTGTGATAAATGAATGAAAAAAATACCTACAATTTATTATCATTTAAGAACTAATGTTGCATTTATGATTATTATCCCAGTCTAGTACATCAATTATGGGGATGTAGCCGAGGTGTTAGAACGTTCACATTCTGACCATGAGAGTCGGGTTAGAATCTCACCTGATTTTATCGGATTAGAGGGGTAGATCTCAGCGTGCGGCAGCTTTGGAAAGTATCTGAAAACCACACCACGAATTCGTAGATTTCTGTCGAAGTCACAAGTCATCGAGGACTTGATCGGGCTGACCTTGATCAAATTGTTGATCACGCTAGATAACACGCTCCTTTGCCAACTGTAACTAAAGTCTGCTCAGCATCATTACAGTATAAACCGCAGGTGGGCTCTTTGGGTGTTGAATGAACACAAATGCATTCGTGTTTACTCTCGAATACGAGTGGCCAGCTATATATAAAGTACATCATTGAAGTGCAATTCTTGTTGCCTTGTTCAAATCGAAGACGAGAATACAAAAGTTGAATAAAAATCAATGTTTCAACTTTAAAAATTGTGCATTTCTGTATCTTAAACTGTTTCAACGTAAACCGTAACACGTGTATTTCTTCATATATGTATATTTTTTCTTACAATTGAGATTAAGATAATGATATCTTAATTCCAAGTGTAAGAAAAATTTGGCTCTGTTTAATGAAAATATTGAGCGGTCTTTGAGTCAGTTTTAGCATTTAATACTTAATATTTCAAATAATATATTGTGCTAATTGGACTCGCTTGGATTATACCAACAGACTACTACACACACACACACACACACACACACACACACACACACACACATATATATATATATATATATATATATATATATATATATATATATATATATATAAATTGTGTGTATTTAGGCAACATTTTGTCATTGATGCATATTTCATTAAATAATATAGACAGGTTTTGTCTATTTAGTTTATATAAATTCTTTTCATATCGTCTAATAAGCTTATCATTAAAAGACGAAATAAAATAGCCATATTGATACATATTTTTTAATTCTATCTAAGCTTTTGGCTTACATAAGCCATTATCAAAGATGACAATTACATTACAATATATTAACCAATACACGGACAAAATAATAATGATAGTCTGTTTATGTTTACATGGAAGATTTCCAAGCAACGACAAACTCGTGCATAAGAGACCCTGGAAGCGAAAATCCCACCGCAGCTCATAACGTCACACGTGACCACGCGAGTGGGAAAACGAGAAGTATTAAGTATGTGAAGCCGTTGGTACAAACTAATGGATTCTGTAATAAATTATAGGCATTTAAGAATATTTGTAGAGATTTCATAGTTTATTTTGTTCAGATTAAGTTTCAACTGTTTTATGTATATAGCTTCAAGAATTTTTAGTTTTTGTTTATTGTTTTCATGTTTAAGTATAGTTGTGTTTTCAACGAGGATTTTCCGGAATTGTGTATGGGGCCAGGCATGTTGTTTTAAAGGCCTAAAAATATTAGAGTTATCATTCAAATGTAGTGTCAAGCGTCGTGAAAGTGAGGTGTGACCAACATAATAATTGGTTAATATATTTTAATGTAATTGTCATCTTTGATAATGGCTTATGTAAGCCGAAAGCTTAGATAGGATTAAAAAATATGTATCAATATTGTGATTTTTTTTTCTTCTTTTAATGATAATGTTATTAAGCTTATCTGACGATATGAAAAGAATTTATATAAAATAGACAAAACTTGTCTATATTATTTAATGAAACCAAACCTGCATATGTATATATATATATATATATATATATATATATATATATATATATATATATATATATATATGTTTTTAATTTTTTTTATATATGACTGATTCCATCAGTAAGATCGATATATGTCCGAAGGTGTTCCTTCTCGGAACGAAACCCGTCACTATCATTTTCTTTTTTATTTTGCTAAATATGTACTAACCTAAAAGAAATAAATCTACCTAATTTTGAGGTGAAACAATTTCATTCCTGGAATGAACGCAGCGTATCCCTTTGATAAGAATTCAAGCAAACATATGGACAGTTTTAGAAGTAGTGCTTTCGTTAGACCATGACCAGACGAGTCATTCGGTGCCTAGCAGTAGGGGAAGGGGCATGTGTTCATGATATACTGTTGGCAGGAAATGCGCGAAAGTAATCTGGAACAGCAGATTAACATAAAGTTTTTGTAAAAAAAAAGGATCAAAGGGAAGTTAACATTTAGCCCAGGTGAAAAATGCGATGAAGAAATCCCGATTTTTTTTCTAATTGCTACGTTAGGTCGAATTTAGTGCCATAATGTATAACTGGCCTGCGGAAAGCGTAAAGAACAGATGAAAATGTGGACAGAGTGCGAATCCTAGTGCAAAGTATTTAGTATTGCTGAAGATATCGCTAACATTTTTACAAACTCTACGTTCCGTTCAGTTTCGCAAACCATAATGAAAGTAGTGCTTTCGTAAGACCATGACCAGACGAGTCATTTGGTGCCTAGCAGTAGGGGAAGGGACATGTGTTCATGATATGCCGTTGTTGGAAAATGCGCGAAAGTAATCTGGAAGAGCAGATTAACATAAATTTTCGTAAAACCAATTTGTTTGGAAAAAATACTTTGATAAAAACCCTACTTTGCGGTATAATAATTTCTTTAACTTAATTTTATAGCACTTCATAGTAAAAGATATTTTTTAATAAATTTATTTTTTTCCTTTTTAACAGCGAAGAAAAAAATTATTAGGATTTCTTACCCTTGAGCATGCAATATACAACTGGCTATGCGTAATTATTTCTTTCTGGAGCAAAATTCCAACTTTTTGAACCGTTTGGCTTGGTGATCTGTTTATATTTCTCGCAAACTCAGGGCGAACTGGAAACTGGATTTTTGTATATATAAAAAAGAAAAGATAGACAAAACAATGTTGCATTTTTATTAAATAAGTATTTGTTATTTTAATCATTATTTTTTTTTTTCAAAATAGTGGGAATATTTTGTATGTAATTAATAAAATTTTAATTTTTTAAAAAAATTTTATTTATTAAACTACGCACCCTAGTAAAACTACTTTGTATCCCATTACTTGTCTGCAGTTCTCCCAAAATTTTTGTTTCGATCGGTTAAAGTATGATTATTTTAGAGGGTGAGACGGATTTTGTAACGTATGTCAGAAATTCATATATAGATTAGAAAAAAATGTGTTAGGATTTCGCAAGTTATCGCCTAAGAAATTCTTTTTTTTTTTACTTTGCCACTGACCGTACTCGCCAAACATAAACATATTGGGAGGTATGGTAATATCCACAATTGAAATATGTCCGGTAGAGACAAGATTTGCTACCATCAATGACAACCAGCAACACGTAAATAAGTTATAAAATGTATTCCCGAAAACACCTTCCAAGAATACTTCCAGCAATGACACATCGTCACGTGAAGTGCATAGATTTACAGTGGAGCCGGTGTCGGCTTTTTTCGGACATTGGTGTGGTTTTGGCTGATCCTATATGCAAAGATCATGACGAATTTCTATACGCATATGTTGGACGAGTATAGGATTGAATCTTCACACATCCCCGAGGAATGTGGAACTTTTGATGAAGTCTGAGCCCCCTGCAGGGCACGCAATTGTATTTAAGTAAGAACGATCACATCCACTGCAGAGGGTTAAATGCAAATGTAAGCAAACTTTCTGGACATATAGAAAAGTAAAGTTGATTCCATATGAATTATGATGGTAAGAAAGACTCGCTGCAAAAATTATTTTCATTGTATTGTAAATAAAGGATATAGGGGGTACTCGACTTACAATGGAGATCCGTTCCTACGACGCGACGTAACCTGACATTCCATGTAGGTCGGAATTCACTTACATAAGCACCCACACGTCTACCTTACGCCTTCATAGTGAAGGGCAAAAAGTTCTCTCCAAAAAAACAAACGATTCAAACGAGATATAGCGAATGTAGCACAACCCAATGTGGTGTACAGCTGGTGAGAAAACAACGCTGTATTCCTTATATAGCGTCCTGTGACGACGTATTATATGGCGCGGTAACCACGAAACGGCGTGCGTCGGTTACAACGTAACCCGAGTGCCTTATGTATTTGTTTGGAAGTTTAATTGTATGGTTATTTAATGTAGAATTTTTAGTCGAATGTAATATTTCTATAACAGGTACTTTATTTTGGGGAGAAGCTTTTCTGTATTCTGTTTTTTGAATCGCAAAGACCCAAAGTGTTAGGTGCTTTTCATTTAAAAAAAAAGATTCTGGTCTCTGCAGATTGGATTTGTTTGAATAATTGAATAATATTTATTTGCACAATTCCCAGTTGATCATCTTTTCCAACCAGTTATATCTACTTTTGCATTCTTACTAGATTCAACAAAGGCAATGTTGGTCCAGTCGCCAGTGGATCGCCGTCAAAAACGGCTCACAGTGTTAGTCTCATCGGTCACACAAGATTCCATCAATCATAAGCGAAACTGGTCGACTTTTTCTGAAAGCCTAAACTACAACGAAAACGAGCGGCGCTCATTTTTACCGCCGTATCTTCATCTAAAGGCTTTCAAAAGATTTGCTATCTAACCTGCCTTTAATTAAAAAAAATCCAATTTCTGGTTCAGATTCATTTTGCTCTCTTACACGTTTTCTGTCTTCGACACTATATTTCTCCTTTTTTGTTCTTTTCTTCTCCATTCTTCGATATTCTTTTGTACTTGGCCTTGCCATATTTCTGCCATTTATATATTTTCACTTCTGTATTCGTCTTCTTCGTTTTTTTTGTTTCATGTTTCCTTCTATTATGCTTTCCCATTTTTTTTTCTTTTCAGGTTTCCTTGGCGTACGTTAATGGTTCGATTTTCACAGGACACCCTATACAAAATGCGATATTAAATAAAGACGTGTTAATATATCGTAAAATCAACCATCTAACTTCCTTAAAATGGTTTTCTTTATTTTTTCTTTTCTGCCGCTGTTGATTATCGTTCCTTTTTTCCCATTCTTTCTTTCTTCCTTTCTTTCTTTCTTTCTGTTTTTTATTGATTCTGTTATTTCTTTAACTTCGTTCTTTCTCTTTTTTCTATCTTTCTTTTTTTCTTTCTTTCTTTCTTTTATCTTTCTTTATTTCATCCATTCTTTTTCTCTTCCTTTCTTCCATTCATTCTCTGATGTCATTTCTCTTATTTTATTCATATTCTTTCTTTCTTCAATTGCTTCTGATATTTCATGTATTTCTTTCTTTTTTCTTTCTTTCTTTCTTTCTTTCTTTCTTTCTTTCTTTCTTTCTTTCTTTCTTTCTTTCTTTTTGTTCTTTCTTTCTTTCTTCTTTCTTTCTTTCTTTCTTTCTTTCTTTTTGTTCTTTCTTTCTTTCTTCTTTCTTTCTTTCTTTCATAACCTTATTTCCTTATTTACTTTCGTTCCATATTTCTTCGATTCTTCTGCTTATTTAAATTCCTTCTTTTCTTTCTTTTTCTTTCTCCGATTCATTCTCTTAATTCATTCTTTCCTTCCTTCCGTTTTGTTTCTCAATCACGCAATCCATCTGCATTACATAAGTTGTTCCGTGTGAACAATTCTGATCGAAAATAATAGCACCATAGTCAAAAGAATAATTTTTCTGACCTGCATACAAACTTCTTTGCTCAAATTGTTTTAAATTTTTTAAAAAAATACTTAGCGATCCTCTGGGATTATTTTGTGTCAAAAAGAACTTATAAACCTAAAACGCCCTTTTATTTATCGCATGAAATATATATTTATATATATATATATATATATATATATATATATATATATATATATATATATATATATATGTGTGTGTGTGTGTGTATATATATATATATATATATATATATATATATATATATATATATATATATATATATATAATTTTATCTTCAACGTACTTTATTTTAAATTTATTTTTATTTTCCCAAAGTTTAATAACAATTAATATTAAAACAACACGAAAGTATATGAATATGAAATACCAAGAAACATGTACATGAATAAGAATCTTCTTTTTAATAAAAATATATTAATATGAATTGGATTTTTTTAGTCAGAGAAACTGAATAAAAATACAAGAGCAATAAATACAACCCATATACATAAAAAGAATATTGAAGAAACTCCAAAATTACCCGTTTATTAATCTAACCGAATGAATTGAAATAAAACAACGATAACAAAAAGCCATAAAAAAATCCTAATTAAACCAATGGAGAAAATACGTATAAAATACCTTCACCCTAAAAATATGTTAAAATAAAATAAACCCAGAAAACTAAATGATAAATAACATATCTCTCATTAAATAGCCAAAGATATGTACACATAAAATGGAGAATGTAAGAAAAAAAAATAATGAAAACGTTAAACATTTTTCTCCGAAGGGACTCTGCGAATCGAACAGTGACCTTTTTAAAAAAAAATGCTGAATGTATTGTCATTTAAATTTTGGGGTGTTTATCAATCGATAATTTTCTGCATCCCCAAGTAGTTGAAGCGAGGTCAAGTGGAGATTATTCAAGATGAAAGGGTGTGAAGAAAAAGAACAACGATTTCTTTTTTCTTTTACTATCGTGACACTTTGTATATATGCAAATATCTAGAGAAAGGTTTAAGGTGACTTAATCAAAATTCGGTTTTATCAAGAGACAAAAATTGAATATTAAAGTAGATTTCTTCAATTATTTAAAAAATTAAAGACACATTTTTTATTTCCTTATTTCTTTTCCTGCATTAGTTTCTTTCATTTTTTCTTTCTTTTGGTTTGTTTTTTTTCATTTCGTGCTATCTTACAGTTTTTTCTTCTTTCTTTTGTTTGTTTTCATCATTTTCTTTCCATTTATTTCATTGTTTCGCTCTTTCTTTCTTTCAGACCATTTTGCTTTCTTTCTCCTCTATTTTTCCAATTTTTCTTTCTTTCTTTCTTTTTTTCAGTCTATTTGCCTTTCTTTCTCCTCTATTTTTCCAATTTTTCTTTCTTTCTTTCTTTCTTTCAGTCCATTTTCCTTTCTTTCTTCTCTATTTTTTCTTTCTTTCTTCTCGATATTTTCTTTCTTTCTTTCTTACACGTCATTGTATTTCATCATTTCATCATTATTTTATCTCTTTCATTGTCTTATTTCTTAACTTTCTTCTTTCTTTCATTTTTCCTTACGTTTTTACATGGTTTTATTTTTTTCTGTATTCTTTATTTTGTCTTTCATTGTTTTCTTCCGTCTTTATTTCATTGTTTCTTTCTTGCTTACATTTTTGCTTTCTTTTTTTCTTTCTTTCTTTCTTTTATTGTTCTTTGTTTGCTTCTATCTTTCTTTTATTGTTTTCTCCTTTCTTTCATTTTTCTTCTTTCTTTAATAGGTTTCTTTTTCATTTCTTTCTTTTTCTTCTTTCGTTTTGTATTCTTTTGTTCTTTATATTATCTATTCTTTCTTTCTTTCATTGTTTTCTTCTTTCTTTCATTGTTCTTTATTTTCTTCTTTTTTTCCTTGTTTTATTCTTTTTTCTTTCAATGTTCTTTCTTTCATTGGTTTCTAGTGTCCTTCATTAATTGTTCTTTCTTTCATTGTTTGTTTGTTTCTTTCATTGTTTTCTTTTTCACTGCTTTCTTCTTCCTTCTATCTTTCATTGAATGTCCTTTTATGCTAACTTTCTTTTATTTTCTTCTTTTTTTCTTAATAGTTTTCTTCTTCCTCTCTTTCATTCTTTCTTTCTTTACTTCATTCTTTCTTTCATTGATTACTTCTCTTTTTCTATCTTCCTTTCCACCTTTCCTTTTTCTTTCTTTCTTTCATTCTTTCTTTCTTTGTCATTATCTTTTTCACTTCTTTCTTGATTAATCTGTTACATTTTTCTATCTTCTTTGTCCCAGAACAATTTTCCAGTAGAGATGGAAATTATATTTACCGATTTTAACCCCCTGAAGTATTTCCGCGACCAGAACCAGTATATCCATTTTCCTGATATCAATCTATGGCGAATCCTTTATTATCATCTAAAAAGAACTGCTGAAAAGTTCTCGACCAGATTCATAAAATACGACCATCGCATTTTCTTTCGGAAATGGGCTTTTTAGAAAAATCATAATAAAATAAAAGAACAACATCAAAGCTTTATATATTATTTCCCTTTAATACCACTGCTGCGAAGAAGGACATCATATTTATCTCCCTTGCAATGGCAATGCCCGGTGGCAGTGTCTTGCAAAGGAAATGACGGATTGTTCGAATTAATAAAGTAAAGTAAGCATAATCTCTATGAACTTACAGAAAGACCAAAATGAAAAATTGTTGGTTTTTTTTTACGGTGTATCATCCATTCATGTGTCTGCTATCAACACTGCGTCATCTGTATATCTTATGTTGTTGAGTTTGTGGCTGCCAATAAAGAATCCTCTTAAAAGTATATTCATCTGCAGTCGACAAATCTTGTCCATTTATATGTGGAAGCCATCTCTATATCTATACTTCTTGAGTTATAAGATGTATAAACAGACAGTTATATAGAAATTAACGCTTTTCATATATGTACAAACGTTGCTCATGCCTGATTAGTCCGTTTTTGTTTTTTGGGGGTTTTTTTTTTGCTTTAAGAACTACATAAACAATCCCGGACCTGTTTCTGACTTGCCGCTTTCCCCACAGATACACACAAGGACGCAAACATGGACACAAAGAAGCGCTCACAGAAGCATGAACACAATTGGCATTAATCAAGTGTGCCGATCCACGCCGCCTCTTCGCACCTCTTCTTCTTCTACGTGACGCGTCCCTTCGCGACGTGGCTAATCATGACTCTCCAACATTTCCTTCCCATTGTAGCTTGTAGTAAATTTGTTTTTGTTTTTTTTTTGCTTTCACTCCCAAACTCTGTTCTGTCAACCTAGCTCGTTAAGTAGCCCATGTCTGGTTTTCCTCTCCCTGTTGACTCCAATATGTCCTGTGGTTGTCAGATTTTCTAAGCACAGGATTCTTATTTTATGATAAGGCTGCAACACCTGTAACCGTTTAGGTTTTTGCTGCAAGGGAGACAACTGTATTTATCTCCCCAGGAGTGAGGAGGTCCGTTGACAGTGACTTTGCTATGAAAATGGTGCAGTGGTAAAAATGAATAATGCAAAGAATACTAAATACAAATCTAAGAAACAAACATTTTAAATTAATGACCAACAAAAAAACACTTAAACAACTATAGACGTTAAAAAGAAAAATTGCTGGACATCCAGAATTAATCGATAAAAAAATGAATGGAAATCATACGAAATGAATGCTGACTTAATGACATAAAACAAATACGTCTGTGTGTCTTTGCAGCTAAGAGAAAAAGTTATTTTATAAATTGTTCTATTTTCTTGGACATCAGTGCTCACGTCTTTTGTTTAATGATAGAAAACAAAAAAAAAAACAAAAAAGAAAAAAACTTCCATATTCAATGTTATGTTTAATTTAACGACATTGACGAAAAGAAAGACGTCTGTGCATTGTGAACCTCCCTTTGCCTATTGAATACTTTCGCATGACTAATATGATTTGCGATGTTTTATCAGATTAAAAAGGAAACAAATAACCCTTTTTCATCACAGGATACATTTTTCAACGAACATGCTTAATTTACTATCAGATAAATTTAAAAGAGTCTCACAGGCGTAGGGAGCAGTTAAATAAACAATACGTATTTAAACCTTGAACAAAAGTGGTAGAAAAAAGCTCTGGTGTCGGTAGAACGTTATGGCCAGATTGAAATTAGAGACTGAATTGTTCAAAAATGGTTTAAGAAGTTTTCAAGACAGAATTATTCGAAGGTGCCTCTCCTAAAAGTCCGCAGTGTAATGAACAACGAACATGTTTTGTATCTGTTGTATAGCCCCTTCTTCTGGTGTTCTCTTGGGCGACGGTGTTGATACACTCATATGTTTCCCTCTTCCCTCTATCATTTTCCGGCCGTGTGATCGCTAGTTTGTTTGTTCGGGGGTAAAATGAGAACTTCAGCAAACTTGACTTAACTACTTTATTAAACACGTCAACGGTTACATTATTAAGTAGCCAGTGGGGTCGCTATCCCACCCCACTGGGGAGCTGTTTCCACACACGAAATTAAAACATCTGCATTCCTCGACGCGTAAAACTTAACTTCTAGAAAACACTATTTATCTCTCTAACATTCCCACGTTCGGCTCAGCCAATCAAAATCGACATCTTTATTTTGTTTAGGATTTGACAAAGGTCAGCCTTAGAAAGGTATGAGCCGAATACACTGCCATTAAAAAAATAATAGTCTGAAACTATTTTTTAAGATATCGAACTCGATTTAGAAATTTGACCATTAAAGTTAGGTTTAATGCAATGTGTGTAACTAAAACTACACTTGCGTCCAATTAGAAAGGATTAATTCGAAAGTAGAGAGCCAACAATAAAAAATCCTTTACTTAATTGACTTAAAATAAACTGAATTTCCTGAACGACGTATATAAACTGCAGCTGATGAATAACGACGTCATTAGAGTATGCCTAGGATTGATTTCCTTGATTCCCCTATACGCAACCCTGTCGTCTAATACAGCATGGCCACCAGATTGAATATACTTCCAGTGGTCGCTTTCAGATTCCCTTCCGTACCCGTATGATCCGGCACCTAAACTAAGAAAAACTTTCCCGAACACTGCTCCACACCACCGAACAGCAGGGGGCGCCATTTGGCCACACCTCTGTTTACGATCAAAAAACATTTAATGATATAAAGTAACAGTTTATTTTACACCGTTTAAATGAACCTGATATATGACAGATTATTTTACGCCGCTTATGGGAATGATTACCCCTCCCCATTCCAAAAATAAAATCATAAAACGTAAGGGATATTTTATAACTTGTACCTTCAGGACGTAGTCGATGATGGATCTCGGCAGGTTCTTTTTTTATTATCGGAGAATTTACGTGATGTCTTGTGAAGTGATTTATCGTTGACTTTTACATGATTTTCATTTTGAGGATTATTCTTCTTCGCGACTGTTCGCCACACAAGACTAGAGAATCCCGTCTACAGTGTTAGTTAATTACCGTAATTCCCATGCACAATTAAAATTGTGCTGAAAGTGTGGCAAAATGCTTTTCATTTCTCATGCATAATACGTAATCCTTGTTTGGTAATCAAATCATAAAAATTGTAACACTCCAGGCCAGCGTTTCCTAGTTGTATTTTTTAAAAAATATTTTGAAACAGAGCATAATATTATTCTAACTTAGTTTTATGATAATTCTTATTTTATTTTACGGCAATTTTTTAAAGATTTTTGTAGCTGTGCATAATACGCACCCCTGATTTTGCTTATTGTTTTTTTAGAAAAAAAATACGTATTATACATGGGGAATTATGGTTATAGCTGGATAGCAATAGACTGAACTGATTTATGCCATTCCGAAGACCGTTTGTGCAAAAGCAAGCATAAAAGACTTGGCTTGACTTTGGATTCTTCCGGCCGAAACCCATTCTTCGCGATGATAACAGTTACGTTATACGCACGTTCTTTGGTTACTTAATATAAAATAAAGAACATTACCTAAATATATGGAAAATATAAACTTATATGGGAAATATTTTAGAAAAAAGAAAATATCTATAAATAAAACATAAATGTATAAGAAATAAAGGAGTAATGTGTTATGATCAATGATGGGCTTCAAGAACCAGTTCTAAAAATTAAGAACCATAGACTTTTATATCAACAGACAAAAAATAAGTATGTAAAAACGATTAGTTATCTTAGTAAAGCCTAATAAGAATATGAAACTAAATGCATACTTAAAATTATTCTTTATTCTCTTCTGGTGTTTTTTTTTATTACTAACCTTATTTTGTTTTGTTTTCATGTAAATAATATTTAATTCATATTGTAAATATTCATTGGGGTTTTTTAAATTGTTTTTCGCTCCCTCCCCCCACAGACTTTGAAATGTACATATGGGGACTAGTTTGATTTCCATAGAGAATTTGATGTATTATGGTGAATGTAGTAAGAAAGGTAGGAGAGTATGTGTTGTTTTGGTGATAGGACTATTGTTAGTATGTTTGGGTCAGTGTTTGTGACTAGCTAAGTTTCGAATTAAGACAGAAGAAGACCGTCCTTCCCCAATCCCCTTTTTGGCCTTGTGCCACATTTTGTACTAAAGTGCAAATAAATACCTTTATTCTCTTCTGGACTGCGCCAAGTCTTACTGCCACATCACGCTGAAATATCGGTTCTTGTACTATCCCCGAAGTTAAGCAATTTTGAGATTGGTCAGTACCTAGATAGGTGACTGCATGGTAATAGCAGATGCTGCAAGATTGGATGATATTGGAATATAAAGCTTTGTTAAATCATAGCAATATCTTTCTGATCAGGTAAAATGAAAGACTGATCTTTCTGTGCAGATGCCGTTTGGTTGGTTGATTTTGTTTGGCAATATATCAAAATCTATGGGTTATTTAATGGCGACATCGAAATGTCTTGAACAAGTTTTATGCCTTCAACTACAAATAAAATGTATTGTTACCAATTATGCTATAAAATGTATTGTTGGTAATTCTACGATAAAATGATTTGCTGGCATTTTTTTTTTACTATAAAACATGTATTTTTATATTTTCACAGTGATGTGTTCTTGTTTGTGGTTCACTATTTGCCCATAGCTGGGGCCCTAACAGGTGCTACTAAAACAACAATTAAGAGGTGGTTCCACGCTCCACAAAAGCTCCACTCTCCCGATCGGAAGTCTTGACTTTGAAGATGTAAACAGAAAGCAGCCATTTTGTATGAAATTTGATGAATTTCGAACACTTAAATTAACTGCCACTTTACAAGTTTGAAAAAAAAACATTAAATGATTCTTGCTGAAGATTTGGCAGGTACGGAGAAATGGTCTTTAACTTCACAATTTGCCAAAAAAAAAAAAACACAAACGAACGATCGAAATTTCAAAAAATGGACGCCGGGTGTCACTGAACTTTGAAGAATTTGATTCTATATCTCCAAGATACAGAATCAACGACTTGAGAACTTTAACTCGCCGATATGTATCTTTTTTCAAGTGAGAAGTTATAAGTGCTTGTTTGTAAAGTTATGACCTTTTTAGCTGTTGTAGCTGCGAAAAGAATAGTCGAAAAATGCGAAATGTCATATGCCAATACCAAGAGGAAAATATGAGACTTGTCCCCAGGCTTACTATAAAGGGCATCCACGAGGAAAATCGAATGAAATGGACTCCAGAATATATGAAGACCTTTTTTTCATCCGCTTCTTTCACCAATAAGTAGCGTACACCATTCGATAGCCAAGATTGGTGGAGCAAAGTCTGGATTGCTTATGTCGACAACACTTAGAAGGTTTTATGTTTGGGAGTCGGACTAAAGGTTGGCACATGAATAATTGCAGATTATATTAACTAAATTTAATTACAAATGATTTAACATTAGAAGGACTCAAAAGTCACCAAAATGAACTCAGGTGTGCCATTAATTTTACCAACCCACCAACATATAAATGATTGATTTGTTTTCTACGGTTTATCAGACAATTGCAGACTATTTACATTATTTGGACTATTATCCTCATCTTTGTCGCCATAATTATTACAACGTTTCGACCGTTGTACGTTCCGGCCTTCTTCTGGTGTTTGGAATGTCGAACTAAAACCCTTTATTTCGCTCACTGGGGTAGACTGTTCCAGTTCCACGTGCCATATTTAATGGATGCCAGTTATCAGTTATCTTCTGTTAATTCACCTCTTCAAGTTCTCCACTGCCTTAACCGGGTATTGAACTCACACTCTTTGGGTCCTGTCACTGGATCTAACAACGCCTTTATTCACTTTATCCTCATCTCCGAAATATAGACAGACCGTTGCAGGTTATTTAAAGCTACCATTTGATTTTTATTGTAAGAATATTTGGCGATAGTAATTATTTACTGATATAAGTCTTACACATTAGCCCATAGCTGGAGGTTGAAAAGGTGGATTCATACCTTTCCCAACTGAATATGACGAAACAGACTGGAATTGGACCTCGACTCTCCGATTTTAAATTCAGAGCCGTTATCCATTACACCCTCCGCACATCCAAGATTACACCACAGGTATTCCCGAGCAGCCACCTATTTTGGTACAGCCCAGGCTCGTCGTTGCTGAACTTTGGTTGCCGTACGGGAACAGGTGATTCAACGTTATATGGCCGTAAGCCATTGAGAGTCAGTGGCTAATAAAATTGAAAACTTGTTAAAATGCAGTAGAATTGATAAAATATTGGAAAAAGGGGGTTGGAAAATTTGATATTTATACAACATATTAGACAAGAGCTCTTATTAGACAAGTTCATATAAATGGATGATGGAACGGGGAATACAAAAGAGGGTAAAAAGACGAACATTTCTAAGAACTACAAATAATAGGAAATCGTGGAGAGCCCTGATTGCTAATGTCCTGAAGGAAAGCAGAAGGTAGAAGAGGAGCAATCGTGTGAGATGCAGTGTATAAAATAAGATGTGGAAATACAATGTTGATGGTAGATTGATTGATTAGTTTGTTTAACAGCATATCAACTCATTATGGGTCGTTTCATGCTGATATTTATTGAATATTTTGAATACAGTTTTATATCTTCAACTAATTATATTTTGAACGCAATGGTATACCTCCAACTACAGATAAAATGTATTGTTGGACATTTTGCTATGTGTATTGGGCGTAATTCTAATCTAAGTTGTATTTCAGGCCATTTTACTTCTAAAAATTATTATAGGTAATTATACTATAAATATTGATGTGTATTATTGATAATTTTACTATAAATATGTATTGTTGGTATTCTTTCATATATCGATATGTATTGCTGGTATTTTTGCTAAAGAAATGTAATTTTATATTTTTATAGTGTTTCAAAATTTGCCCTAAGCTGTGATTCTAACAGGTGATACTATCCCGGGTTACGATAGACCGGAGAACAACAGCAATTACGAGGTGGTTCCACGCTCCTTAGGATCTACAGTCCACCGATCAGCGGCATTGCTGCCGGGTGTAGACTAATGTCATACCCAGGGCTGGCTGATAGTAGAAACAATAAGGGAAAGGCGGTAAAAAGGAAAGGGGATAAAGTAGAGGATTCGAGAATGTAAATTGATGCCCGCGACCCGAGGTCATTTTGTCAACGTCGAAGTAGATTCTCTTCAACATATCTTTTGGATTGACGTTTACGCCGACATGAAGAAAAAGGCTAAGTTTACAACAAATATCAATTCGGCAGCAAAACTGAAGAAAAAAACAGAGTCGTTATTCAGGGGTCGATAATTGGCCCTTGGAACATGTTCGATGCTATGTCTCTATTCTCTGTCTTCCATTTTGGTAGTCAAAACCTCGAATACCTCTCTCTTCATCACTAACTGCAACTGTCGCTACAGACGTCTCGTGCTTCATTTCTCCAGGCGGGCGGATTATATAAAGCCAAAAACGGAATTCAGTTTCAGGTTCGCATAAAGTCATTTTCAGCTCATTCGACTTCGTGGGTATATCTAGCGGGGATATATTCTGTAATCCGAGGATAAAGTGGAACTCAAACATGAACTGTTATAGCAGGAGAAATGAAAAAAATCAAAATTGAAAAAAAAGAAAGGGAAATAAAAGAACAAAGTGGAAGAAGAAGAAGAAGAAGAAGAAGAAGAAGAAGAAGAAGAAGAAGAAGAAGAAGAAGAAGAAGGTGGAAGAAGAAGAAGGTGGAAGAAGAAGAAGAAGGAGAAGAAGAAGAAGAAGAAGAAGAAGAAGAAGAAGAAGAAGAAGAAGAAGAACAAGGTGGAAGAAGAAGAAGAAGAAGAAGAAGAAGAAGAAGAAGAAGAAGAAGAAGAAGAAGAAAAAGAAACTACAGCAATGGTTAAATAAATAACAAAGAATAGTAATAGATTAAACGAATAATTAGCAGAGTAAATAAGAATGGGGAAGAAGTTAAAAAATAGAAAATAAAATTAAGCGAAGACGAAAGCATGAAAGAAGAAAGAAATATAAATAAATGTCAGAGAAGAAGCGGTAAAAAAAGAAATTGTTGTAACCTAGAAAAGGTTATTGAATGAGGAATAACCGAAAAAGAGGTTGGAAATGAAATGGTAATCTTTATAACAGCAACAAAATACAATACTCGCCAGTGATGTGAAGTACGTAAACAACTGCTAGTCGTGGACTACTTAGACAGCATATTACGATAATTACCTGTCTCCTCACGAGGTAGGATGTGGTACAGGGCCAAATTTAATGTGGGGAAATCCGAGTCCGTGGGCTGGAGCAAAAATTGCCCGTAGACCCCGCATACGCGTGATCGGGTATCTGTCTACCTCCCCGGACGAGACTCTGATCTTCGGCAGAGTCTCGTTCGGGTTCCTCTATGCCTTTGGGCAGAGTTCGACAAATTAAGAGCTTCTCACACTGGCAGCTCACGCTGCCAGCTTAGGCACCATATTACGATATTTACCTGCCTCCCCACGAGGTAGCATGCGGCACAAGGCCAAATTTAATGTAGGGATATCCCAGCCCGTGGGCTCGAGCAAAAATTGCCCATAGACCGTGCATACGCAGGATCTGGTTTCTGTCTACCTCCCTGCACCAGACAGTCCTTCGGAATAGCGTCGTCCGAGTTCCTCTCTGCCCGGAGGCAGAGAGTTTGCCACAGCAAGAGCTTCCCATGATGGCAGCGTGAGCTGCCAGCTTAGGCAGCATATCGCCCCCACTTTCAATAGTGTACAACGTATTTATGAGGAATGCGACATACCCATTAGTGTTCATAAGTAAGGTATATAACAAAAATGGAAAAAATAAACGAAAAATAAAGAAGGAAGAAATTGAAAAATGAAAATGAAATGAAGAAAAAGAAGAAAAGAAGAAAATATCAGAAAGGAAGAATTTAATATATTAAAGAAATTAAACAAAGAAGGGAAAAACTAAATAAACGAGTAAAAAGTATAATAAAAGGTAGAAATAAAAAACAAAGAGAAAAGAAAAGAAATAGAGCAAAGACAAATGAAGGAGTAAAGGAAAGATAAAAAAATCAAAACCTACGAATGATAATAAAGAAAGCAATGATATAAAATTAAAGAAGGAAATATTAAAGAAATAAAGAGATAAATAAAAGAGTAAAAAGAAAGAAAAAAGCGAAAAAAGAAAGAAAAATATTATATAATGAGGGAAAGGTGGCAACATCAGCCCCTGTGGATTGAAGTCAAAATACCGGACAAAGAAGGACACTGGAAAGTTAGACATCTGAAAGAATCAGCACATATGCTAGACTATGAGGACCTTCTTAGTCGGCCTAGCATAGAAATAAATACTAAAAATAAAGAAAAGACAAATGACAGCAAGTCTTCAACCGCCGCAGCAATTAAACCAAGACAGCTAGCAGCAGCAGCTCATCAGCGCCAGCCTAATCAGCAGCAGCAGACTAATCATCATCATCAGCAGCCTAATCAGCAGTGACGATTAGATTTAAGCTTTTTACTCCTTAACATTTTTCTACAGGATAAGGGCCTAGTAAATGCGTTTGTTTGTGAATGTGGCGACATAGTGGTTGGGAGTTCAATCCCTGGGTCAGGTAGTTTGTAACTGCTCTAAATGTAAACGGGCAAGCAACAAGTGAATAAAGATAAGAACTAGACGATATCCCCCGTAATAAGCAGTAGAAGGAGAACAATCAACCTCTGTAGATTATTATTTTTTTTAAATAAAGGGTTTAGTTCACAATTCCCTGTAGGGTACCCAGATTGGTATCCACCGGATGAAGGCCGTAGGACACAACGAACGAAATGTTGTGATAAAAACAACAAAGATGAGGACAATAGTCCGAATATAAATGGTATAAATAATGATAACTCTTCATAGTAAAATTCAGACAAAAGTGACAAATAAATGAATAAAAATTAAAAAAGAAAGAACTATTAAAAAAACTAAATAAAAAAAAGAGAAAGCAAAATAGAGAATAAAGAAAGAAGAAGTAAAAGGATGAAAATGAAAAATTGAGAAAAAGGAGAAGAAATAAATGAAAAAGAAGGAAATGAAGAAAATGTAATGGAGTATAACTGAAGATACGTAATAAGAGAAGAAAGAAGATAGACAAAAGCTAGCTTTATTTCCGTCTTTTTTATTCTTATATAATTACGGAAGAAAAACAAAGATGAAATTCAAAAATGAAGAAAAAAAATCCAAAAACAAATGAATAAAGAGAAAGAAAGAAACAGTTTAAAAGAAAGGTACTGAAAAGAAATGAAAAACACGGAAAGAAGTTAGAATGAAAAAATAATGAAACTAGAGAAAGCCGAAATAGCATAAAATATGAAACTTAAAATAAAGAAATAGAAGAAAAGCTGAAGATAGGCATTTGAAACAAAGTAAGAAAAATGAAGAAAGGGAATGAAAGAAAATAGACAAGAATGTAGAAAAAATAAAGAAGAAAAATATAAGAAAATTAGAGTGAAAAAGAAAAAGAATAAATACAAAGAAAATGAAGTTGAAAAGAAAGTATCAAAAAAGGAGATCGATAGAAAGAAAAAACGGAGAAAAAGTAGAAAACAGAAATTTAAAAAATATGATAATCAGTGAATGAAAAAAGACTATGTATAAAGAAAGAAAAAATTGAAAGAAATTCACAAAAAAGAAAAAGAGTCAAAAAGGAGGAAGATAGAAAAATAGAGAAGAGAGAAAAATAGAGAAGAGAGAAAAATAGAGAAGAAAGTAGAGAAAGTAAAGAAAGAAGATATATACAAATATAAAAAATAGAATGAAAGTTAAAAAAAGTAAAAATAAAGAATGTAGAAAATTCGAAAGAAAGTAACAAAGAAAAAAAGAAGAACGAAATAATTAATCTCCAAACTCGCAATATATATATATATATATATATATATATATATATATATATATATATATAAATATATATATATATATATATATATATATATATCGGGTTTCGATCCTAGCTAGAGGCAACCGGACGTCTAGCCACACTGATGAGCTGTGAAACAGCGAAACTGTCTGTCTGTGGATGACAAAATATTGGCTCCTGAAAAATTAATTTCGGTTGAGCTCTTTGGTTTGAGGTGTGGGTTTGTAAACAGTGACTATTTAAGCTAATATTGCACGACTCTTCGGCGGAATTGAGTCACTGTCAGTCACTGTGTGTTTATCTAAATCTAGAAATAAACACGCTAAAATTCACCTTCATCCCTGCCGTGCGCTGACGGCTTAGTGGGAGAAGTCCGACTGACGCAAATTCAATCGAGTTTCGATCCTAGCTAGAGGCAACCGGTTGTCTGGCCACACTGATGAGCTGTGAAACAGCGAAGCAGTCTGTCTGTGGAGGACAAATATATATATATATATATATATATATATATATATATATATATATATATATATATCCAAATCTAAAAGAACGAAGAGTAGAAATGCCGCGTTCAAGTCATTAATTTAAAACAGGGCTCAAAACAAAAGTAGAGCAATAAATATTTTTCTATCCACTACAAAACTGTACATCTTGTTTCAACGTTAAAAAAAAATCTGTAGTGGGTATATATATGTACTAATGTAACAGTGTATAATATATATATGTATAAATATATATATATGTATGTATGTATATATATATATATATATATATATATATATATATATATATATATATATATATATAGTGTACCCCGGATATAAGAGAAACCCGGATATAAGAGAGATTTTCTCTGGTCCCAAATTAGAGCCATATTTACCTAAACAAAATAGACCAAACCCGGATATGAGAGAAACCCGGATATAAGAGACTTCTTCTCCGGTCCCGACAACTCTCTTATATCTGGGTTACACTGTATATTTACATATATATATATATATATATATATATTATATGCACATTTCATTAAAAACGACTGACAAGGTGCTTTTATACAATTTCCCATGAGATCTAATAATGTTTTTCTTTTCGGATGATAAATTATATAAAAACTGTCCGAATACTCTTTTTATCCGAGCGCTTTCGGCTATACATTTAGCCATTTTCAAGGATTATATTTTAACTGTTAGAATTAGAAATATATTATAATTATATATAATTATATTATATTACAATTTATATATAATTATAAAACATTCATATAACAAACTATTTCTAATTCTAACAGTTAAAATATAATCCTTGAAAATGGCTAAATGTATAGCCGAAAGCGCTCGGATAAAAAGAACATTCGGACAGTTTTTAGATAATTTATCATCCGAAAAGAAAAACATTATTATGAGAAATTGTATAAAAAACTAAATAAAAGCACTTTGTCAGTCGTTTTTAATGAAATGTGTATGAAAGAAGGATTGTTGCCTAAATACACAAATATATATATATATATATATATATATATATATATATATATATATATATATATATATATATATATATATATATAAGTAAGAAACAAGAAATCAATGAAAAAAGCAAATAAAGCAGACAAGGTGGAAATAAAAAAAGGAAGAAATAAAAAATAAAGGAAGCAAAAAAGAAAGAAAGATACACACATAAAAATTAAAGGAAGAAGGAAGGAAAGAAATAATTAATGAGAGGACAGATTAAAATCAACAGGTAAATGACTGAGAAGTTGAGAGAAGAAGAGAGTCAGATAAAGATGGAGAGTCTAGCGTAAGGACGGGGTGGAGTCACGAGGGAAATGTTGCGGAAAGAGGCAAAGAGAAAACGGAGAGATGTAGAGAAGTGAAAAGTTAAAGGCGGATAGAAGAACGAAAGTTCTTTGTTAGAACGAGCGTTTGATCTTTTGATTTGCGCTCATTAAAATGGCGTTCAGCGATTTTTTTTTGTCAATGGACCGACAGAAATTTATGCTGCATTGAATTTTCAAATGTCAATTTCGCGCAGAGATAGGAAACAACAGCGAATATCTGGTGTTAAGTGACAAGGTGTTATGATTTACTCCATACGCCGCACTAAGAAGAGAAAAAAAATACATAACGACAACAGGGGAAAAAATAAAAAATAAAAAAGTTCGCACCACGCAATAGCGCCACCTTCCGGTAAAATTCCTAATAGTAAGAACGTTACCATCAATACAAAAGA
The DNA here is from genome assembly GCA_964036315.1 of Acanthosepion esculentum. Classification (NCBI taxonomy): domain Eukaryota; kingdom Metazoa; phylum Mollusca; class Cephalopoda; order Sepiida; family Sepiidae; genus Acanthosepion; species Acanthosepion esculentum. Next base: position 96,611,517 of record OZ038487.1, read on the forward strand.
CAAAATTAAAATCTTAAATTTATTAACATAAATATGCATCTTTATTATTCAATATATTTCGTCTTTGAATATATAACGTGAAATATTAAATTTAGCGGTATTAATTTCTTACAAATAAAACAGGAATATAAAGCCTAACACCATTAGTGGTGGGAAAGAGATGTCGATCGCTGTACATCTTTTTGCAGTGAAGAAAGCAACAGAATTAATGATGAGAATTCGTATTTCGATATAGATGGCTTCAGTTCACTTTCGCAATGTTTCCCTCAAGAAAGACATGAACGCATTTCTTCCTGATCCCTGTTATGAGAAGCTGCCTGACATAGAAAGCGGTTCGTAGTTGGGAAATTACCTCGCTCTCTTTCTCTCATTCTCTTTTCTATATATCTCTCTCTCTCCCCCTCACCTTGTTTTACTTTCTCTGTTTCTCTCTCACTCCTTGTTTCGCTATTTCTTCTGAACTCCGTGGAGTTGAAGAAGATCGACAGAGAGAGAGAGAGAGAGAGAGAGAGAGTGTGAGAGAGAGTGAGACAGGGTATGAGAGAGTTAAAAGAGGGTGAGTGAAAAAGAGAGCGAAAATGAATGTAGGAGAGGGGGGGAAGAGAGAAAGCAAAGAGAGAAAAAAGAGAAGAAAGAGGGAAATGAGAAAGAATCATGGAAATGGAAATGGAGAGAATAAGAAGAACATGGAGAGAGAAAAATATAGATCAAGTGCGAGAGAAAGACAAATAAAGAAAGGGGAGGGAAGGAAATAGAGAGGAGAGTGAGGGAAAGCACAGAGACGAGAGAGAAGAAAAATAGCACGTGTGAGAAAGAGAAAGAAGTGGAGAGAGAAATAGAGAACGAGAGAAGTAGACAAGACAAGAGAGAGAGAGAGAGAGAGAGAGAGAAGGCGTGATAGAAGACAGAGAAAACAAGAAAAAGAGGACGTTGAGTGAGCGAGATAGAGAGAGATAATGATATATATAACGAAATAGAGAAAAAGAGGAAGAATGTGGTGGAAATGGAGAGAGGGGAAGAGCATTTCACTGATTATAAATTACTATGATCGGTAAAAAATACCAGCCAGTTTTATTGTAATTACAAAAGATTTAATATTAGAAGGACTCAAAAGAAACCAAAATGAACTCAATTAGGTGGGCCATTAATTTACTGACCCAGCAACATATGAATGTTTGCAGCGTTTTGTTCAAAGAAAGTAATTATATGGCAGCTTCTGATTTCTACGTGTTCCTGACAAGATCTCTCTTAGGAATTTTCTTGCCGATGGCGAGAAAATTCGAGAATTCTTTTTTGCTCCGAAGTGTTTAGCGAGAAATATCGCTGGTAATTTATTTGCTCAGAAGACAATATGCCAGGAAAAATGTTTGTTTTGTTTAGTTTCAAAACCACTGACGAGATATCTCGCACAAAATTTGTTTGCCGAATGATTTCTCGTTATCCGCTTCAAGAAGCGGATAACGAGAAATCATTCGGCAATTTTGTTTTTATATAAAATCAGATGAAGAAATATCTTGCGAAAAACATTTATTGCATTTTTTTGGTGGTGTGTATGTGCAGTGAATGGAATTGCTATAATATATTCCAGTTTCATGGTAACACGATTGATATGCAGATGGTATAATTGTTAGCGTCTCGGAGTGAGAAATATGAGAGCAAGTTTCGAATTCTAGCCGAGCTTTTTACATTCTCTTTGCACATGCTATGTAACCATGGACAAGATCTTGGAATTCACAATTGCTAGAAAATCAAGATCTACCATTGCGTCGATCTATTATTATTCTATATCTATTTAATCATTATTTATTATTATTATTATTATTTCCTTTGATATCTGGCGTGTACACATTTCTTTCCGGGTCCCGCCCAGAGACCTAAGGTTAGAAATGGCATCATGACACTTTCCACTGACAATATATATATATATATATATATATATATATATATATATATATATATATATATATATATTTCATAGATAAAGCCCTTCGTAAAGTGTGGGCTGTACTTGTCAGAACAATTTTTTGTATTTCTTTGAGGCATGGGCTTCCAGGAATCCTTTCAATTAGTCTCCTGGAATCTTTTCCAACCAATCCTAGGGCTCCATACAACAGGGATTATTGATGTTCCCATGTTCCACAATTATTATTATTATTATTATTATTATTATTATTATTATTATTATTATTATTATTATTATTATTGTAATACGAAGCGTGTTCGCTTATTGACATCTAGTAATACCTTCTCTTACATACAATATATACCAAAGATGCTGAGAACATTTGGTAAAGGCAGTATTATAATTAACCGTTTCCAAACAGGGAACTTTGGGCACTCATTGACCGAGTGGTTTTACTCTAGATGTAAATCTATAACATCTTTTTTATGTTTTTGAAAAGAATTACATTTCTCAATTCCACTTTTATCACACTTTCTAGCACCAAATGGAGTTTCCTTTCAAACGTTTTGGCAGTGTGAAGATTTAACAGCTTGAATATATTGTTATTCCTAATATTAACGTATGCTGCTTATTTTTGTTGTTGCTGCTGTTGGAAGTCTTCCTGTGATGTGGGTTTTGATTATTTAGTAAAGGTCTTTGTGAATCGGTAGAGCTAGTCTATAGAGTCTGATGAAGGATAGTCAGATTAATTTCTTTGAAGCCATTTTTAATCAGTGATCGTGAAGAATGGTTGTATATGGAAGACAGTTTAGACATATCTGAACGGGTTGGACGCCATGCCTGGCATTCATATGAAAGTCTCAATCTAACGATGTTATTTAAGAACATGACTGGTTAAAATTCCGTTATGGAGAAAGATCACTTAATGAAAACATCATCCACAACGTTTCGTCTTGTGAAATAATTTTAAAAACATGACATGCAATCTAGTGTTTAATATTCTGATACGGTGTCACACATTTGAATGTATTTTGCTTGAATTCAACAGCAGTCTAACAGATCGCATGAAGTACCCATTTTAAATGTCAGCTTTGTATTCATGAAGCAAGTCATTGTGTTTGAATGTAAAGGATGTAAATTATATTTATCTAATACGTATACAATATTAAACATATCTACCGTTCTCATCCGAAAAGTGATAATAGCTATACGTTGCGCATGCGAAGATAGGAAAATTAAAAAAAAAACATGTCGGAGGATATGTATTAGGAAAACTGGAGCAGGTTTAAAGCGGCAGAAACGGAAAGAGAAAGAAAGGACTGTAAAAGAGAGAAGGAAGAAAAGAAGGAAATATTAAAATTAAGAAAGACAAGGGAATTGGAAAGGAAGAATAAACAGATAGTCAGAAATGAATTGGGAAATAATTAACAAAGAAATGATTATAACAGAGAGATCAATAAGAAAAGAAAAAAGAAAGGTTTATGAAAGAAAGAAAGAAAGTATTATAAAAACAAGAAATGAAAGATAAAGGAAATGATTGCAAAAGAAAAAAAAAGGGAACGTGAAGGGGCACATTAGAGAAGGAACAATGAATATGCCGTAAATGAAAGAAACAAAAACGAAAGAAAGACAATATCACTGTGGAAAAGCAATGGGAGATGATTGTAAAAAGATCCACAAATCAAGGAAAATAAGAAAACATTAAAAATAACGAAAGAATATATTGTAAAAGAATGAAAGAAAGAAACGATTATCACAACGAAAAGCGAGGATTATGAAAGAAAGAAAAGATAAAAATGATTATAAAATATCAAGAAAGAAAGGAATGAGAAATAAAGCATTCGAGAAAAAAGAATGAAATTTGTCTGGAAAGAAAGACAGAAAAAAAGAAGGGAAGAAAGAAAGAAAATATGAAAAAGGATAGGGAAGAAAAATAATAAAACGATCTCGAAATCAAAAAAAAGAAACCATTAAAATAAAGAAACTGCCATGAAAGAAAGAAAGGAAGGAAGAAAGAAAGAAAGAAAGAAAGAAAGAAAGTGAGAATGAAAGGATTATCGAAAGAATTATAAAAAAAGAAAGAGAAGATAAAAATAACTACAAAAGAAAGACCAAGAGAGAAAGAAAAGAGCAAGGATGCATTAAAAAAGAAGAATGGATGTTTCTTAAAAAGGAAAGATAAAAAGTAAAGTAAAAGGAAGCATTAAAGAAAGAAGAACGAATGTGTCATAAAAAAGAAAGAAAGAAGGAAAGAAAGAGATAGAAAGGAAGTATTAGAGAAAGAAGAATGAATTGTCTTAAATATAAAAAGAAAGAAATAAGGAAAGAAGGAAAGAGAAGAGAAGAGAAAGGAAGCCTTAGAGTAGGAAAATGAATGCGTCTTAAAAGTTAAGAGGAAGGAAGTAAATAAATAAATAAATAAAAACTGACATAAGGAAAAGCAAGTAAAAATGAATGAAACTTCACACTGAGTGGTATTTTTGGCTTTCTGTAATTTGCATGCTTTTATGCATTAATTCTTCGAGCAAATTTATTGCCACTTCCACAGCCTCCACCAATCTATCCATGACATCTACGGCTGTTGTCATCATCATAAAGAATTCTCTCCGTAAGGTCAACTCTGCTCATTCCACATAAACTTTCGCCTTTCTGTTAATTACAGGTGAGCTGATACTTGAGCCAGGTTGATTAACCTCTGACCTTTACATGTACAGAGGATTTTTAAGTTTTTGGACATTAAGACAGCTCTTGGCGGAAATTCTTTTTTCGTCACCCCGCCACTCCTTTATTAGGTATTTGTCTGAATTTCTATGGCGAAATGCTTTACTATTACACACTCGCATCAACATTCTGAGGAGTTCATTATTTACATTATTCGGACTATTGTCCTCATCTGTCATTGTTTTCATATGTTACAATATTTATTACAACGTTTCGGCCGTTGTACGCTCCGGCCTTTTTCAGGTGGTTGGAATGTTGAACTGAACCCTTTATTTCGCTCACTGGGGTAGACTGTTCTAGTTCCACGTGCCCTGTTTAATGGATGTCAGTTATCAGTTATCTCTGAAGGTTCTCAACTGCCTTAGCCGTGTATTGAACTCACACTCTTTGGCTCCTGTCACTGGATCTAAAAAAACGCCTTTACCCACTGGCGACAAAGATAAGGACAATAGTCCGAATAATATAAATAATGTACACAATACCTAATCTCAGAAATATAGACAGATACATTCTGAGGAGTTTTACCGAACGCGACAGATACATTAGGGAAATCAGAAAGCACTGGGACTGAAATGTTCTTAGCAAAAAACAACAAAAACGGGGACATTGATTCGAATGAATCAATGTTTAACACCATCACGTCGTAGAAATCCAACCATTTCTTAAAAAAAAAGCATTATCAGTTATGTTGCGGAATAAAAATACAAGATTCTTATCAAGATCACACGTAAAATAACGATATGCTGTATCAAATCTCTATGCCATCTAAAATAATTTACGTCATACTCGTGAGTACGATGTTTGATTGATAAGCAAATACAACAATCTTACGAGGTTAGGCAGAAAAATACATAGGCCGAGCAAGATATACTCATGGAAAGTGACCAAATTTCTTCCATCACTGTTGCAGTGTTTGGGTCACATGAGTGAGTGAAGTTGTCATCCCTTTTGTCAAAAAATCAGCAACAACAGATATGACGTCATCATCACTGCGAGACTGGTTCCGAGCCGTATATTTTTACATGTCTGAGAAGATGATAGTTCTATGGGGTCAAAACAAGAGAATAGAGGAGTTGGTTAACCGGTTCAAAGTCAGTCATGCACGGCAGCCATGGAACCAAGGACTGTGTTCTGGAGCATTGTCCTGATAAAACAAGACAACTTCCCTTAGTTTTCCTGTGTTGTCTGCCCTTTGATAGCCTTTTGTAATTGCCTCAGCAAGTTGGCATAGTACTCTCCATTGATGGTGTGACCTTTTGGAAGATAGTCATTAAAGACAATGTTTGATGGAGTGGGGCAAAAGATGGGAATGTTTCAGTTTAAAAAAAATAAAGACTTGTAGAGTCGACTGCCGAAGAAAGGACCTTGGACTTCTTTGGAGCTGGTGAGCAAGGGTGGTTCCACTGCATTGATTGTCACTTTGTCTCAAGTCAGCACTCATTCTGGGCGAGGAAACGTTCAAGGAAATCAGTTCGATCTGCTTCAAACAATGGCAGAATTTCCGTGATGGGATCAGCTTAGTGCGCTTTTGATCAGGTGTCTGAAGACGTGGAACCCACCGAACAGAAACCTTTGTCATGCCAAATTCATATTCTTAGCTCCCTTATGTGATATACTAATAGCACTGCTTGTTTGATTTATAACCAATAGTCTGTCATCCATCAACAGGTGGTGAACAAATCAATGTTTTCTTCGGTGGTGGCAGTTGCAGAATTTGGGTCATCTTCAAGAACCACTCCTTTACCCTCCCAGATTCAATTACCTTCATAGTACTGTCGATAAATCTGATGCGTCTTCCACCAATGTTGCAGTACTTGGATCAATTGTTCTTCTTCTTCTTCGTCTTCTTCTTCTTCATGAGGTTGAAACCAAGGTAGCGGATTAAACTGATCTGGTTTTTAGAGTTAAAAGCTCTACATGTTATTTTTATTTTATTTTTTTCATACGTGAATTGAGCACGTTTTAATAATACTGTTTCCTAGTCTGATTCAACTCTGACCATTATCATTTTATATATATATATATATTTATATATATATATATATATATATATATATATATATATATGTATATATATGTATATATATATATATATATATATATATATATATATATATATATATATATATATACACACATGTATATATATATATTTGTATCTATAAAAAGAACGTTAAACATATATAAATGTCTTTAAATAAATTGTCGGACTATGTTTAATTCAATATATATATATATATATATATATATATATATATATATATATATATATATATATATATCAGTATTCAAGTCAACATGTTAACACTATCTTCTTGATCTAAAACTCTGTCGTAAAATGTCAATTATGACTTTTTTTTCTCATATGCGGAACAAATTCAGTATTTAATATGTTCGTCAGCGAAAAGTCCTGGAGCTGTTCTGCAAATAGTTGTGTATTTTATTTGCAGAGAATTCTCTTGGATCGAGGGAAGATATTTACAGATCCGCCTATTTATACATCTTTGTATACACGTTGCTTAGATGGAGTGTTTTCGTCGCTGTGCCTGAAACGGCAATATTAGTATGCACCAAATAACATGAAGCGCCAGAAAGACTGGCTTTTGGCCGACGCAAATATAAGTACGAAAAACATTCATTCAGACGAACAATTATACAAATCTCTTTTTCTCTCTCTCTCTAAATCATTTTATCCCAAGCAAGACGGGAGTGCCTCTTATACGCGGGGGGTTACAGAGAGTGAAAATGAGCGAAAGGACTGGGTATAGCGGGGATTTGGGAAAGGACAGAAGATGAACAGAGTTCAAAACAACTGAAAACTGCGATTGATGTTGCATTTAAATGTTTGAATATTGTAGATCTCAGGAAAGCAAGTAAACTAAAGGGAATTTCACTGACGGGAAGTGCGAGAAAAGAATCTGTTGGAGTAGAAGTAGCGGTTACATTTAACTATTGCAACAGTAAAATGGTGAGGCTTAATTTCATGTAGTCCGGGCAACAGGGGAAAAAGCTTAGCAGCGCTATTGGCATGGAAATATTTGTAGTAAAAACATCATATCTTTCAGAAAGTGCTGGAAGTCGATATGTCAAGTCAGGATCGATTATATATATATATATATATATATATATATATATATATATATATAGCATGATGTGAAGCCACGTATACTTTCATTTTTAAATCTGTATAAATATTTCAATAGTTATAAAAGACCTTTTTAAACAACATCTAAAATACTATCGTTAGTTTTCCGTTAAAAATTCAAACACAGTCTCATTCCACATCACGTGACGTCCGCGTCTCGCGACGAACGCTGTAAACAAACACACAAACACAGTAATTTTAGTACAACATACATACGAAGAAGAAAAGAGAAATACTGGATTTTAAAATTAGACTCATATAAACTAGGGTTAAACAAAGACTTGGGCATTTTAAATCTGTATAAATATTTTACTAGTAAACACACAAACACAGTATCTCATTTAATTTTTGAGGAAGGACCGAGGTGGTCTGAAATATTAAATATATATAAAAACACAGAAATAAATACTTTCGTAAAAAAAACACCCACATTTTTTTCAGTTATATTATCCATATATTATATACATATCACGAAAGTATACGTGGCTTCTCATCATGCTATATATATATACATAACGATTACATATATATATATATATATATATATATATATATATATATATATATATATATATATATATATATATATATATATAGTGCGATGGATCAATTGTCGTCTCAATTACGCAAAAATGTAAAATAACACAGACGTCTTATTTTAACAGATATATGTACCAAAATAACACAAAAAATATCATGAAATATTAAAGATTAAATTTCTTCAATACAATCGTTATTGGCTTTCACCACGGCTTCCAGGCGACTGCAACTATTCTGGGCGGTCTCCGTTTTAGTTTTATATATATATATATATATATATATATATATATATATATATATACACACGCACACACACATACATATATATCCTTCCTCCACGGACCAATTCGCATTGTGCAAATCTAGGATTTCAGAAATAGCGCAAGAGTTTATTTCCACGCCAATTGATTTTGACACTGTCGCATGGTGTCACGCTCACTACAAGACCATTAAGTCTTTAAAATCTAGTAATGATATTTACATTACGAAGCCTGACAACAAAGGCGTTGGTGTTGTTATTCTAAACAGATTTGACTATGTGAGTAAGATGAACTTTATTCTAACTGATAATACAAAGTTTCGTTTGATTGGTCCGTCTTCAATAAACGACTGTACTCTATAAACTTGAATTAAAACTTCAGAAAAGGATGTTAGGAATATATAAAGGCAATCTCATAAGTAAAGATACCTACAATAAGATCAGACCCGTAGGTTCCCAAAGACCCAGACTATATGGTTTGCCTAAAATACATAAAAATAATGTGCCCTTATGTCCCATTTTATCTATGGTGAGATCAGCACAACACAGGTTGTCCAAATGGTTGTCTGAATTTGTTCAAACCTGTTTCTGATTACTTTTCAACATACTGTGTATCAGACACTTTCACATTTTCCAAATTCATTAGAAACTGTCCGATTTCTTCTGGTAATTACATTTTGGTTTCCTTTGATATTGTAAGTCTGTACACCACTATCCACCTCCAAGAAACAGCACAGATATGTGCTGACGCTCTCTACATAGGTTGCCTGGGTCCTCCTATTCCAGAGCCTATGTTTTTGGAGTTCCTTATGTTAGCAACTAAAGGAATATAATTTAGTTTTGAAAATATTATGCACGCTCAAGTTGACGGGATTTCTATGGGTAATCGCTCGGGCCCCTTTTTAGCTAACATTTTTGTTCGTTATCATGAGAGCCTTTTGTTTGAGAAATATCAGAAACCGTATATCTATCAACGTTAAGTGGATGATACTTTTTCTATGTTTAATAACATAGAGAAGGCAACTCTTTTTTGTGAATCCTTAAATGGCTTACATCCATCTTTGGTTTTCACAATGGAGGAAGAAATGAACAATTCTATTTCTTTTCTGGATGTTCTTGTGGAGAGGAAGAATGGTATTTTTATTACCAGTGGGTTTCGTAAAGACACCTTTTCAGGTATTTACACCAGTTGGAATTCTTTTGTCCATCAGCATAGAAAAAATATATTTGATTAAAACTTTAGTACAACGATCCCTATTAATTTGTTTGTCATGTACACTCCAGCAGGAGTTAAATAAGATACGTTGTATTCTTGTCAATAATGGTTTTCCAACTCGTATTGTAGACCGTACAATGGAACGAAAAAAGACAACTTTAATATGCCTCCTAAATTGGGTCCTGTTCTGTGTCCTATTTATCTTAAATTACCTTGGCTTGGCGGAAATTGCAAACTTTTACGTGACAGAGTTTCTACTATTGTCTCTACTACTGTTTTTCAGCCAAACTACGTGTTATTTTTGGCACTCGCTCGATTCTACCTTCATATTCTAAAGACTGTCTACCCTATCACAGTAAAAGTTTGCTTTTTTATAATTTCAAATGTCAGTGCGAAGCTGAATACATAGAACGGACGAGTCTCAGGTTAGAGTCGAGAATAAGCCAACATGTTCCTAGGTATATTAGATTACATTCTTGTGATCATTCTTGTGTGGCGCAATCAGCGCACGAGTCTTCAATTGGACAACATTGATTGGATAATGAGTCATGCACGTCTCGTTTTTCGACTGACTCATTTTCCATTTTGCATACAGGCAGATCAAAACACCATTTATTAATTTTGGAAGCTTTATGCTTAAAATTATTCCAGCCTGTACTATGCTAGCAGAAAGGGAATTTTTTAAGATCCTTGAATTTATTCGGGGATATGTGAGCTTTATTTTGTCCTTTTTATGCTCCACTGGATCAATTCTGCCTTTATTTACGTATTTTAATCGTAAATTTATTTGTTTTTTTCTCTCCTAATTTTACGTATTTACAACAGTCGTAATTTTAAGCGAGTTCCAGTACTATCTCTTATCAATTCAAATGAGTTAAAAGTTGCCAACGATTGGTCCGTGATGATACGTTGCCTGAAAAGCAGCCTAGGTCCGGATATTTTAAAAAAAAAAGAACATAAAATTATGTTTATTTAAATCAATATATATATATATATATATATATATATATATATATATATATATATATATATATATATATATATACATATATATAAAGCTTTGAACTGTTGCATCTTAGAAATGTTAAAGATATCTTACTGGAATTTGCTGAGGTTTTTATAGCACAATTGGACTCTTCTCTGCGAAATAAGAATTTATCATTACTCTCCAAGCTTAACAGAAGAATCGTGATGAAATCTATCATAAACGAAAATGACATGTCCCTCATTAATGCTAAGGCTCGGAAGCTCATGAAGTATTGAAATAATGTTCAAATATATAAATATTATTCCAGGATTATTTTCCAACTTATTTCAGTTGTTCTTTGCCCTCTCTAACCTTCTAACTTTCTGTCCAGGAGTAACAAGCTGCCACACGGAATTCAAGTCTTTTTTTTTCACTGCTTTTTGGACAATCATAGCTGAAACTGTTCCTTCACGCGTCAAACGTCTTATGAATTTAGATAAATATTTCCTAATTGATCTCTTCCTTTTGTGACCTCCTGATCCAATTTTTCTCTTTACTCACCACTCTTGTTTTAAAATTTATTCACCGTTCATCTGATGGTTCGTGAATGGAAGTCAGATTATGATACCATTACTGAAAGCCTGAATGATCTTTTTCCTCTTTCCATTGCTCAGTTGTGAAGACAGTGTGTCTGACACAAAAAGATTTGAATCTTTTCCATTTTTGGCTGAATAATTCAAAAGGTATTTCGGTGATTTTTAGAAATATTGTGTCAAAATGGCTAAACGTCTTATCTGAAAACGCGTAAAAAAGAAACTATCAGTTTAGTGTTTTCTTATATATATATATATATATATATATATATATATATATATATATATATATATATATATATATACAGGCGCACATTTCTTCAAGACAATGGCTGGTATCCCATCTCCACCACTAGTCTTGTAGAGGTCTAAATTAGAGATAATGCCTAATACCAATGACGGGGTTATATATATATACATATAACCATGGAATATTAGTGTTTGAGTTTTTTTATTATATATATATATATATATATATATATATATATATATATATATATATATATATATATATATATATATATAGGATATTACACATGTAAAAACCTGTAAAATTCGCTGCACAATTGCAGTCATGTTTCAATGCGTAACAATGCATCTAATCAGGCGATTGTAAATTACTGGGGTGTAAAAGTCTTATTTAGATTTATAAACAAAATACAACATTTTACGGAAAAGAGGGGTTATAAGGTTTGTGGCCTTTACTCTGATCAACCAATCAAATATAATCTACGTTAAATTTAAACCAAACGAAGAATTAAACATTAAACATTATTTTTTTATAAATGAGCCATGACCCGTAGAGTGTCATCTAACGCCAGCTAGACATACGGTGGCCTAAGAAAAGTTTTTAGGCAGTAGAAATAAAGTACATCCAATTTCAAAATTTAATTAATAAACCCTACTCAACATAAATAAACAGTATTTGGAACTAGTATAGAGTAGGTCCTCCATTTGTTTCAGTGCTTGTCTTCATTTTTTCATGGGTGTGATCAAGTCATCAACAATCGTCTGAGCCATATTTTGCCACTTCTTTAGCAATGTTTCTTTAAGGGTTGCCACTGACGTGATTTTGGTTGCACGCTCTCGCATTTTTCGGTCAAAGCGCTCCCAAACGTGCTCTTTTGGACTGATATCAGAACTTTAGGCTACCCATGGCAGTGACTCGATTCCTTACGATTTATTTCCAGGCCTTTGCTACTTTACTCGCATGACATGGCGCTCCATCTTTTTGAAATAGGTAGACATACTTGTCAATCTGTTTGGTTTCACATAGTGGGAGTAGTCCTATCTATAATATTTGACAGTATGTTGGACCATTAAACCACTCATCAACAAGAATCAGCTCAGATTTCCTTCCAAACCAGACAGCGGCCCACACAATTACATCAATCACTCCATGTTTCACGGTTGCCTGCAGACATTCAGTGTTCCAAGTCTCATTCTGATTTCTTCAAATATAATTTTATCTCGAATTCGAATATTGGCGGAATTTGCTTTCATCTGACGAAATTACAGACTGCCAAAATTCATAATCTTTGCTCTCGTATTCTTTCGCCCAGTCCATATGCCTGTTCCTGTTAACCTCTAAAATCAAGGGATTCTTTCTTGCAAGTCTTCTTTGATAGCCTAGCTCTTTCAGAGTCTTTCCCACCGCATATGGCGACATTTCCATGCTGTTGGCGACATCTTTGGCGATCTGACGACGGTTTCTGATGACTTCCATCTTCAGCGCAATTTTCCGCCATTCAGATATGATGCTTGGTCTTCCTAAAAGTTGTTCCACACGACAATTGCCTTCTTCATTATATTTCTTGACAATATTATTACCCATCTGATGATTAACTTGGAAAAACCTAGCAATTTCTCTATTTGACTTGCCACACTGATACCATCCTATTATTTGCCCTTGTTGAAATTCAACAATTTTCTTACTTCCGCGAACTTTCATTTCAAAATAAGTCAACTATTGTTTATAGTAAGGGTAGCTTGATACTAAAGAACATACGTTATTATTAGGTCATCCCATAAGTTCTGTCCGAATTTTAATATTTTGTTAAAATGAACGAAATTTAAAGAGTATTTTATAATGTCTAATTGAGCTGAACTTTATTCTTAGGTTTAGATGCATTTAAACTGATAAAATTTTATTTCAGAGAGCAATAAAATTAAATTTTGTTTGATTAAAACCCCGCTAACATGGAAGGACCCAAGAATCATTTGAGGCACATAATGCTTTATGAGTTCAAGTAAGGAAACTCAGCAGCTGAAGCGGCTAGAAACATTCACTCAGTTTATGGAGAGGAATGTGTGAATGGAAGAACTTGCAGAAGATGGTTTGCAAAATTCAGAGGTGGAGATTTCACCCTTGAAGATGAATATCGAACCGGACGTCCAGTTGAGTTTGATGAAAAACTTCTGGAAGCAGCCCTAGAAGAAAATCCTGCTTTATCAGTTTAGGAATTGCCAGTGGTTCTCAGTTCAACAACTAGTCTTCAACAACTAGGAAAAGTACCTAAACTTGAAAAATGGGTGCCTCATGAATTGTCTGAAAACAACCTCAAATCTCGAGTTGGCATCTGCTCTTTTCTCCATTCTCGCCAACTGGTTTCACCTATTTTGGATAGACTTTTGACTGGCGACGAAAAATGGTACTTTTATCGAAATGTTAAGCGTCGTAGACAGTGGCTTGGTAAAGGGGAAGGACCCCAGCCACAGCCGAGAAGGGAACTTCATGGGCAAGAGGTTCTTCTTTCAATCTGGTGGGATTGCCAAGGAATAATCCACTTTGAATTCTTACCTCCTAATGCAACAATTAATGCTCAAATATACTGTCAGCAATTAGAGCATTTGAACCAATTTTGGGGAAGAAAAGACCTGCTCTAGGGAATCGAAAATGGGTGATGTTTCATCAGGACAATGCGCGACCACACACAGCAAGAATCACGTCACAAAAGATCGAAGAAATTGGCTGGGAGAAAATTCCTCATCCACCTTATTCTTCCGACCTTGCTCCTTCAGACTACCATTGTTTCGTAGCTTACAAAATAATTTGGCAGAAACAGCTTTTGTAACACAGGAAGAGGTTAAAACTGACATTTGTGAGTTCTTCGAATCAAAGCCAAAAGAATTTTACTGTAATGGAATTCGTAAGGTTGTTAATAGATGGAAGGAAGTCATAGATAATCAGGGAAAATACATTGTTGATTGAATCTGTAATTAAATGTAACATTTGGTCACTTGTTTTCTTTATTCAAAATTCGGACAGAACTTATTGATGACCTGATACATAAGCCAATTTTCTGTAATTGAGGGTGGCTAAAATCTTATCATAGCCCACTGTAAATTAAAGCGGATACATACGGTTACATAAATTATATGAACCAGACAATGCAGTTTTTTGAGAAATAAAAGGGGAATGGAGAGGTAATTTAACAAAATGTTGAACAAACTATATGCTTTGTGAATTATTACAGATGGACGGTCGTTCGATTTGGGGGTGAATATAATTTGGGTTGGCATTATCTTTCATATAAGTTTGAAATATATCATTAACGATATTTAACGTAACATCAAGTAAATCTACTTGTTTAACGTTAGTACTTATTTTAACTTTAAGAATTAAGCCTTTTTATATCTCTGTGAATCATTTTTCTTAATTTATCAACATTACTTTTAGTGGAATCTTTTACTACCATAAGATCATCATCGCTATATAACCCCATATTATCATCATTGGCATCTTCATAGGCATTAAGGTTATATAAAATAAATAAACCCACTAGATCAGAAGAATCTGCACAATCTAATGATCCCATTGAAATATCAAAGCAATCATCAGAGTTCTTAAGCCACTGTTCTTTATTGTGGATCAGAACTGATCTTCTACAGTTCATTATTATATATATCTCTTCACTGGATATGTTAAAATATTTTTAGCAAATTCTGAGTTAGAGTAAAGAGATAATAGGAG
The DNA here is from genome assembly GCA_964036315.1 of Acanthosepion esculentum. Lineage (NCBI taxonomy): Eukaryota > Metazoa > Mollusca > Cephalopoda > Sepiida > Sepiidae > Acanthosepion > Acanthosepion esculentum. The sequence goes on from OZ038487.1 coordinate 96,626,834, forward strand.
ATGGAAGGGTAAAAATCCACAATATCAAATTGGATAAAAGAGCAGCTGTTTTTGTTACTAAACCAGTTAATGACTGCTGTGTTACCATTCAAATGTATAAATCCAAATTACCGTTTGTTATGTTCTGGCATCCATTTGCGTTTGGTACGATATGCACTGGTTTTCTCCGTCCCTTCTGCCGTCAATATACTTTGTTTGTGTCAAATTCGCCAAGCCCTATTTTCCCATTATGTGTCCTAGAAATTTCAAGTGAGTCCTTTCGATGTTCACATTAACAAAATCTTATTTGGTTTTATCAATTTCCTTCCCGGTTTTTGGAAGAATAGTAGAGGTTTTTTTATTGTTTCCTGTCCAGGTTTGGTGTTTCCGGTTCCTTCTAAAGTTTACTTCAACTCTATACTTCAAATATCTCCGCCTGAGATTTTATTCACTAATTATTTTTTTCCCTTTCCAAAAGGAATGGATAGGCTCACCTATCGTCTGGTTCACTATCCACTCTCGTCTTTTGCACAGGTTAATAAATTGTCTCGTGTTTAGGATTGGGTTTCCGGTTCCTTCTAAAGTTTACATCAAAAATATACTTCTAGCAGCTCCGCCTGAATTCTGAGAATGTATTCACTGTTTTATTTCTTGTCTACCAATGAAAGTAGACAGCTTCGCCTCTCGTTGGGTTCGCATACCTAGGTGTTTTGAATCGAAGTATAGGTTTATAAGTTGTTTCTTGTTTAGGATTAGGCTTTCAGTTCCTTCTTTTCATTCACTTTCCCAAGCACAGCAATCTTGAGCTCCTCAATTCTAGAATCAGCCATTATCTTTCCTGCATAGCCCCAAGATATTCACTTCTTGATCTTTCTTACGCTCATACAACAACGGTAACCTTCTACCTTGAGTAGCTTTTCGAGCTTGTACTGGTTGAACATTTCTAAAAAAAGCGGAAACAAAAATCATTTTGCGAGTTCTGTCATTCATATCTCTTACATTTATTTCGCAAAGAGTCTTAATCTAGATAAGCCATCGGCAACTGGCCAAGGAAAATTTCGAACTTTGAAATATGAGCACTATGATATCTGACTATGTAAATTCTTCGAAGTTGTAATTAAATCCTGGTAAAACGTTTCTTATTTGCAGAGAATTATAACGTCTTGAACATTTCGTCATTTGTTCACAGAAAACATCAAAGGCATTCTTCTTTTTTAAAAACTTTTATGGTTATTATTGCTGTTACGCTGTTTAGAAGATGAACGGAAGTAATTTTGCTAAAACGAAGCAGCCCACCCACTGCCAGCGAGACGATTTCACAAGCTGCGTCTCGTTAATTAATTATCATTAAGTAATTAGGGAGATTCCACATTCAAAGTAGCATTTATTTGTCCCTCAACAGTAGATTAAAAATATAATTAAATGAATAAAAAAATGTTATGTGACGTTACAAGAGATCTTTAATACAATGTATGTCTGAAAAGTAACGGGACTGGTGTCAGAAACATTTTATTTCAATATCAAACAACAAACTACATATTTTTCCTTTAAATTCTCGAGTCTAATGCACATTTCCAACCTTCTCTACCACTACTCCGCTCCGTCCTTACCGCCTTCTTTTTGTCATAATGGTTTGCTAATTTTTTTAATTATTTACTTTATTTATTTGGGTTCATTGATTTTATTTTTTATTTTTTAATCGATTTCGTCTATTCTAACCGGTCTGATTTGGTAAAATTGTTTGGGTTAATTTATTTTCCTTATTTTATTGTCATTTTGTTTTATTTATCTTTTTATTTATTTATTTTTTTTCTGTTTTCAATTTTTAAGTAACGTAGTAAAAATCTGTTTTCATGTCTGAATTTTGAGATGAGCTCGGATCTTTGATTTAATAATTTATTTTGGTCTGGGAAGTTAATGATAACTATTTTTTCCTCCAAACAAAGTTTGCAAGTTTTTGTTTTGTTGTTGTAGGCTGATAATCTTTTCTTTATTTTCCGAGATATTTTTGGTGTGGTGTGCGTTTTGTTTTTTATTTCCCAGATATACTTAGAAAGCATTGTGTTGTTCGGATATTTACTATTTGTGAAAGATTTTTTGTTTACATAATTTCTTTGTTTCCAGGGTCCTATGTATACCTTTCCTTCATTATCTGGTGATTTTATTGTGGCTTGGTATATTACGTTGTTTTGTAAACAATTACCGTTTAAGGGACATTCGTTCTTTATTCTGCAGTTGCACTTGGGTTCAATTTGTTCGTTTGGTTTGTTGATAATTTTCCTGTTGTGCTTTTTTATTATTTGTGCCATGTTCTCGGTGCAACTGTAGCTGATTTTTACTGTGTTTTTGTTGAATATTTTGTGTAGGGTGTTTGATTCCGGGAAGTGTTTGTGTAAGAGTAGAAGAAGAATTTTCCTACGTTTGTTTTTACATTTTTGCAGTACGGTGGGTTGAACCATATGATATTTCTTTTCCTGTTGGGCTTTTTTTTTGTGTTCTGTGGTGAGTATGTGAGTGTTGCTGGGAATCCGCTATCTTTTAGGGCTTTTTCATAGTCTTTCTTAACTTTGTTAAATATGGATTCATTGGAGGAATTGTCGGAAAGCCTGCAGTTAATCGATTTTGGTATCTGTTTGATTATAGATGTTGGTGGTTGGAAGATGTGTGTATATAGAGTGTTTTATCATTTGTTTTCTGTATGGTTTATATGTTCCTTCTCTTAGGTTGAAGGTAACAACTAGAAAATCTACTTCGTTGAGTTTAGTTTTTATATCTATGTTGAATCCGTTATTTTTGAAAATCATTATTATTGCTTTTCTAGTTTTGTCTGTGTTTTGTTTGTTACAGTTTCTTAAGATTATGAGACCGTCATCCCTGTAGAGTCCTGTGTCATTTCTATCTATTATTTTGCTTAGTTCGTGTAGTAAGTAAATACCTATGATTTCGCATGTCTCTGCTCCGTCAAAGCTTCCCATTGTAGCGTCAAATATCCCATCTTTCTTTATCCATGCTTCTTCATTGTGAAATAGTAAAGATTTATCGGAGTGCTTAATGATGTCGATTTCGTTTGGTTTTATTATTATTTGTTCCTGAGCTAAGTTGATAGCCTTATCTAACATGCGGTCTGTTGTGGATGGGTAAAATTCTTTTATGTCTAATTGTAAGAATTGGCAATTTTGTTTGTTATTTATGCTATGGAACCAGTCAATAGTTGTTCTTGTGTTTTTCCACTTGTTTACTTCTAAATTCTTCCTAAGATCAGAATTAATTCTTTCTAGTATCGTTTTATTTGTTTTACCTAGTTCGCTTTTGGCTGGGTTTATGAGTCTGCATGCAGGTTTGGTTTTGAAATTTTCGTTGTGGTCTTTTAGTGTGATAAAGGCTTGCGCCTTGCTGATGCAACTTATTCGGTCATCTAGATCTAGTTTTTGGGTGATTGCTTTAGCTTCCTTATTGATATCGTGTTCTATTGTTTTTGGTGCTTTTTTGTATGTTTTGGTTATGTTGTTCTTGAGTAATTTATTGTTCCTAGGAGGGCTTAGTTTGTATAAATTTCTTGTTTTGTCAGCTGCAATAAATACATTTGCTGAATTGTTTATTTTAGTTAAATCTTCTTTTAGTTTTTTTGAAATGCATCTTGTTTTTTATGGAATTTTATGTTTCTAACTAGGTCAGTTAAGTCTTTCTCGAAGTCGTCTAATTCTTTTTGTTGCGGGGGCATTTTTTGTTCTGAAGTCGTATTTTTCCTTGAGCGTATTGTTATTGTGAAGGTCCTGGTTTAAAAAGTGGGTTTTCCATCTCATTCTTTTTATGAAACTTTCTGTTTTTTTCAATTAATTTTAGCTTATATATGGGAGGGGACGGGATGGGTATATTTTTTAGGGAGTAGTCGAGGCTATATTTTTCTATGTCCATACTGTGTTATAAATGTAGCGAAAGTGCTCTACTGTTTATCAGGAGCTGAATATGAAGAAATATAGTCTTAAGCGATATAAACAAATTTTTACTATGTTAATAAAAACACCGATTAAATATAAAATAAATAAATAAATAAGAAATAAAAAAATTCAATAAAAATAAATAAAAACAAGCAAAATAATTTAACCCAAATAAATAAATAAACGACTGAAACGGTGAAATAACCGCCAAAATAGACTACCCACAATGCACTACTGACCCGTATATATAAATAGCCGAGAAAAATAACAGCAATCGTGGCCTGACGATTGCATCTAGCATGAAACAGACTGTCGCCTCTAAGTGTTGACTTCTATGTTCACTTTTATATTTACACACGCTCTATCACTGATATTGAGCACTTTATCCCATAAATATAGCACATCTTAAGACTATATTTCTTTATATATACATATATACATATATATATATATATATATATATATATATATATATATATATATATATATGCATGTTTCATTAAAAGTGACAGACAAAGTATTACGGTTAAGCTTTTTAATTAATTTTTCTTGTGTTCGAACATGAGCTTTCTTTTCTGGACTAAGAGTGTGTAAAAATTGTCCAAAGGTTTTATAGTAACTTTAGACATTATCAAGGATGATTTAATTTTTCAGCTTAGTTGAGAGTGTGCATTATGTGTATGTTTTAGTGTGTTGTAAAGATGTTTATTTTCCGAATACTGTTAGCACATTGTGGCCTTGTTCGTAGTTAATATTGTTAAGATTTGGCTTTTTCTTTTTTATTATTAAAACTTCCATTATTTTTTATCTTTTTTTACAGGCGGATAAAGTTATTATATTTGTGTTTTCTACTAGTATGTTTCTAATGGAGTCTGGTAAGTTTGTTTGTGTGTTTAAATGGGTTCTATTGGAGCTATGATCAGATAGGCGTAGCGCAATGCGTCTGGATAAGCATGCAGTTGTGTAACCAATGTAATTATTTATGAGTCCGGTTTGATCAGGAACACTGTTTCTTTAAGGGGCATTTGAACTCATAGATAATGTTCGTTCTTTGTAATTTTGACTTAACTGGTGTGTTGTTATTTTTGAGGATAAGGTTAGCTGTCTTAAACTTTTTATAATAGATAATGAATTTGATTTTTTTTTATTCGGGTAAATTGGAGTATTGTATTTCTTTATAATATGTCTTAGTGAAGATTCGTCTTGTTTTTAGTTAATGTGCATTTGTTTTTGTACTAAATGTTTATGTAATTTTTGACGGTGTGTTCACTATCGTCATTACTTACTTTATATATATATATATATATATATATATATATATATATATATATGGTTTTATTTAAGTAAATATTAGATTTAGCTCGTATACTCTGAAAATGCTTACAAGGGCCTACGTTAACTAAATTCAGTATTTTTGAACCTAAGCAAATTTAATCACGTTTATATAACATAATAGAGTTATCAAAAATATTTTACAAACATTCACATCAAAACAAGGACAAAAATCCATAGAAATATGTCCGCAAATCCCTCGATATTTGTGTTATTAAGTTGAAAGAAAGTTTATGGTAGATGCTGCTGTGTTGACATAAAGACTAGTTTACATTTGACATTCTTGTACATTTGTGGCTAATCAGTCTTCAAAGTTTAACATGTGTAGTAGGGAGTTAATTAAGAAGTGTTCCGTTTCACAATAACTGGATATTCCTATCATGAGCAGGCAGATATGATTTTTCCATAATCCCGCGCGAAAGGTAATGGGCACGAGTCTACACGACTGTATCAGATTGCGTTTTTAGACCGAAGACGGCCGAGTCATCCAACCTTTGCTGCCATTTATCTTCGTGTTGCTGAGACAGAATCTGTGACACCACAAACTATGGATCGAAGAGGACCGAGATCCACTTGTACGCACTGACCACGAAGAACACATTGTACATTTCATAGTACCGCATAGAAGGTACTTCAAGAGCAGCTCCTGTATCCCAATAATTTGCAATGTGTGCAGGGGGTCGTTCGCCACAGGAGAACTTTCGCCAATCGTTTATTGCACACACTACCGACTCGTTGTTTGTCTTCTTACGGATGTGGCAACATTTGAAAGAGATGGAACAACAAATTTACACAACCATCATTTGTAGGCGTATCATAGTACCCATGATACAATACATGCTAGACACCAGCATTAGTTTACGATTAATGTGTGGAAGCGAAAATCGCACCGCAGCTCGTGACGTCATACAATACCACGCGAGAGTGAAAAGGAGAAGTATTACATATGGGAAGCCGTTGGTATAAACCAATGACTTCTATTGTAAACTATAGGCATTTAAGAATATTTGTGGAGATTTCATAGTTTATTTTGTTCAGGTTAGGTTTCAACTGTTTTATGTATGTAGCTTCAAGATTTTTTATTTTTTGTTGATTGTTTTCCGCGTCTCGTATACACGAGGTTGTCGTTGCTTTGAAATTTTTCATGCAGCAAGAGCGGGCTATCATTATTGTTACTGAAATTGTCATCTCTGATAATGGCTTATGTAAGCCGAAAGCTTAGATTGGATTTAAACATGTATCAATATGGTGTTTTCCTTTCGTCTTTCAATGATAATATGATTAAACTTATCGGACAATATGAAACTTGTCTATATTGTTTAATGAAACATGCATTAATATATATATACATATACGTATATATACATACATACATACATACATATATATATATATATATATATATATATATATATATATATATATATATATATATATATATATATATATATATATTAATAATTGACAAGACGAAACCCCCTTTATGTCGATACGTTTCGTGTCCTGAGGCAAATGCAGAAATTATATTCATGAACCTCTATTTATTCACAAAGAAATCAGTAAAGTTGAGAAACAATAACATTATGTGTCCAAATGTGATTTCTAAAACTATCTGAAATATTCGAAAATCTTTCGACGATAAGGAAAGGAAAGGAAAAATATGAAGAAATTGCATACATTTTTGGTATTTTGTTCAACAAAAGTGAATTAGTGCTTTTATTGCGGGCACACACACACACACACACACACACACACACACACACACACACACACACACTTATATATATATATATATATATATATATATATATATATATATATATATATATATAAAATTGTTCGGTTAATAAAACAAAGACAAAGGAAAGGCTATTAATAAAATCAGTGCGATAAACATTTATTAAATATAAATCATACGACAGAAATAATGCATGGAGAGAAGTGTTTTATGCTTGGAATTTTCTGACAGACTTGTGTCCTTCATCACCGGACCGAGGAATGAACAGAGAAATAAGCTTTACTCACCGACAGATGTTTTTTTAGATGGAGTATTTTTCAGGGAAAATTGTATTATCATTGTTATATACTGTACCTATGAACATTAATGTGTATGTCCCAAACCTCATAATTAAATTGGACACTACTGTAAGTGGGGAGTAATATGCTGTCTAACTAGCCCAGCACTAGCAGTGGTTTACTTACGACACGCCGCTGGCGTGTATTGTATTTTGTTGATTTTATAAAGATTACCATTTCATTTCCAACCTCCGTTTTGGTTATTCCTCATTCAGTAATCTTCTTTATGTTACAACAATTAGCAAAAAACAGATCACTTATGATTCTTCGGTGTGGGAAACTTTTTATGAAAATGAACTTAAATTTAAAATTTTCATCAGCGTAAAAATGTTAGGAAGGTCTATTGTTACTAGTGTGTGCTGTGGGGGAAGTGAAATTGCAAACATTGATGAAGAGACTTATAGGTTGTAGCAAGTTGTAGCAAAATTTGTCAGATCACGTGGTCGAGTGTCGAACGGTGGAACTATGATTAGAATATGATGTGATGAAAAGGAAGAAAGAGAAAGAAAAAAGAGGGAAAATGGGAAATATATAATAATAAAATACAAAAATAAAATATGAAAATGAAGGAACAAACATAGATGAAAATTCAGAAATCTATTGATCATAAAAAGGGGTTTATTAAAATAAAGGAAACACTGAGAAGAAAAAGCGTGTATACATAAAGATGCACATGCATACATATATTCACATAACAGTGTGTAAATAAACACAAGCCCACACACAAACATATGTCATACACATATAGATATAAATACATGTACAAAATTAATATGTTTCTTTACTAAACTTACCTTACCCTTACATAAAATTATGTGAAAATGATCCATAGTGATAGCTTCAATGATGGTATAAAGAGGGCAATTACAATCAAGCAGGTGACTGGAAATTAGCCCACGGTGTACAGAGCAATCCTTCTGTTGCTGATTAGTGCGTCATGAAGGAAAACAAAAGTGATAGGACATAAAATATATTAGGTATGTGAGGTGATGGCTGTTAAAATTTAGGGGAAAAAGGGGTGTGTGGGACTAACTCATCCGAGGAGGGGTGTTGCTGATTATGGGTTTCTTTGTGGAAATTGTAATCTCTTAGTAAAACGAAACCCCTGTTTAGTCCCTCAATTTACTTTTAGGGTATACTTCACCTTCGATCTGCGTCTGTCCTCCAGGCCGCCGAACTAAGAAGCTAAAAGCACTCAGCCGACGTCATCGATAGTATGAGCAAGTTGGTTGAAGTGTACAGAGAATGAGAAAAAAATGGTTGTCCCTGATGATGTTTGTAGCTATTGAACCGTAGACGGAACTCTATTCCAGATTCTCCCACATAATTCCCCTTCTTTCATTCGTGACAGAAAAGTAAATATACAAGATGGAACTGTCACAGCTTACACGTTGCAGTTTGAATACCACGTGAGTGCCGGGTGTGTAAATGTTGTGAATGATGATGTATTTGCAGAGCAGGCCCGTGGTTTGTTTTGCAGGTGACATACCTTTGGTAAGGTGATGTGTTGTATATATATATATATATATATATATATATATATATATATATATATATATATATATATATATATATATGTCTGTGTAAGTCATAGGTTTTATTTGCAAACGAGTATGTATGAGTGCGCTCTATGCCTGTCGCAGGTTCGACTCGGACTGCCAAGACCATGTTCGTCGTTAATTGAGATCAGATCTTTCATTCACAATTTTTTGCCTAATCCCATTTGGCAGGCTCACAGTGGGTTCTTCCTCTTCCGGTGACTTCAGCCTATGCCCATTTCAAAGCGTGTTAGAGGAAGTGCAGACGGATGTGACGGACTCCGAAAAGAAGCGGAAATCTTGCAACAGTCAGAGAAGAGAAGCTCTCATGGAGGCGACGGAAAACACAGTGGTTGGTTGGCCAATCAGAGTTACAATGTGGAGGGACAAGTGATGCATTGCACCGAGAGCTGACACGTAAGCTTTTGTCTGATGAAAGGCGTTTTGTTTCAGCAAAAGTTAAAGAAACGATGAAAGAATGAAAAAAGCAATAACGGAAGACTTAGAAGGGAAAAACAATCGGGAGAAACAACGAATAGAAAATAACAGAAAATGAAAAAAAAAAAAAAGAATTGGATTACAGGTTGCCGAAAGAATTTAATATGATTTACCAAGAATTTAATTTTTAAAATAGATATTTTAAAACTATATAAATATAATCAAACTATTTTTAAACGAGGAAATAGAACAACCATAAAAAACATACTCACCATGAGGTGGAGTAACGAAAAATTTAACAATATAAAATTTGACTCCTTCTGCCGCGCCAAGAAATTTTTCGCGCCGGAGTCGATCCTTCAAATCTACAAATCAACCATTCAACCTTGCATGGGATATTGCTGTCATATATGGTCTGGAGCCCCTTCTGTTTGTCTCAAGGTTCTTGATAAAATCCAGAGACGGGTATACTATGTAATTGGCCATCTGGCATCTCGTTTGCAGTCGCTCTGTCACAGACGTGACGTCGCCTCCCTCTCTCGTTTTTACAAATACTTTCATGGTAACTACTCCGATGAGCTGCTTTCGCTGGTTGCCAGACTTCATTAATTTAAGCGTTCAACTAAGCTGGCATCTCGCTCTCACCCTTTCACTGTCGACACTGCTAAATGTAACCGTCTCTTCTACTCCAAAAAATTCATTTCTCGCACTGTGGAACTCCCTCCCCAGTTCTTGTTTCCCTGAAAGCTATAACCTCCAACTATTCAAATGTAATGTCAATCGACGTCTCCAGATGCCCTGATCTATCCCCTATCCTTCTCGTCATCCTTTCCTCTATCATTCCTCTTTGCTCTCGCTCCAACTCTCTGTAACCCCTAAACAAACTAACCGGTTATCGATCCTCGGTCATCCAGGACAATTAAGGGCAAAATATAATATATCTGGGATTATAATACCTATCCAACCAAACCTGATAGTATTTTCTCTCTTCACTTTTGTTAGTCGCTGTGCACATATTTTTGTCTTCGATTGGCTATGAAGAGCTGTTTTTTTTGTTAACTGGTTAGCTCTTTTTGTTATTCTTAGCTGATTGTTATAATTTTTAGATTCGCCGTTTACGGGGAAGTATGTTTTTTTATCCTTACTGATTTTTAGTTTGATTTTTGTATAGATTTATACGTCGGTTGCCTGAAAAAGTCACAGGCAATCTATATTTCTGTGATGAGGTACTATGTACACTATTTACATTATTCGGACTGGGGTAGACTGTTCTAGTTTTACGTGCCATGTTTTAATGGATGTCAGTTGTCAGTTATCTCGTGTTAATTCCCCTCTCCAAGTTCTCCAGTGACTAAACCTGGTATTGAACTCACACTCTTTGGGTCCTGTCACTGGATCTAACTAACGCCTGGTGTGCCATATGTCCTGGAGAACATATGGCACACCAGTGAGCGAAATAAAGTGTTCAGTTCGTCATTCCAACCACATGAGCAATGCAGGAGCGTACAACGGCCAAAGCGTTGTAATAAATATGGCGATAAAGATGAGGACAATAGTCCAAATAATGTAAATAAAGTCACAGGCTGTATATAAAGGGTTATGGTAGAGCTGTGACATCTTGAATGCATTAATTTCAACTCTTCTTAGTAATAACTGCATTTCTTTCTTTCAGGTAAACTGACAATTTTCAATTGTAATAGTAGCAGATTCATTTGAAATTGGAAAATATTTGGCATCGTTGTCTTATCAAGTATCCGCAGAAAAAATGGTTTAGCCCCCAAGGTCATCATGCAGACATTGTTGCTACATTAGGGGATGACGTTCCAGAGAAAACGTGGAAGCAACGGAGGATGAAAGGCGCTTGACTATAAATCAAATAGTGTTGAAACTTGACTAATGCATGGAATAATAATGCAAACACAAAATGTAGTTAGAATAAAATGTATTGAAACAAGAAAGTGTACACAATATTTACATATAGTCTTTTGTATATTCCTGGGAAGACCGTTCCTGGAGAATGTGTTGACTAAGTCGCAGTCGGGCAGAGTCTCTAGTTGGATCTCTTGATTTGCCTCCCTGTCTTCCGGTACCAACCATATTTATATCGTCGGTACTCCGCTATGCAAATTAGGTGGATCCTACCACAACAAATAGCCAACGCTAATAGCATATCTCGTGAGAGAGTTGAGGATATTTTGCACAATAGATTTGGCATGACGAAGGTTTCTGTTCGGTGAGTGGTACGTCTTCTAACACATGTTTAAAAGCGTTCCAGGCTTATCACAACATTTGAAAATCCGACATTGTTTGATGGTATATACAACAGGTTTTTTGAACGTTTCCTAAACTAGGATGAGATTTGGAGACATCACTTTGAGCCAGAGACAGATACAATCCATGCAGTGGAACCACACCTCGTCTGCTTCAAAGTAGGCAAAGGTTGTTTAACCTGCAAGGAAGTTAATGACATTTAGAGGGGAGAGGATTCAAAATGTATTGTATGTATGGTCTATCTACAAAAGGGCCACACCATCAGTAGAAAGTACTATGCAAACTTGCTGAGGCAGTTACGAGCGGCTATCAAAAACAAATGCACAGAAAAACTGACGAAAAGTGTTTTGTTTCATCAGGACAATACTCCAGCAGAGAAGTCCTTGGTTTCAATAGCTGTTGTACGTGACTGTGCCTTGTGAACTGGTTGATCATCCTCCCTGTTCTCCTGATATGACTTCAACTGACTATCATCTGTTCCTCAACATGGAAAAATAAACACTTGGCTCGGAACTGGTATTGCAGTGATGATGACATTATTATCTGCAGCTGTTGACTTTTTGACCAACAGAATAAACAGTCTGCTTTGAACGGTCAGATGTCCTTTCAGTGGGAAATAAACAATGCAGTTAGTAATAAGAAGAGGTGAAATGAATGCATGCAAGATTTCACAAGTCTATCACCATTCCTTCATTGTCAGTCTGCGAACATTTCAGCCCACCCTGGTACCTGGAAAGAAACAATACAGTTATTAATAACAAGAGTTGAAATTAAGACATGCAAAATTTAACAGCTCTAGCATCGTTCGTTCATAGTCAGCCTATGAACTTTCAGCCTACTCTCGTACATGGAAGGAAACACTTCAGTTATTTATAACAAGAGATGAAATGAATGCATGCAATATTTCGCAGCTCTATCATTATTCCTTCATAGGAAACCTGTGAACTATTCAGCCCACACTCGTACCTGGAAAAAAACAATGCAGTTATTAATAAGTAGACTTGGAATTGAGACATGCAGGTTTTCACAGCTTTTTGGTAGAGGGTGACAAGTCTTTTGGACCACCATTTTGTAATGACAATTTCGAATTTGTCATCATCGACGATTGCAGATCTGCCAGGACATTTTTGCTCTTCCAGATCAAAATTTCCATTTCCTAAAAAAAAAATCCGGTCTTACGAAATAAGTGAGACGTTTGAAAATGAAAGAACATAGGCCTAATATTTGGAAATCGTGCAGACTGATTGATCATCGATTAGATTTTCATTGGTAAACAGTCAGGATGTTGCCAATGGAATCCATTGGTAAATGATTTTATCCGAATGCAAACCAACTGCAAAGCCGGCTACACTGTACTCTCTACTGACATAATCGCCAAAAATTATATTTGAATTTTTCACCCTACCCTCGTACATGGAAGGAAACAATGCAGTTATTAATTTAAAATAGGTGAAATGAATGCATGCAAGATTTCACAGCTCTATCATTACTCCTTAATAGTCAGCCTATAATCTTTTCAGCCCACCATCATCCCGGGAAAGAATCACTGCAGATATTATTAAGAAGACTTGAAATTAAGACATGCAAGATTTCACAGCTCTTGCATCATTCATGCGTAGTCAGCCTATGAATTCTTCACCCTACACTCGTACATGGAAGGAAACAATGCAGTTATAATAAGTTGAAATGAATGCATGCAAGATTTCACAGATCTATCATCACTCCTTCATAGTCAGCCTATGAGCCTGCCAGCCCACTCTCGTATAAACTTTTCAAGCTTCAATAAAATTAACTTTGACCACTGCAGATTATTTAAGATTGTTTTTTAACCAATCGTTAGTCAAGCTGTATTATTGGTGTGTATCACAACTATTATTTCGAATGACTGTATATAAATTTTATATAATATTCTTCTCATGATAAATTTCGATGTTTTTAATCATTCGTATAATATTTTGACTAGGGACAATAAGCCTCTGCTAGTTATTGCGTCTTAAATAATTATAATCCACTACGAACTAGAATTCCATAACAAGCCCGGATAAAATGTCTCCGATGGTACATCGCATATGACAAAATAACCAACGACCGGTTTGAAAAGCATCCAACTTGCATGCCGTTATGCAGAAGCGCAGGAGGAGACAGGAAGAACCAAGTCGGCTATATAACAACTAATAAAATATTCAGGACGCAGTTATATCTCTACAACTTACCCAAGTGCCAACTGTGGGAGTGACTACCTTCCAGTTATATGCAAACGCAAAGGGATATTAAGTTAAACCAAAGGAACGCCGAAACACAAGTACGACTCAATATGCAAACAGGTTCATACTTTAAGAGTTACAAGCAAATATATTTATTAAAAGTTAGGATTGGCGAGAGACTCAAAATGGAACAATTAAATGAAGCTATGGTGACATCAGCGAACGAGGCGCACTTAAAGAAATTGAAACAAGCAAAAAAAAACAAAAATGAAAGAAGATGAGGATGGGTCAAAATCTCGACATGATGAAACCGGGACAGGAAGTATTGAGCAGGAATATAGAAGAAAACAGAAGGTAAAAGACGAACATTAGCCATAAATATAAGCTTGCAAGAAAAGGAACCGACGAGAATTGAGTATCAAGAGAGACGCTGAGCATCGTAGATACTACAAGTAGGCATAAATGTATAAAGAAAAAGAACAGGACACATGATGTGTTTCCTAACAGGATGTATAAAATAAAAAAAAATGAGCGCTCATAACAGGGAAATAAAAACATTTCAAGAAATATTTTCGAGAAGTCGTCCGTAACTAAATACAATAACATACATGATACAAAAAATACAGAATTACACAAGCCTTTACTTAATCTAATGTAAGGTCACAAATTCATTGAAGAACATGCAGTTCCTAATTGGTCACCCATTTAATTACCACTCAATTACACGCTGCTTAAGTTCAGTGACGTTAATTACTAAACTTTGGTTTGTCAGACACAAGACCAGTCTTTGTTTACAACCGATGCATTTAATAACTGGTAACTCATTTAAATACTGATCAAGTCCCACGCCGTTTAAGTGATCATTAATTATATATGCATTAATTCGTTTGACACGAGGCTACAAGCTACTTATAGAAAATAGTGATTCTTTTTAATTAACCCTTTAAATATTGAGTAGATTCAATGCTTTTTAACCTCAATGGAATTAAAGATATATATATATATATATATATATATATATATATATATATATATATATATATATATGTATGTATATATATATATATATATATATATATATATATATATATATATATATATATATATATATACAGGGGTTGGACAAAATAATTGAAACACTTGTTAAATTCAAAGAAAATTTAGCCTCACATACAGTTTTAATACGTCTAGGAATGGAATCATACAGCTTCCTGACTTCATCCAGAGGAATTTTTAGACATTCTTCCATTAACACTTTTTCTAGCTCTTTAAGACACGACGGTGGTGGATAGCGGCCCCTAACTTGTCGCTCCAAAATTCACGACAAACGTTTAATAATTTTGATATCTGGACATTGGGGAGGCCACTCCATATGTTCTAGCTCACTTTCATGCACTTCATACCAATTCTTAACCACTCAAGTGGTATGTATTTGAGCATTACCGTCTTGGAAGATGAAGTCACCATCAGGGGATAAATTCTGAGCCATTGGATGAACATGATCACCCAAAATGTTCAGGTAAACTTTGCTGTTGATTCTACCACGCAGGGGAACTATTGGACCGAGAAATTTCCATCATATAGCGGCCAAATCTATCACTGATCCACCACCATGCTTCACTGTTGTAAGAAGGCAGTCTGGGTTGTAAGCATCTTTGGGCTGCCTCCACATATACACTTGTCCTGAAGTTAGGAAAAGAGAAAAACTGGACTCGTCTGAGAATATGACTTGCTTCCATTGGTCTGCAGACCAGGCACTGTGATCTCTGAACCACTTCAATCACTTCTGAATGTTGCGAGCGGAGAGAAGAGGTTTCCTTACGGCGGCTCTTCCATGATATCCAACCTTATGGAGCTCACGGCGAACAGTTTTAATAGAAACTGGAATATTCAGATGATTATTCAACTCACTTTGGCCGCAGTAGTCCGGTGATTTTTCGCCACATTGCGTTTCAATGCACGTCGGTTCCTGTCAGTAAGTTTGCAAGTCCGGCCCAAATTGTTACGGTTGCTAGTGGTTTTACCCTGTTTCTTGAATTGCGTCATATTTTTTTGTATATGGTAGCTCTTGAAAAACCAAACAGTTTAGCAACCTTAGTGACCGAGGCTTCTGCCATGTGAGCTCCAACAATTTGGCCATTTTCGTACTCAGAGAGGTCACGCATTTAGCTTAAATTTTACTAAATTCTAAAAATAAATAAGCCAAAGACAGTAAATTAGATAAATAAACGTATTTACAATAGATATAACCTGTAATTAGGAAGTTTTAGTTAAAGTTCTTAATATAATAGGTCTTTGAAATATAGGAGTGGAATTTGCACCGATTCCAATTATTTTATCCAACCACTGTATATGTATATATATATATATATATATATATATATATATCTATATCTATATCTATATATATATATATATATATATATATATATATATATATATATATATATATATATATATATATATATATATATATGATGTATATTATAAATTAATTGATTTAAAATATGTTTTTTCGATACACAGTGATAACCATGTTTCAAAAGTGGAAGCTAAATCCTTGGAATTTAATTTTGTTATTAAATTAAAGACATTAGTTCCATTTCCTCGTCAAGCGAATTTTGGAGTAACTTAATTTTTTATATTTACAGTTTTCAAGGCACGGCAAAGATTCATAATTGAGTGTTTCCAAGGATACAGAGAAATACATTCATCTAGACAATGGGTGCTAGCTTGTTCAATTTCAAATTTTCGTCGTATCAGTTAATAGTTACATTCGAAAGCGGGGTTATGTTTAGGGATGGGTAGGGATGTATTTTTCAACAAATTCTGACATCCGCTAAATGCATGTCGTCTGGGTTTTTTTATAAAAAAATTATTTTTAATGGCAAAAATTCATACGGTATTTTTCCTATTTGTATACTTAAAGATTTTGGGGGGCTGTTTAGGCTAGAATATGTTTTAACTACATTTCTAAAAAAATTTAATTTTTAATATACTATATTTCATTTTATAACAAAGTCAATGGATGCCCCATATTTTCGGCCTTGTGCCAGATCGAATCTACCAGTGTTTCGTGTTGTTTAAATACTGACCAATGCCAATGTCTTAACTAGAATTAATTTTATAAACTTTCGTGAGATATGTGTTCTCTTACAGAACATTGTGTTTCTTATTGGTTACCCCTCTGTATACTGACCATATTCCATGCTGCTTAACTCTAGTATCATTAACTGCTAAAGTTTGCTTCGTCTGGCACGAGACAACAAGTTGTTTACATTACGGACTCTTCCTAATTGTTTAACCACCCATGTACAATTAGCGTCGGTGGTCAGAGGAAAACAGGTCTTTCCGCGTGACTTAAGCATTAGCTAAATCAGATTACTACAAATATAATGATATATCAAATTACAATGCTCTTGGCAAAGGCTTCTATACTTGTCTACCCAATTCGCCATTCGAACTCATTTTCTCTGAATACAGGTATTGCTCGAAGTTGTAACGAACGATAATCATGCAATAAGTGATTTTAATCCGTGATTTGTCAGGAACATCAAAACAGGATATTGTTGGGAACCGGAAAAATATTAATTCGGCCGGTCTTGCCTGTTGTGTTAGGATGTTGCACGTTCTTATTAATGGCGTACCAAATGTATTATCTTCATCAGTAGTAGAAGAGTATTTCAACATCTGCCCAGCAATGAATAAGTAACACGATTTGGAACTGGTTTTTATTCCGAGGTAGATGTGGTTCTATAAAAAGATCCTGACAATAACATAGATCATGTGAGAAACGATGAAGGTTTAAGCTTTATTTAGAATCTGAAAGAAACAGTTGCGATTTCTGTGACGCGTAACGAAGAAAGAGGCATTGGAGAATTTAACACTCACAGGGCATACTGAATCAAAGACGTGTAACGGGGGAAAAAGGGTAACCTACCTAACAAGCTTACGTAGATGGATGGCACAACAGACTATGGAGAGATATTAAAAGAGACATACATTGATAAGAGTTACAAACGATAGGATGTTGTGGAGAACCTTCTCTGCTCCCGTTCTGAAAGGACACAATACGAAAAAGAAGAAGAAGAAAAAGAAGAAGAAGAAGAATTGCGTCACACAAGATATTCGATTGATGTAATAATAACTGCTAGCAGGAATAACACATTATTTGAAAAGAGGCAGTACTAGTATTACGTATGGGGGGCGTCCAAATCAAGCAGATGTAGAGATTTAACTGTCTGGTTTGTGTAGTAACAATATGAAGAAAATATGATAAAAAACGAAATAGCAAAGTTTGATTTTCAAAGACTGAGCAAAGAAATTAGGGATTAAATAAATAATAGTGAAGACCGGTTATTCGTTTCCGAGTATAACCCACTTCTAGAGAGGTTAGCCAATCCCTGTAAGAGACACTTACTTGTTCAATAGCCCAGAGACACTCCTGTATTTTATACTACATCTTTACTGACAGTTTCTGGGAAAGAGCGCATATTTTCGAGAGATCAACAGTTTGAACAAGACGATTAAGTACGAACCCTCAGGAAAGATGACGCACTTGCCATATTTGGTCGGGAGCTGACGAGACCTCACTTTCCAATCTTGATAGAGCTCAATAGCGTCTCTGTGTCCTTGTTGGAGAAGTATTATTTTCCTGCCTTCAATCTCTCTCTCACAGCTGTATTGCTACTTCCATGCAAGGTGCTCGGACGAACTGTATTCCTTGGTTCCGCTAGGTATAAGCTTCACGTTTAGCACGCGCCATGCCACTTACATAGTAGCAAGCCACCTACATTCCCCCCGTATTCCGTCGGTTTGAAATAAGTTCCACTCAAATAACTTCTTCCCGCGAACCACTGCCCTGTGGAACAGATTTCCAAGAGGATTATTCCATGATCACAACAATCTTAACCTCTTCAAGTCTAGAGTTAACGTTTTCTCCCCCTCCTATCCATATAAACTACACCTTAACCTA
The DNA here is from genome assembly GCA_964036315.1 of Acanthosepion esculentum. Lineage (NCBI taxonomy): Eukaryota > Metazoa > Mollusca > Cephalopoda > Sepiida > Sepiidae > Acanthosepion > Acanthosepion esculentum. The sequence goes on from OZ038487.1 coordinate 96,645,585, forward strand.
ACTCACTCCCTTGAGTGGCTCGCGTGCCCTGTACAGGGTGAACCTTACCGTAAAAATATACTTATAAAAATCAAAGGGATCTGGACTTCATATTTTATTGTTGCTCGCTAAATATAAGACCCAAGGGCTATTCAATTTAGTTAGCGTATGACATTGCTGAGAATAGAAAACAGTTGACCCTGGAATTGAAGACATTAAAATTGTAGTGAAGAATTCTCTGGGGAGTCTGTTCTATAAAGTACCGGTTCTTGAGAAGACGTTGCCTGAAGTGAACTTCCTTCTGACCAATAGATTACGAAAGTAACGAAGGCCAGTCGACCTTTTATAAGTGACCATGAGGGTTTTAGATGTAACGGTCTGATCTGCTAGAACTAATGTAGCACATGAGAGCATTTGCCAAGGAAATAGCGATAAATTAGCGTGAGGCTTGCAACGTTTCGTTAATTGGAAAGTGGTTGCAGGGTAGAAAATATTAATCACACAAAGAGTTACATATTCACTTTGAAACTGTCAGGGCTGAAAAGTAAGGAATTCGTAACTTCAGCCCAGATATGACAGCAACGTGATCTATATTATCCTATCTGGCACTTAATATGGGATAGTTTTCCACAGAGATCTGCTCCAGAAAACCTTGAATTACTTCACCCCAATAACGACAATGAAAACCACTGGGATTCGAGGAGGTATTGAGAGTTGAGAAAAGAGAGGACAATAAAAGTTCTGTGGTTGTTTTGCTAAGCGGTATATTAACCCCTCTATGGGTTATTTAATATCGAAATATATATATTCTGTACGCAATTTTATTTCATTTTTTCAGATAATAATAATTTAATGATACAAGTTTTACTATTTAACCCATAGCGAGGTGTATAATAGGTGGATTCATTCCTTTCTCAAATGTACTTACACGTAAGTAAATACATTGAACCCAACCGGAATTGGAACTCGGCTCTCCAATAAAAAAAAATTACGAGATATTATCCATGACAACACCCACAAATCCAAGTTTACAATACCTTATATTCCCAAGCTGTCGCCCATCTAGGTACTGACCAGGCTCAAAGTGATTTAACTTGTGATCGTACGAAAACGAGTGTTTCAACGTGATGTGACGTAAGCCGAGAATAACAGGACATTATTGCAAGAGGCAGGTGACGACGACTGACATTGCATAAAAATTTTTAAAGATCGTATTTTGCAAGAAAACCGGAAGCCGGAAGAGAGTTCCACAAGCAAGAAGTGTGGGCGAAGAACCTATTAGCATAGAACTTACGCTTACAACTAACAAGGTCAGCGGCGAAATTATGAGATTTGTCCAACGCGAAGTCGAAATATCCAACGAGAACAGCTCAGCATAAGAATTATTCTTAGGCAAATACAAAATACTGTTAGGATAAAATTATTGAATTTCCTACAGCACGCCTATAGCTTTTCACATTTGCTCCACGGCTAGATTAATTTGTTTCTGGATCAAATAATTTTCGCTTATTTTATCAGTTGAAAATGTCCAAAGAAATGACTACTCTAGAAGGAACGTGCGCTTTGTCCAAAAATGAAATATGAAATTGCAGTTTACTTAGCAGTTTACTTATACATATTTTTAATATATATATATATATATATATATATATATATATATATATATATATATATATATATATATATAAACTATGCATAATATTCAATATAGTATTCTATATAGTGTTCTATATAGTACTTTATATAATATATATATATACTTATATATAAAAAGTATACTATATATAAAATATACTATATATAAACTATAATATAAACTATATATACTATTCAATATAGTATTCTATATCGTGTTCTATATAGTACTATATATAATATCTATATCTATATATACGTATATATAAATATATACTATATACAAAAATCTACTATATATAAACTATATATACTATTCAATAAACGTATTTTTGGTAATATTTTTCCTTCAAAGACGTATTGCTGGCAATAGGTTTTTCTTCAAAAATTTATTGCTGATAATAATTTTTTACAACGTATTTCTGGTATTAAAACCTTTTTTTACACTTTCATAGTGTTTTTACCCAAGTTTCGGGTTTAACTATTTGCCCATAGCTGGGACCCTAACTGGTGCTATCACCCGGGGTCATTGTGGACCTGGGAACACCAGCAATTAAGAGTTGGTTCAACGCTCCTCAAAACCTCCTCATCAGAGTCCTTGCTGCTGAACGTAGTTTATCGTCTTACCCAGGACGCGGATGTGGTTTTTGGTCTTACCCAGGAAGCGGGTGTAGTTTATCATCATACCTAGGACGGCTATATAGTAATGAGTAAAGTAATCTATATTCTATTCTATATAGCATTCAATCTATAGTAATCAATAAAGTATTCAATATTGTATTCAATATAATGTTCAGTATAGTATTTTATATATTATTCAATATATACGACATATATATTATATATAAACATATATACTATGTATAGCCATCTATGTGTTTGTTACTAAATCAGGCAAAATAACCCAGGGAGAGTGTATCGGCAAGTGTTCACGTTTCAAAGAATTCCCTCCTAAGACACTATTTCTGAGAGTGTACCTGATTATTTTTAATAGGACATTTAGAAAATGGACGAGATCTTACGCAAAGAATAACTACTCAACTTGCTTCAGTTTTTCCATAATTGTTTTATATGTAGATCCAATAAATAAAAAACCCTTACAGTTCCTCTACACTAGTAGATTTGATAGAATTATAGACACCAATATAAAATGACATAAAAGTTATATATACTTTTAAAATTATGTTTGAGTTACTGAAGCAGACAAGGAACTCTTACAGAAAGTTTTAAAGGAAAGTGAGAAGAAAAGACTAATCATCAATTGCAAGAAGCGGAATGCATGGTGGTTATGAAAAGGGGCAGCCCAACATGCAGTTTACAAAAGGAAGATACCAATATCAAACAAGTACAACACTTTATATAGCTGCGAAGTGTTTTAACGGAGGACGGACAGGGCAACATTCAATTCCGATAGCATATTGTGATAGCGAAATTTGACTTCTAAAAGTTAAGCAAAGTACGAGGAAACAGGAAAATTGCGTTAGGAACAAAGAAATCAGAACTAAACGCTTAGGTGATATCAGTTTTCCAATATGGTAGTGAATGCTAGGATATCTCTTCACAGATATAGAGGAGACCAGGTGTATCAGAAATGTGGTTCTAGAGAAGGGCTGTTAAAATACCATGGACTAAACATGTGAGTAAAGAGGAAGTTTTAGCGAAAAATGGAAGTAAAAAAATAAAACATTTATATATAGTATCAGAAAGAGACATTTGAAATTTCGAGATCACATAATGAAGAAAGAGGGCTTCGGAAATTTGACACTCACAGGACATATTGACAGCGAAAGGCACTGTGGAAATCAGCACATACACTAGCTAAGGAACTTGTGTATATGGTTGCCAGAACAGGGGTTATGATAAATAATAAAAAGACAGTGTTTTTAAGAAATACAAAGGACGGAATTTGGGAGAGCTATGATCGCCAACGTCCAGAATATGTACATAGCACATAGAAGAAGAAGAAGAAGAAGAAGAAGAAGAAGAAGAAGAAGAAGAAGAAGAAGAAGAAGAAGAAGAATGAGAAGATGATGAAAAAGAAGTGGAAAAAAAAGAGATGATGATGATGATGATGACGACGAAGAAGAAAAAGAAGTAAAAGAAGAAGAGGAGAAGAAGATAAAGTAGAAGAAGACGACGATGATGATGATGATGATGATGATGAAGAAGAAGAAGAAGGAGAAGAAGACGATGATGATGAAGAAAAAGTAAAAGATGATGATGATGATGATGATAATTATGATGAAGAAGTAAAAGACGAAGAAGAGGAGGAGAAGAAAAAGTAGAAGAAGACGATGATGATGATGACGATGATGATGATGATGATGATGACGACGATGATGATGATGATGAAGGAGTAAAAGAAGAAGAAGATGAAAAGGAGAAGAATAAGAAGCAGTAGAAGATGATGATAATGATGAAGAGGAAAGAGTAAAAGAAGAAGCAGAAGATGATGATGATGATGATGAAAGAGTAAAAGAATAATAAGAAGATTATGATGATGATGAAGATGAAGAAAGCGTAAAAGAAAAAAAGGATAAGAATATGCAACGGTGATATGCGTTTAGTGTAACGGTAATCGGCGTCAAATGTGAAATCGTCCAATCTGTTTCGTTCATTTGGGACTAATGTCTTTGAGAAAGCAAAGAATCCATCATCCTAAATCAAAGGTTTAAATAGAAGGGAAGACATATATATCTTATCATAGATGATAGCCAGTTTAGAAGAAAGACAGCTCTGAATTCAAGACCATCCTGATGAGGGATGGGTTGTTTAGGTTATCTAGCCACAGAGACAAACATTGTTAGTAGGTTTGCAGAATAAGCAAGATGCAACAGGATGGGACGAGTGATTGCGATCAAAAAGCTGGACTGACGCCAATAGAGAAGTTGCATCATTTTGTGTACATGTACTTATTAAAGAAAAAATGGTGTATTTTCTTTTGTAGTTAAATTAAAGTGTCTGGCGTTGACTTTCAAAACAGGCCCGTAAGGTAGACTGGGGCACGTCGCTTTTTGCATCTTTACCTACTCGCTAGTCGGCATTGTGCCAAATAGAAATAGACATAGTAAATAAAGAAGAACCATTGTCGTTGCGTAATTGTTTCGAATAATGGTCAAGAAGACCATTTCCCTCGTATTAATGACTGTCTCACACTTGTTGCATTCTGTCAAACCTAGTGGTGAGGGAAATAACAAATTAGATTATCTTCTTTAACGCAGTTGTTTTTGCCGCTTTCTTTCTTTTCTTCCTTTAACTATTCTATCGTCTTTCTTTTCTCTTAAATATTACGCTTTAATTCTTTCTTTCTTTCTCTCATTTATTTTTTCTTTTAAGTAAGGTTAAACACCTTTTCTTTCTTTTTTCTTTCTTTCATTCTTTCTTTTTTCTTTCTTTCTTTTCTATTTCTTACTTTAACTATTCTATCTTCTCTTAAAAATTATGTTTCTTTCTTCATTTTTATTCTTTCTTTTCTCTTAAGTAACGCGTTTAAATTATTTCTTTCTTTACTTCTTTATCTACTATAACTTCTTTGGTTTCTTTTTAATTCTATTAAAAATTCAATCTTATTCTCTTTCGCTATTCTGTCTTCATTTATCTCTTAAATATCATGTTTAAATTATTTCCTTCTTTTTCGTTCTTCCTTTCTTTCTTACTTGCTTTCATTTTTCTTTTAGTAGTTTTTTGATGTTCTTCCTTTTCTTCTAAGTAACGCGTTGAAATGGTTTCTTTGTTTCTTTGTTTGTTTCTTTCTTTTGCCACTATAATTTCTTTCCTTGGTCTAGAATTTAATTTTAAAATTCTTTCTTTCTTTATTTTATCTATGTTAACCTTTTCTTATTAGATTCATTTCATTTTCTTTCTTCCTTTCTTTCTTCCTTCCTTCCTTTCTTTCTTTCTTCCTTCCTTTCTTTTTTTCTTTCTTTCTTTTGCCACTCTAATTTCTTTCCTTGCTCTAAAATTTTATTTTAAAATTCTTTCTTTATTTATTTTATCTATGTTAACTTTTTCTTATTAGATTCATTTCATTTTTTTCATTCTTTCTTTCTTCCTTCCTTCCTTCCTTCCTTTCTTTCTTTCTTTCTTTCTTTCTTTCTTTCTTTCTTTCTTCTCCTTTGTGCAATGCCGTTTTTCTTCACTTCTGCCAATCTCGTAACCAATGAAATGCTTTGGTTCAATGCTTTTAAATATTTCGCATCCGCTATAAAGAGCTTTACACTCTTCAACTGCAAACACCATAAATCTTTTGAAATGGCCCAATTAAAAGAGAACTCGAAAACACAAATTATGAATTATAATTAAACGGCTTGAATTTATGTCCGTATTTCAATAGCAAATAAAAAGTCCAGCTCTCATAAAAGTAAAGCTATTACTTTTTCTCTATAAATTTCCGGAAATCTTCACTGCGGAAAGGAAAGGGAATCAAAGACAACTATCCAAATATCAGATAGGGTCACAGTTAAGGGGGTGGGAAATAGAAAGGTCAGACGCAATCAGCGTGAACCGTGATGTGGATAGGAAAGTCAAATTTGCATCCTCATCTTTTCTATGTATCTCCCTCTCCCTCTCCCTCTCTCTCTCTCTCTCTATATATATATATATATATATATATATATATATATATACGTGTGTGTATATTATATATATATATATATATTTCTTAAATTAAACTATTTTTCTATACAAAGGTCAGACACAATCAGTGCAGACTCGGAAGTGGGTAGGACAGTGAAATCTGTATGATTTCTATCTATCTGTCGCTCTCTCTCTCTCTCTCTCTATATATATATATATATATATATATATATATATATATTCATATATCTATATCTATATATATATATATATATATATATATATATATATATATATATATATATAATTATATATTCAAATAGACTATTTGTTTCAGCCTGATCTAATCTATTTCAAGTCTCAGTGCTCTTTCACTCTCTCTCTCTATATATATATATAGAGAGAGAGAGACAGAGAAAGAGAGAGTGAGGAAAGGGATAGAGATAGAGACAGACATAGAGACAGACAGTGAATTTTGATATATATCAGAACAGATCGAAATACATTATCTATCTATCTATCTATCTATCTATCTATCTATCTATCTATCTATCTATCTATCTATGAAACGATATTATCTCTAAAACTAAAATAATACGGAACCTACTTCAAACCAAAACGTACAACTATGACGACGGTTAACGATAACCGAAAGAGCTCCAGTAAACAGCATGGACTGGGGGCTAATTTCAACAACTTAAACCGAAATATAGAAAATAACTTAGGAGAAAGCAAGAAAAAACAAACGATAAATAAAACAATCCCCCTCTGTATATATATATATATATATATATATATATATATATATATGCTCTCTCTCTCTCTCTCTCTCTCTCTCTCTCTCTCTCTCTATATATATATATATATATATATATATATATATATATATATATATATATATGTATGTAAGCAAATGTGTGGATGTAGATCCGATGGTATGATGAAAATGTGGAAAAGACAAAGCAAAATCCGAATATGTGAGTTTACTGTTTTTTATTTTATATAAATTGTGTATAACAAAATTTATTTGTATAATAACAAAATTTATTTGTATAATAACATTTATTTTATATAAATTTTGTATAACAAAAACAGAATAAAAAACAGTAAACTCACATATTTGGATTTTGCTTTGTCTTTCCCACATTTTCATCATATATATATATATATATATATATATATATATATATATATATATATATATATGTACCTCAGGTATGTCTCTATATCTATCTGCATATCTATTTATCTACCTCAAGTCTCAATTCTCTCGCTTTACTTATATGAATATATATATCTATTCATCTCAAGTTTTTCTCCCTATATAAAATACTCACTCTTACCCCCACTCTCTTTCTTTCTCTCTCTATATCTCTCTCTGTATATATATATATATATATATATATATATATATATATATAGAGAGAGAGAGAGAGAGAGAGAGAGACAGTGAACATTGTGATAGATATTAACATCTTGAATTTTCGTATTTTTCAATGTATATTATTTTTCATACGTTTTTCATATAAATTCTAAGAATGTTATTTTATGATAGATAGATAGATTTTTTTTTACATGAAATGGTACTGAAAAGGTCTTGGCAAAATATACCTTTCAAAATCCTAAGTGATTTGCAGAAGGGCTTCTTCATCATGACAAAACCTTTTCAACACGGACTACCAAAAATCAATGATACACAGTTAAGTCGTAAAGGAAAGTAGAAAAGTTCCTACGTAATTTGTAGAAGAAAGCTTTTTATAATAACTAAATGTTGCATTCAGAACCTTATTGTCAGTTAGATTCAAAAGATGTTTCTGAAAAAAAGACAAAAAATGCTAAAGAAACACGTTAGGATTCCCAAGAAAATATGGCAACTTTGCAATGTAAACCAATGTCTTCGACTGCGACACTCCTTTGTAAGTTATCATATATATAAGTTGTTTTAAAGTTGAACTATTTAGATGCCGGTCTGTCACAGGAGTACTTCTGCTCTTGCGTGCGAAGTAAATACATATTTGTGCGCAATTTCTAGAACATTAAAGGTTTATGATGATTCGCTTCACTTAATATCAACTAAAATACCTGGGCCGCCATATAAAATGACTACGCGGCAGAAGTTTGTTTGGCCGTTTTCCTCCAGAAGTGAACTGGACAAATCAGGTAACAGTAGAATTTGTCTTGAAGGTGTATTGTCTGGATTTATCGCATCGTTTATGAGAAACCCTCAAAAAGAGAGAAACTATAGCCTAGCATTTACCAGCGTGTATATATTCTTGACAATTAAGAGTTGTTCTTGGCTATTCATCAGTAAGGATAGTAAATTTAATATCATTGCGAGGACCATATCATTCGGCGGAAAGGTGAGTACTTCCTAAATGTGGGATAAAATAAGTTTCAATTCAGATATAGTAGACATGTTATTGGTATTGGAAACGTTCCCTGTCTCTGGTGTTGACCCATTTATTCGCTTGCAAGGAGCAGTAAATGTCACTTTTGTATAAGAATATTATCGAAGATCCTGCATACTGTGAGAGAAACCTCTTTTCCGGACAAGGAAAATTAAAGACTTTTGCTATAGTGCAGAAACGGTAAAACATATCTTTGTATTTAAAAACATTTGGATTATGACTCGCTCATAATTCCAAAGATCACATTACATTTCCTACCCTACATTTACCGGCCACACTGATTGATTTATAGTAGAAAAACAGTGTTTTGTGATACATAATCCTGCCTGCAGGATTTTAAAATTTAGGGAGAACATGCAGTTATGGTATTTAAAAGCAAGGTTCTGTTCACCTCTTAATAATGTGTATCATTACTATTTGGGATGTTCCTGTATAGTAACGGTAATTGTTACAACTGAATCAATCTACCACCACATGTGGGTTAAACAACAGAGAAAAGACCACGATTCCATGCTTTTGTCAGCGACTAGGCTTGAAGAAGGAATCTCTGAATTTAAAGTGATGGGTCCAGTCTGTTTGTGTTATACTAGACATTAACACGGCTGCATTATGTGTAGTTTCCTTACGTTATGGAATTGCGTGATTGTATGATCAATATTACGTCAATAATGATCATTTTATTTATATATGTACTTTCAATTTTGCTTTCTAATTTTAGACGTTAAGCTTCATTCAATGTTAAGTCAGTCGTGATAATTTTCAATTTTGTTTTCTAATTTGGGACGTTAAACTATATTCAGTATTAAATCAATAATGATAATTTTATTTATACATATATTTTTCATTTTTTTCTAATTTTCAATGTTAAACTATGTTTTTGTAATATACATCTTTTCTTCCCTAATTTCCCAAAACCTTACTTATTTTTATGCAAATGTACCATTGTTTTGAAAAATTAAAAAACAAAAAAATATTTACTTAAATTTTTAACATGATTACGTCTGTAGAATTTGGATTTCAATTTTTTTTAAACATTAATTACGATTGCAATGCCATGACAATTTTATAATTGACAGTCTAGTGAAGCATAGCCAAAGAGGGTGGGTATTTTTCATTTTGTCGATAGATTGTTTTTTTTACAGCTTCTTCAAACTTTTTCAGTTTATCTGAGGCCAGAAAATATTTTCAGATTGTAAGAAATTTTCGAGATATTACTGATTTACTCATACAAGTCCTACAAATTAACCTATATTTGGGAGAAAAAGAGTATAAAAAAGGAAGTAAAAAGTAAGAGTAATAATAAACAAATTGGAACTCGGCTCTCTGATTACCAATTTCGAAGAGTTATCCACCCAATACCCGCATAACCAAGTTTACACCACCTGGTATTCCCAAGCGGTCAACCATCTAGATACTGGCCATGGTTCGACGTTGCTAAATCTCTGTGATCTTGCGAGAGCCGGTATTTCAACGTGATATGTTTTCAATGTGATTTGTGCACCTCGAGGTGGTGTAATGGTTAGCAAGCTTGTCTCGCTAGAACTATTAGTAGTGAGTTCGATCCTCACTCGGCCTTGTGCCACATCTAAGCTACGCTTAGAAAATCACTATGTTTCAATGTGATAGAGTATAGTAACAAGACGTGTAAAAGCAATGGCATTTATGCCTAAGTCGTGTCTATGACTACAAGATTTTCCGGCGTGATGTTAACCTCTTTCTCGCTAAGTTTCTACGAAAAATCAGTCACGGCTGACAGATACTTGTCATTGATGTTCTTCCAAAAATGTCTCAAATGGTATGACATCTGGAATTTAGATGGTCCATACAGTAACTATGATGTTTTGCCCTTCGAAGAATTTTGTTATCATTTTGATCATGCATAAAGAAGGAATCCGGAAGAGAACATATTCTCAGAGGATGGACAGCAGACTGGTTGCCGATAATGCATCATTTATTTTGCTATGCTTCCAAATGATTGCGTCATCACCAGCGCCAAAGACCTTCCTCGCATGAATACGAAAGTTTAAGACTTGCGGCAACTTTACGTTGAAACACCGGTTCCAGCACGATCATCGAAATTAAAGCAACGTCAAACCTGGTCAGAAACTAGACGGTTGTCTGCTTGGGAATACCTGGTGCTATAAGCTTGAATGTGCGGGTGGTGTAATGGATCAGACTTGTAAAACCGGAGAGATAAGTTCCAATTTCAGTTGAAATTCCCCACCCGACCAAAAATATTCTTACAATCTAAAAATATTTCCTAGGTTTAAATAACATGCAAGGGGTTGATTAGCCGTAGAAAAAGAATCCTTCCATCTTTGATAACTGGACTTTGCGAATTCAACCGCAATACTATATTGGCAGTTAGGTCTCATCCTTTTACAATTGAAATGACTTGATCTTCTCACCCACTTTTCGCTTGAGAAACTCTCTTTTGTCTTCATGCTTTCTAATAAAATTTGATGTTAATCGTCGTCATCTGTCTTTTTAATTCCTGTACTTTTATTGACCTCTCTTCTTAATAGTGTTTTTTTCTCACATTCCTTAACAGTTAGTAACCCCTTATGACGTAGTGGCTTTATTGCCATGCTTGGGGGTGAACTGATGAAGAAACTGAAGATTCCTCATTATGTTTGACTAGGCAATAATGGTGAGTACCTAGATAGGTGCTCACTTAGGGAATACCGGTACTGTAAGCTTGGATTTGCGCGTAGTGTAATGTATAATAGATCGGAAGTTTTAATCAAAAAGTCGAGTTCGAATTCCTGTTGGGTTCGTTATATTCACTTACGCAAAAATAAGTATGAAAGAGATATGAATCCACGTCTTCTCTTTATGGATTCATTATTAAGACTTGTGTCACTAAACAATTATTATCTCAAAAAAATCTTCAAATCTAATCTTTATTCAGGTATTAAATGATCTGAAAACGGTTGATTAGCCGCAGAATATGAATCAATTCTTGTCATTCTAATTGTATACATATCTTTTTTTAATTTACTTTCCTCATTTATAAATATTTGTTCTTTTTTCTTCTTTTTTCGATATTCCTTCAAATTCTGACATTCCTCTTTGCTTTATGCTTTTCTTCCTCTTTTCCTTTTTTCTGTCTTTATTTTCATTCTGATCTTATTTTTTTCTTTATCATTTAATCTTCATTCACTAATATTTTTCTTTTACCTCGATGTCGCTTTTAATTAACATACCCTTTTTCCCCCCTTCCTTGACATTATGTCTTCATTTTTCTGCATTTTCATATTTCTTCTAATTGCCATGTTCCTTTTTCGTTCCTTTTTCTCATATATATCTGATTCTATTTTTTTTTCTTTTCGGCGTTGAATCTTAATCTTAAATTTCTATTTCTTCCCTTCCTTGTATATATAATGGTAAGACAGTGGCAATTGTGGCTTCATCTAACTAATGCCTCGTCATTATGTGGAATGTATTTCTTGGGAGGTACATATGGGTATATTGAAAAGAAGGAAAATTTATATATATATATATATATATATATATATATTATAATAAAAAGAAAGAACAGTAATATATATAATCCGGTTGTTATTAATATTTTTATTTTTACAAAACAGTGCTCAATGTAAATTTACAGAGTATAAATATTGTAAATTAACTGATTTAAAATAGGGTTTCTTTGCTACACCTGAATTACCATGTTTCAAAAACCGAAGCTAAAAACTTCAAATTTAATTATATAATCAAATTAAAAGTATTAGTTCTGTTTCATCTTCAAGCGAATTTTGGAATTTTGCTTCCAAATTTCGCTTGAAGATGAAACAGAACTAATGCTTTAAATTTAATTATATAATTAAATTTGAAGTTTTTAGCTTCGGTTTTTGAAACATGGTAATTCCGGTGTAGCGAAGAAACCCTATTTTAAATCAGTTAATTATATATATATATATATATATATATATATATATATATATATATATATATATATGTATATATATATATACATATATCTATATATATATATATATATATATATATATATATATATATATATATATATATATATATTTTATCACGTTAATTTTATGTTAATAGTTAATTTAAATTGACATTTCATTCTTTAAATGGTCTTTTTATTTTAATCTATATTTGATTAATATATTTATGTTTTACTTAATTTTTATTTCTTTATTTATTCTTATTAGTGTAAATTTTACCTATCAATTTATATTTTATATTAAGATTACTTTTTAAATTTACTTGTCCTTATTTCATTTTTTAAATTTTCTTATTATATAATATTTTTATTTTAGATGTCAAATTTGTTTACCCGTCTTTCAAATTTTAAAAAAAATAATCGTAAAACACTTCTCTAAGTATTAAAGATTAAATTTCCTCAGGTAATTTTTGCTTATTGAAACAAGATATTATTATTTTTAAAAAGAGGTCAAGGTAATTTTAACTGGTGTCAGATTTCCAACTGTACTTAGCCCTGTTGAGACAAGTTCCCTTCTCTGTGTTTTGATTTCTCTCTTTTTTCTCTGTTTCTTTCTATTTCCTTCCTTTTATTTTATTCTCTTACTTTGTCGTCTTTCTTTTCTTCTCCATTCCTGTATCTTTTAAGTTTAAACATTTCAAGCTTCCTTTTCATTTCATCTTCAAACCCTTTGGTGATGATAAACCGAGGAACATTAATCTTTTACGGGAAGGAATGGCCATACAAATGGGGTACTGAATTCCATTTATACGTAATTCATCTCTCTCTTTCTCTGTCTCTTTCTCTGTCTCTTTCTCTGTCTCTGTCTCTATCTCTCTCTCTGTCTCTCTGTCTCTCTCTTTCTCTCTCTCTCTCTCTCTCTCTCTCTATATATATATATATATATATATACATATATATAGTTTCTTCGCTGCACTGGAATTGCTGTTTCAAAAACCGAAGTTAAAAACTTCAAATTTATTTATATAATGAAACAGAACTAATGCTTTTAATTTAATTATTTAATTAAATTTGAAATTTTTAGCATCGGTTTTTGAAACATGGTAATCCCTGTGTAGCGAAGAAACCATATTTTAAATCAGTTAATTTACAATATTTAAACTCTGTAAATTTACATTGAGCACTGTTTTGTAAAAATAAAAATATCAATAAGAACATCGGATTATATATCTTACTGTTCTTTCTTTTTATTATAATATATATATATATATATATATATATATATATATATATATATATATATATAAACATATATATATATATATATATATATATATATATATATATATATATATATATCTATATATATATATATATATATATATATAGTTTTTTTTTCTTTTCAACATACTTCCTCGTATGTTTCCTTTTTCTTCCACACAACGTTTTTATTTTTCCTTCTTTTCGATAGACCATCTAATTCGCGTCTTTTTAATTTGCCTTCCACGTATAAGTTTTCATTTTTCCTTCTTTTTAATATACATTCTAATTCTCGTGCTTTCCTTTTCTTCCTTATCTAATTTATTTTGCCTTCTTTTCAATATATTTTCTAAATCTCATATCATTTACTCTTTCTTCCTCATACATAACGGCTCATTTCTTTTTCCTTTTTATCGATGCTTATTCTGATGCACAATTCGTAATTGAAAAGCAATGCTTTAATAGCAGCAGCAGCCACTATTTTTTTTTAAATATATACAGTGTAACCCGGATATAAGAGAGTTGTCGGGATCGGAAAATAAGTCTCTTATATCCGGGTTTGGTATATAATATATACATTAACACAGGCTCTAATTTGGGACCAGATAAAATTTCTCTTATATACGGGTTTCTCTTATATCCGGGTTACACTGTATTTAAGTATTTCACCGGAGAGCCGCTAGTACGCAGGAGATTACAGAGAATGAAAATGAGGGGAAAAACTGTGTATAGAGGGGGAACGAGGAAATGATAAAACAAGAACAGCGATCCGAAAATGGCGTTGCATTTAAATTTTTGAATATTATGGTTATTAGAAGATAGTAAGAGGAAGGGAGTTCTAATGTCAGGAAGCGCGAGAAAAGAAACTGCTGGAGTAGAAGTGACCGTTGTATTTAACTATTCAACAGTAAATGGGTCGGACCTAGATGCCAATCTAGTAGCACGCTAAAATTCATGTAGTCCGGGCATCAGGAAAGATCGTTCAACAGAAAAGTTGCCATGAAAATATTTGTAGAAAAGAGAGAGGAACCCACATCAGGTCTATGAGAGAATGAAGACGAGATGTCAGGTCAGAGCCGATTAAATTGCGGGTCGTTCGTTTGTCGAGAATCTGTAAATGAACAGCAGGGGCACCAGACCAGATATCGCAACAATATTCAATGCATGGACGAATGGTAGATTTTTAGATGCGTAAGATGCACTCTGACGAGAAAAAAACCTAGAGGCACGACATTGAACCGATTTTCCTTGCAGAAGAGACAGCTGTTGACTCAACGTAGTTGTTCCACCTCAAGTCATTGGAAAACATGAGGCCAAGAAGACGCCTTGAGACACTCTCACGGATTCGAGCAACAACCATGCTAAGGGGGTGCAGGGAAGTTTCTCTGTGGCGGTTAACTGAAAGCAATTATGCTTTACTCATTCCTTTTTGCTTCTTTACGACATATTTTGAAATTCTCATTGAAATTTCATTTTCTATTTCTTCATATTTATCTATTTTTTTCCTTTTTTCTCTTCTGTTAGACATTCTTTCGAATTCTCGTATTTAATTTTCTTTTTTCTTTCTTCATATACACCCTCCTTTTTTTTTCCAATTCTTATTTACTAGCACGTCACACATCCTTCTATCCTATTAAGCCATTTCATTTACAGATTACACGTTCAGTTCTCACAACACATCGGTAAACTTTACACCGAATCTATATTACATTATCACATCGTAATAAAATCTCGTTTGATTAAACTTTTGATGCCTTTCTTGGCTATCATTATCCTGTTATCGTTATATTTCGCTTTCATTTTCAACCGAGTTTCATATTTTCCCCCGTTTGCAGCAAAAACCTGAACGTTCAGAACGCTTTTTTTCTATTCGATGTGAAGGAGTTCGTTAACTCTTTCTCGCCGTTTGCTTTTATAATTGAAATTTAATATAATTTAGCTAAGGTAGTTCTCCCATAAATTTACATCAAGTTATGGAGTCGGTAAATATATGTGTGCGTTGGATGTGTGGCTCGCGTGAAGGATAATTGCAATCCGGGTTCAATTTCCGGCCTAGTTTGTTGCGTCGATTTATGCCCTAGTGAAAGTTATGAGGTAAGTAGCAAAGATGACTGAGCTGTTAACCAGTCTTGTAGAAGAACTCCTCTCCAGTATAAAACTGTGGCGTAGTCAGAGGAAAAAAGCCGAAATATATTTTCCCAAATGTCATATTAATTCACACATATTTAAACAAAAATGTGTATAAGCTCCGCCCTGAAGATGTGCAACTGTTATTTATTATTTCTAACTAATGTTAACTCTATACAAACCTAAGAGGCACTCGAGGCAGAGGGTTACTGAATGTGAGTGCTGTGTAAGCAGTAAGAGCAATTTTTGAGGATATATGGGATTGATAACGTTTAACCCTAGACTTGAACAATTTAAGATTGTTGTGGTCAGGAAAGCAGCCTTTTGTGAGTCGATTCCACAAGGTGCTCTTTGAGAGGACTTTATATCTCGCTAACGGAATATGAATAGAATCGATGGTTGTTCGCTAGTAGTGTACGTAGTAAGGCGGGCCTAGCTGTGAAGGTTAATACTGGTGGAACTACAACACGTCTAATTTTTATAATATATTCTCCACCCAATACAAGTCTCACAAGAGCCACTCAAGATAGAGTTTTACTAAATTATGTTTTTGTAAGGGTGTAAAGAGAGCGAGCAAGAGGTGCATATGAGGATATGTTGGATAAACGGTTGACTCGAGTTGAAGATTTTCGGATTGTAGCGATCATAGAAGCATCCTCTCGGCAGTCCTTTCCACAATGTTTGGAGGAAGAAGCTGTGCCACTGTGCCATGTCTCTTCAAGGACACATGGCACAGTGGATAAAGGCGTTATATAGATCCAGTGACTGGCCCCAAAGAGTAAGAGTTCAATACTTGGTTAAGGCAGTGGAGAACTTGAAGAGGAGAATTAACAGGAGAAATCTGAAAACTGACGTACATTAAACATGGCACGTGGAACTAGAACAGTCTACCCCAGTGAGCGAAATGAAGGGTTCAGTGCGACATTCCAACCACCTGAAGAAGGCCGGAGCGTACAACGGCCGAAACGTTGTAATAAATATGGCGACAAAGATGAGGACAATAGTCCGAATAATGTAAATAGAAACTGTCCGATTAGAAAATACTTCTTACTAATGAGAAGCAAAGGGAATTCGGATGACTCATCCCGGTGTACGATTGCGGATTTTAGATGTGAAGGTCTGAAGTGGTGGAACTAAGCCATGTAAGTTGTCTGAACATTTTCTATGGGAGTAGTAAAGGGGTTGCCGGGTGGAAATTAAATCATCTTCTACAAGGCCGCGGAGATGATTTTGAACTCCATCAAGACCCGGTAGCTCAGCACAGATATGGCATCAGTGCTGAATTTTAGGCTTGATCAGGCTCTTGTAAAGGTAGAGCTGGAGAAATCGAACGTTCAAAGAAAGATCCAAAACCATATACCATTGATTCAACCAACATTAATTAGACGGTGTCCTAAAGTGAATAATGAAGATTGTTACGTATGAAACATTTGGTCACATGTCTCTATTAATTATTAGTATCATATACAGAAATACACTTTTAAAAGTGGGTTTTGGTTTCTTCATATCTCATTGGTTGGGTGGAAAATCCGATTCCTATCATCCCATCATATTTCGCCCTTATAAAGTAATGTGCGTATTACTTTTTGACGATATTTAACATTATCAAGACAGAAATATAAAAACTGGACATTCCAGCACATATATAACAGCAGTGCTGTATTTGAAGTCTCGTCAGCATAAGTACATCTCTCCTTCTTTGGGATAATATACTCCAGAAATTTGGTTCTCCTATCTCTCTCTTATCAGTCTTAATAAAGCCTCACATGTTTGAGTAACCTTGACACGAAGGCGATCTCCGGTTTTGTCTCGAATCATAGCAACCCACGCTTTATTTGGTAGCATAAGTATTCTTTAGAGAAGGTAAATTAGAGGACACAGCTGTGTTTTTCTTTCTCCTAATTTGTACTAAGAGGTATACGGGACTTAATTATGATCGCAATGCAAACGAGAAAAAAGAAAGATCTATCAAATATCTTGACAGTTTAACAGCGCGATACTTGAAATCCAAAAACCAAAAAGAAATCAATGAAGTCACTCGAAATTCCAATTTTGTTCTTAAGAACTAATTTGTAACAAGTGAACCAAACTCCAATCTTTTAAAGAAGACAAACACGTCTTCATTTTACAAGTCTTAACTTAGAGGAAGTTGAAGTTGTAACGAGAGGCACATTTATAATGTTTATGTTTGCGTTGGATGAACGGTTACATTTAAAATCGATATTTGTTTCCTTTAGGTGTTTTTTTAAGTACATATGAGGCTTATCTAATGTTATCAGAATACTTTACAATTTAGTTATTTGTTTGGAAGGAAATTCTGGCGGTTTCTATTAAACTAAAAAAACAAATTGAGCTTTCAAGAAAATATAAAATATATCCAGTCAACCATATAATCACGATCTAACTCAAAGACCTTCTACCATTCAACAGGCAGAAAATGAATCGTTTCTCTGTAGAACTAGGTGGCCATTGAGGCCACGAATTCTGTTAACAACAGTTCCAGTTAGTTGTCGAAAGATTCTTTTCAAATGTGTGTTATACTTGGAGGTGAATAGATGATAGTCAAGAAGACTATACGATAGGTTTACAAGGATCCAACTGAGGTTCTTGGCTAGTGGAGGCGATTCAGAAACTGTAGAAGATTGGCTGCTGATCTCTCATTTCATCTAGCTCTGACATCTCAGTGGAGGAGGAAAAATGGCTGAATATATTCAATACTTCAAAAGACAAACTAGTTATATTCCATGACCGGCGATAGGACTCTGAACTACCTCTACTCACGATGGAACTTGTAAATACTATCCATTGCTAAAGATGCAGGAAAATAATCGGTTACCTGTACCACACCAGTTAGTACCTTATTCCTTGTGCTATCTTCTACCTTCACAAGAAACTGATCAGACCTAAAATATAGTACTTTTGTCATATTTGGGCAGGAGCTGCCCAGTTCTCACTTCGCAGTCTTGAGAGAGACCAAAAGCGTCTCCGAGTCCTTGTGGTTTTACAAATTATTTTCCACCCTCCATCCTCTCTCTTACAGACGGGGTGTGGCAAGCTTCTCACTGCTCTATTGCTGTTTTTACCTAAAACGGATCAACCATATTCATTGGTTCCACCAGTTCTAACCTTCATGGCTAGGAGCCGACAACCTCCACCCCCGCGCACTCTCTTCGTATTCCATCGGTGAGAAGTAAGTTCCACTCGAAAAGTTTCTTCCTGCGAATCACAGCTCTGTGGAACCGACTCCCACGAGGATCCCCCCCCGCCCGATCATTTCAGTCTTAACTTGTTCATAACTAGGGTTAAAAGTTATCTTCCACTACTATCCGCATAAACTGCCTCTTACTTTGTAGCCCTCTACCTCGAGTACCCCCTGCGTCCTGTACTGGGTGGACCTCACTATAAAAAAAATGTCCTTGATAAGCGCAACACTAGTAAATGCGCGCGCACGCCGTTTATACCCACGCAGGCCCCACTTCTAGAACATTCGAGAAAACAGCCTATCTAATGTATTTAGATAACACGAACACTTTTCTTCCAACTAAGTTAAACTCTCTTGTCTCTCCCTTCATAATCGTTAACTCGGTAATCTTGATGTTTCTTTACTGATCTCGACTTGGTCACACCGTGCATGAAATAATATGCGGGTGGTGTAATCGATAACGATTCGAAATGAATAATCGGAGAGCCGAGTTCGAATTCTTGTAGAGTTCGTGATATTCACTTATGGGCAAATACCCTTGAGAAAAGTATGAATCTATCTTCTCTCCCCTTTACTATGAGTTAAATAGTAGAACTTATATCTGGAAAGAAATAATTGTTATCTCTAATTTTCAATGCGAATTTTCAGTAGCGAAAAAAAATATTATTACAGTGTAAAATGTTTTTTTGGCTTTAAGTAACCCGAAAAGGGTTGATAAAAACCGTCGTAAAAAAAACAACAAACAACCAATGAGTCTATATATGAATAACATTGTTTTGTACTACGATTTCTACGCTTACCAGTTTTTATACATAAAGAGTAATCTGCTGTTTTATACAAACCTCTTTGATTTATAAAGCGTCACAGTATTGATTTATCCATTAACAATTGAACTTTCACCTTCTTCGAAAAATAGCGTGTCGGTTACCAATGCTCTACGCTTTATTGATTATATGGTCACTTACACTTTCCATAATTTTCGAAGTTCACTGTTAGTCTTCAAAGGTACACACGTGTTGTCTCCCTTATTATGCACTATGGCGTATAACTCCCATATTAGAGTTGGATCCGCCTACTCTTAACTTTCCAGGCTTGAGAGAATTAAAAACCGTTTATACGGCCTTGTGAACGATGAAATATCATTAACCTTACAGCTCCTGTAGTTAAATGCCTATCGCTATTTCCACGGCCAATGTTCAAAGGAGTACCTCAGTCCTATCAGTTAATACATTTACCGCTAAGACACATCATGCTACATACTCTGAGCTTTGAATAATCAATTTGTTTCCCGCGAGAAGGATTACATTTTGGAATAAACTCTCGAAAGGATGCTTCTCGATTACTTTAATATTAACCCATTCAAATCCAGTGTCAAACTGCACTTCTTTCTTTTACGTTCATAAAGAAAACTCATTCAGAATCCACTACTTGACTGGCCATTGGGCGTTGTATTGAGTGAATATTTAGTAAAGAAAATTGTTTAGTAATAATATTAGTATTTTAATTTCTATAAAGGTTAAATACTTACAACTTAATTAAAAATATAAACACCAATCGTGGATGAAGAATCACCTCAGTTCGTCGGTCGATTTTATTTAAGAGCTATCAACACCTCTGAGTGTTATTTAATGCCGAAAAGTAAATATTTTGAACACAATTTTATGACTACAGATGATATGTATTGTTGGTCATTTTACTATAGATACGTATTGTTGGTAATTTTTTATATAAAAATGTATTGCTGGTATTTTTACTATAAAATGAATAGTGTTTTGTTTGGAGGTTTAATATTTTACCATAGCTGTAGACAACTCCTTATGCCTCATTTAATTTGGAAATTTAAGTTTTGGGGGAGATTTAATGTAATAAAAATATATTAATCTACTTTCACAATTGAATACATAGTAGATGATGATTTTGAGGCATATACATGTTTGTGGGGACATGATTACTAGAAGGGCGATGGGTGTTTTATGTTGTCGTTTTGTTGAAGTTGTAATTCGGAATAATGTGTGATTTCTTTAAAAAATGTCGGATATTATATGGATTAGAGTCATGAAATAGTTCTTTCATGTTGATTGGTTGCTTTTGTTTACCGACATATCAACACCGCTAAGGGTTATTTAATGCCGAAATCTAAATATTTTGAACACAATTGTATGGCTTTAACTAAATATATTTTGAAAGTAATTGTCTGCCTTTAACTACAGACACAATTTTACTACAAAATGTATTGTTACTAATTCGACTACATCTACTATAGAATGTATTGTTGGCCATTATGCTTTAAAAACATTGTTTGTAATTTTACTATAAATAGGTATTGTTGATAATTTTACTATAAATAGGTATTGTGGATAATTTTACTATAAATAGGTATTGTTGATAATTTTACTATAAATAGGTATTGTTGATAATTTTACTATAAATAGGTATTGTGGATAATTTTACTATAAATAGGTATTGTTGATAATTTATATATAAAAATGTATTTCTGTTATTTTTACTATAAAAATATTTTTATATTTTCTTAGTGTTTTGTTTTTGTTTGGGAGTTTACTATTTGTCCATGGCTGGGACCCTAACAGGTGCAACCAACCCGGGTCATGATGAACATAGGAACAGCAGCAATTAAGAGGTGGTTCCAATCTCCTGATGCTGCCAGGTGTGGTTTATCGTCATACCAAGGAAAAAGTCTTCTCCAATCAGTTTCGCGAAGACATTATGCAAGGCAGAAATACCTACGACGTCTACCTCCCACAAATATCCCCCTCATAATTGTAAGACATTAGCTAAATGGTAAGACATTACCTAGTCAGCATTGTCGCTAATGTCTTACCATTACGCGGAGGCGGGTATTTCTGGGAGGTATATATGAGAGTTGTTTCAGTCGCACCCTGTACATTATTGAAGATCTCAGTGATCATCTGATGACTGTAGACTGACAGAGTAGTTGCAATGAAAAGCAAAAGAAAATGAGGTAAGTGAAATAAGGCTACAAATATTTGATAAAAGGATTTAACTAGCCTCTCACATTAACGCTAAAAGGTTGTTATACGGCCTGATCAATTGCTAAACATTCTTGACAAGGGTTCACAAGCTTGTCTCTCAGACAAATACACATTTGTAGTGAGATCGGTGTGTTTAAAATATTCTAATTAGAAGAAAAAAATAGAACAGATAATGTGTATTGAATTTTTTGGTAAGTTCCTCCTAGTGCCGAATGTGGACTCGTGTAAATATTAAGATGTGAGTAATTTTCTGCCATCGTTGGCTATTATCAAGGACAGAAGATTGAAAGTGCAGAAATAAACGACATGGCATTTCTATTGTTTTAAATTTTAAATAGACGTGCATTCACGTGATATAACTGCGAAACCGAATTTAAAATTTAGAGTCATGTGGAAAATAAGACTTTTAAGAACATTTTAACACTTCAGAATATAGACCGGAACAAAATTTATTAATAGTAAAGGCCCTCCTAGATTTGTAAATATTTTTACTTTTTTTAACAAAGAACTATTTGAGCAAAATCGGATGGAATTTAAGAGAAGCATCGTGAATTTGGTCAAGAAATTACTTACAAATAAATTACAATCTATCTTAAGGTATCGCAAATAGCTACATTACTAGAGATATTTTTAACCATTTCATCGCAAGCAATACAGTTAAGCCACTCAGATGCAAGAGGTTACTGAGTGTAAAAATAAAAACAATGTAAAACAATAAAAAGGGAGAAAACAATAAAAAAAATAGGTATAAAGACAGAAGATTGACATTGCATTTAAATTTTATAATATAAGAAATTTGGCTGGAAAGTAAGAGAACCGAAGAGATTTACCGAATGGAAAGTGCGAGAGAAAAGATTGTTATCATATGAGTTATCGTTAGATCTAGCTATTTCAACTGCAGTCTTCCTTTTTATGTGTCATGTTCTTAAGCGCTCATGGCTCTCCAACTCCCCCTATACCATGCAGCTCCCAATAAGTCCCTTCCTTCTGCTTCCTCCCCCAGATCACGTTCTGTCATCCATCTACTCAAGCTCGTCAAGTACGTCACGCTGCTTTTACTTGCCCCTCTATTTGACCCATGAGTATCAGATTCTCCAGGTACTCCTTTCTTATTATATGCCCCAGAAACTCCATCTGCCTCTTCCTGATGTTAAGTATAAGCCTCCTCATTGTTTGCATCCTCTCTAAGACCTCATTGTTGCTCACACGCTCGGTCATGATATCGTCAGAATCATTTTGTAGAACCACATCTCCGTCGCCTCGAGTCTCTTCTTCATCTTTGAGGATATCGTCCGACATTCGCTGCCGTAAACAAGGACATATGTCACGTAACAGCTCAGTATTCTTTTCTTTGTTACCACAAAATTTCCTTCTGTCTCGCAATACTCTGCCCAACTTTTGGAATGTGTCCTCGGCCATCCCAATACGTCTACGGATCTCAGGGTCGTATTTACCGTCCTCTGTCAAGACACTTCCCAGATATTTAAACTTCCGTGTCTGCTTGATTCTAGTGTTGACGACCTGCAAATCGCATTTCGGACTCATCTTCTTATTGATGACCATGCATTCTCTCTTCTTGCAGTCGCCAATCTAGCACTGCTTAAATTCCTAAAGTCGAGGTTCCAAAGTGGAAAACTCATCAGACCAATTACCATGGAAAAGGCACAGAAAATCTGTGGGAAAGTGACTGAAACGGAG
Organism: Acanthosepion esculentum; assembly: GCA_964036315.1. Lineage (NCBI taxonomy): Eukaryota > Metazoa > Mollusca > Cephalopoda > Sepiida > Sepiidae > Acanthosepion > Acanthosepion esculentum. The sequence goes on from OZ038487.1 coordinate 96,669,390, forward strand.
TTGACAGGTCAGGACCAATAACATTGCAGATTCTTCTTTGGATTTCATCAAGAACGTTTAAATACATAGCGAAAGCACGAAACCAGATATGGCAGCAATATACAATGTATGGACTTTCAAGATGGAATCTGGCAAAAAAAAAAAAATGTCAACCCTTCCATCAGCAGACCTAGCAATTAATTCAACATAATCTCTCTACTTCATGTAACCGGAAAATGTTACCACGTAATGGCGCAGTGAGTTATAATTTAAAGAAAAAAGGCTCCTTCCTTTCTCCATGTTCTTCTATATTCACATTTTAAGTCTTTATTGTTAGCGCTCTCAACAAATTGAATAATGACAGAGATATTTTATTCAGTTTTTGATTTCAGAACAAAACTTTAAGACATTCGTGTAAGGAGCAACGGCAGTGAGTGATGTTTACTGAAGCTTTATTAAGCTAGAATATGGCCGCCGTGTAGACGCCTTTTATAGTCATAAATGTAGAAGAGTTACACTAGCGAGGGGAGGTAACTGAAACAGATTTTATCACCACAAGTCACATTACAATTTTAACAAATGTTAGATTTTTCTGGTTTTGTTTCAGTTTTATGTAAAAACACAATGGATATTATAATCACTGTCGTTTCAACAATTGATCCGTCTGTACATTTTAAAGCAATCATTTAGCTTTTCAGTAAGAATTACTATCAAAGTTTGAAGTTATCAAGGAAATTGATGATGTGACCAAATCGTTAGTTTAATGTCTATCAGCTATGGTGCATGTGTATAGTATTGACGTCAATCTACGAACTAGATTCCTTTTTGACATTCGAGTAAGTATATATTTGAGTGAGTATATATTTGAATGAGTATATATTTGAGTAAGTGTATATTTGAGTAAGTATATATTTGAGTAAGTATATATTTGAGTGAGTATATATTTGAGTAAGTATATATTTGAGTGAGTATATATTTGAGTAAGTATATATTTGAGTAAGTATATATTTGAGTGAGTATATATTTGAGTAAGTATATATTTGAGTGAGTATATATTTGAGTAAGTATATATTTGAGTGAGTATATATTTGAGTAAGTATATATTTGAGTGAGTATATATTTGAGTAAGTATATATTTGAGTAAGTATATATTTGAGTGAGTATATATTTGAGTAAGTATATATTTGAGTAAGTATATATTTGAGTGAGTATATATTTGAGTAAGTATATATTTGAGTAAGTATATATTTGAGTGAGTATATATTTGAGTAAGTATATATTTGAGTAAGTATATATTTGAGTGAGTATATATTTCAGTAAGTATATATTTGAGTAAGTATATATTTGAGTGAGTATATATTTGAGTAAGTATATATTTGAGTAAGTATATATTTGAGTGAGTATATATTTCAGTAAGAATATATTTGAGTGACTATATATTTTCTGCTCTGGGAATTGTCTGGTAAAACGACACGAGAATGGAAAATTCCCTGAGGATTAAACATACCTACAGTTGCAACCATTCATCACAAGTTTGCCATTCGTCCATGCAGTAAACATTACTGCCACATTTAGTCTGTGACTTCTATTATGTATCTAGAGATTTTTGTCAAAATCTAAAGAAGAATCAGCAATATTACTGGTCCTGAACTGGCAACTCGTCTCCAATCCCTTTACCGTCGCTTTAACAAAGCTTCTCTGTGACTTTTCTATAAATTCTTTGATAGCATTTGTTCCGTTTTGTTAAAATTTTGATACTTCTACTCCGGGAACTTAACCGTTGCACTCAACAGGCAGTTACGTCCTATCATTTTACTGTTGAAATTGCTAGATGTAGCCGTAAGTTCTATGTTATTATATGATATGCTATTGTACATGTTATTCTCTCGTACTTCAGGCTGTGTGAACTCTTTTTCGGCTGCTCGCTTTCCTGTCCACTGTAATATTTAAAAATTTAAACTCAGCGTCAATCGTCATTTTCTGTCTTTTTGAAACTTGTTCTTTTATAGTTTTCTCAGTTTACTTCACTCTCAGTAAACTCTTGCGTCTTAGTGGCTTTATCGCCTTGCTTGTGTAGAAATGATCAAAATAGAAGTAACTTGAAAGAATTTGTAAATGGTAAAGTTAAAAAAGCTGTTTCGAAAGAGGACATATTCAGTAATAATTGACCAGACATTTAATGAAATTCATAAAATTTAATCAATGCCTCGCAAATAATAATGGGTATTACACGAAAATGCGCTCATATGTCCACGAAAAGAATATGCTGGCCACGCTAGCTAAAGTTATTAATAAAACTAGTCGTTTTTCTAATAGAAAATATTCGCCATTTGTTGTCTTTACCGACGGTGCTGTTTTCGGTTGAAACTTGTGAAATATTTTTAATAACACAATTTTCAGAAATTCTGAATCCTCGGGTCCGCTAAATTTTATCGCTCTTTCCATTACTGGTGAGGGTTTCCTGTCAAATCTTTTGTCCTTGCTTGCGTGGAACTGTAAATTGCATGACTATATGGTTCATCTCTCTTCTAGCTATATGTGCTACCGATGTGTGTTGTTAGGGTTGTTAGAAGTGATGTGATGTTTGTTTTGTGATAAGGCTGTTTTATTTGTGATTTTCCGGTGCCAACTTATGGCAGTAGTGACATTAGCCGTTTCCTTATTAGTAAAAATTCGGCATTTAGTAAACTAGCAGCCAGTGCTATCGTCGCTTGGAATTTACAAAATCTTCCGATTAAAACAATTTTTCAGAAAAATAGGTTTCTCAATTCCATTCTCAGTACTGATGGAAGTTTCCATCCTAAACTTTTGTCTGAAGTATTGTGGAATGTCAACTTCTTGGTTATGTCCTTATTTCCTCTTCGAGTTTCATGTGCTGTCCAATTTAGTTCTTTTTAAATAAGGGTCCTCAATAAGACCCACATGTTTCATTTGCTCAAAGCCATTTTGAATCATTGACTTGAGGAAGCCGTTGCATACCTCAAGTGATGTCGTTGTTTGGTTTGGTACAGTTCTTTATTTGTGATTATGTAGCGACAGGCCATATGATTCGAAGAAGTCTGATCCATAAGTTTCTCTCACTCAAAACTATTTTAGACATTGCTTTCAGGAGGCGATTTTATACAGCTGGCAATTTAAATATTTCTGAACGCGTTGGGCGCCATTCATGACATGTATGTGGACATCTTGATCTGAATAGGTTATTTAAGAACAGGAATCGAGTTTTTAGGCTAATGCCTTTGGCTTTGTAGCAATTGGCGGTATTGAGCGAAACTACTTCTGGCGCAGACTATTATCTATTCAATTTGCTTATCCCCTATACTAAATTTAGTATAACTGATCAATACAAAAACGTTATTTTTAAGTGTTTCATATTTACTAATTCCATATCCTGAATATTTATAATGAATTCATTTACGTGCCTGTTTTCATTCCAATTCCACTTCGTAGATTCTCTTTTGATAATGTTAATGTTAATGATCATAAGAGCCTTTTCCTTATAAGGAAACATTAAACATTTATTAACTAAGCTTCGAGTATTGCTGTTGATTGATAATTATCAAATCTGTCTCTTAAAACGATTTTTAATAAACAAAAACAGGTTTGTTCAGTCCAGTAGCTGTGTTCGCTCTTTGATGGAAGGTTTCCTTCCTAACTGTTTGTTTGAAGTAGCGTGGAATGTAAACATCTTGATTATGTTATTTATTCATATCAGAGTTACATTTTATATGTATTTTAGCTGAATTTTGCCAGAATCCGAAAATGACCTCATTTCTGTTATTTGGTACAGCTTCTTTTTTATGTTAATGCTATAGCGCCTGTCTACAAGGTTCGAATGAGTTTAGTCTTCGCCAAGACCTACAGGATTCACTCGCTCAGAACAATTTATAAACATTGCTCTAAGAGATCGGTTGTATACAGTTTACTGTTTAGATATTTCTGAACGGGTTTGGTGCCATGGATGGCATCTATATAAAAGTTTCGACCGAACGTAGTGATTTAAGAACATGTTTTCAGGTTAATGTTTTGTTTTTGCATCAGTTTGAAGTGTTGGACGAAACAGCATCTGGCGCAACCTATTCTTTGTTCAATTCGCTTATCTCTTCTACTAAATTTGTTATAACTGACCCATACGCTGAGTGTTTAGTTTTTACTAATTCCGCATCCAGAATTTGTTATCATGGGTTCCGGGTATGTGCCATCTGATTTCTTCGCCATTCCAGATCACAGTTTCTGTCTAGGAAAAGTTTGAGTCCTATTTCTTGAAACACTTGGTAGAGAATGTTGATTTTCTGTTCAAGATAATTCTTATCCGAAGAATGAATATTTATATGCTTAGCAGAACCCATCATCATCAGTTCATTAACCTTGGGATTCATTTGGGATATGTTATGGACTACTTAAATGATCAGTGCCCAACTGTTCACATGTGTGCATGTGAATGCGCGCGTCATAGTCTATCAAAGGTTTAAATATATTGGCGATCTCATAGCCTCTTTGTTTTAATCCTGATGAGGTTTGAAATCTGTCCTTTTTCGGATTCTCACCAGATATGTAAGATGTTGTAGATCGATAAAGTTCTTCTATTAGATCGAAGCATTCAGTGGATATGGAGCTTGGAAGGCGATATCTAATGGATGTGAAGAAAAAGTCAATATTGATGTTGTCATATGCAGCTGTAAGGTCGACATAGCATATATATAATTTCCTATTAGGGAGGGTATGAAATTCCCTCGAGTTTGTTACTCGGAGCTTTTCTGTTAATTCACCCTAAAATATTAATTGAACCCCAAATAAAAAGCAAATATATTTACTAAAATTCACACCAAATTCTCCCTTCCTTTGCTATCTGGACGGATTGACCTTTGCTATCGTCCAAAATGTGGGTAATTCGGGTGCGCTAAAACTGATAAACATGCCAAAAATAGATTTTTTTTTAAAATTGTAAATAATTCCTTGTAAGTACCTCGAATATTATCCGCACTTAGGAAATGTGAATAACACTAAGACTTTTGATAATTTTTCATTGTGAGGTTTGTTGTTGCAAGGCAAGCTAAACAAATTTTGACTTTAAATTTATAATTTCTAAAGAGTGCCAAAGCTTTGATAACAAAAAAGAAAAAAAATGACTTCAAATTTAAAATTTTGCGGGGGAATTAATATCTGCGATAAGTAGCTTTACATTAGTTAGGGTGGAGAAACAGAAATGATTATTTTGCTGATATATGGCATCATTGCATCCCTTACTACAGTGATTTTCAAAGACCATGCCGCAGCACACTAGTGTGCCACGCGGACCTATTAAGTGTTATGGCTTACATACATACATACATACATACATACATACATACATATATACATATATATATATATATATATATATATATATATATATATATATATATATATGTGTGTGTGTGTGTGTGTGTGTGTGTGTGTGTGTGTCTGTGTGTGGATGTGAGTAGTAATGATCCAGCGTTAGACCTTGAGTAAATGAATAAATATTAAAATTTTTAAAATAATCTTTTTCGCTAGACTTCGATTATGTTATTTCAAATACTTTGTGTTAATTTCATTTTTTTAATAAGTATTTTATTTTTTAATTTAAATTTTAAAATTTTCCTTTATTTGAATAAAATAATATTAACTTTTTTGTCATATTCAACATTCTTTAATTCATAATATTTATTTTATTTCTTAAAATCAACGGTTTTATTTCATAACATTTAAATGTGTACCTTTTAAAAATTTGCTAAGTATGCCGTGATATTTTCATTTGCACCTAGGCGTGCCGTTTCTTAAAAAGGTTGCGAAACACTTGTTTTATAGCCCCCTCAAGCTGGGTGGCCTTGGTCACTGCGCCAATACATTGTTGCATAGCTTCCTCGTGCTGGGGAGCTCTTGGGCGACGGTGTTGTCATATGCAGTTGTAAGGTGCATATGACAACACCGGTTCGACCATCACATGTTTCATGTGATGGTCGAACCAATTGTTAAGGAGGAAATACGTTTTTGAGTAACAAAAGATTAACAAGAGTTCTCCAATAATGTTAAACGTTTCTTCCGTTTCGAAAGATGATGTTTTCTTGTCATCAAAGAAGCAGTGATGCATAGTAAGTTCATTATTATGTTTGTATTATGTTTTATCTGGGCTAAAGTTGTATTCTTCTCTCGCGGCCGGTGATCGCTAGGTTCTTTTATACCAGAGATAAAAGAACTTCGGCACAGGGAATTTTAACTCACACGAATTTATTAACGCCGACGTATACATGTTCTAATTAGCCAGCGAGGTCGCTCTCTCCCTCCACTTGGAAGCCGTTTTAGACACGAAAGTCAACACGTCTTCATTGTATGACGGTTAAGAAACAACTCATTGAAAATCTTTTTATACCTTTATCATTCCCACGCTCGTTCAGCCAATCAAAATCGGTTTCCTTATTTTGTCTTCTATCTGACTCCTAAGGTCAACTACAGGAGGTCATTGCAGAGATACACTTCTCTAAAAAATAATAGTCTGTTAAGCTATTATTTAACACACTGCCTTGCCAGAACGAAGACCAAACTGGTTTGTGAGCTGTTGATTTTCATAAAACAATTTGAGCATATTTAGTACTTTCACCCTGTTGCCTCCAATTGTGATACCTTTAAATGTTTGAGAGTCTTCAGGTTTACCCTTTAGTGTATTAATGCGTGATAAATCCCGCTTTTTGGGGAGACATTTCTGATTCCAACGACTTTCATAATGTAGAGAAACTTGTTATCTTATTGTTATTGTATTGTATTGAATTCAAGATGAAAGTAAGCTTTTTTTAAAATGTCAGGTTATAGTTTGTTGTTCTTTAATTTTTGTAATAGCTTTCTTTATTTCCTAATCAGTACGTTCATTATTATGTTTGTACACGGACTTGGTAATGATTGGATGTATAAAGGTATTTGTTGTTTTTTGCAGGCATCTTTAGTGTTGAGTGATCAGGGTTGAAATGTGACTAAAAGTTTTTTTTGAAACCAGGTCATTTCTTCTGTGTTGGTTTTGAATGTATGATGTTGCGAGTTTTTTAAAAATTTTATCCTCATTTTAGCATTAGTGTCCATTACTTTTTGGCTTCAATAATTTGGTTTCTAATTTTTCGGAGATATTGCTTTCTGTAAGAGTCAAATAGTGTTTTTTTTAATTCTCTTTGTTAATAGTTTTCCATTTTGTTTTCATTTTTCCTCTTCTGTTTCTTCTTTCTTGCATCAATATGTTTTAACTCAATACTGTAGTCCCATGAGTGAATCCTTCTACATATTCTAAGAATGGTCAAATGCACACCAGCAAAGACTTTTTGATCAAGTTTTATTGACATCAATTTGGACTCGAGCTTATTACTTAATATTACATTAACACTTTCATTTTTATTGTCTTGGATGTTCTCCCTTGTTTTTTCGTAGGTTATGTGACCGGAAGAGAGCGATTCTGTAGGCTGTGGTGCTGTCAGTTTAGTTACAAGAAGGCTGTGATCAGATTCAAATTAGGATTTGTATCCTCCAACGTGTGTCACGCATTGCCTGATCCAATGATGCAACAGTCTGAGATGCTGAAATCAATAATCTTTTTTGTTATATTATCTGGCCTATGCACTGTGATGCGGTGTTTCATGTGATGATCGAACCAATTGTTAAGGAAGAAATACGTTTTTGAGTAACAACAGATTAACAAGAGTCCTGCAATAATGTTAAAGTTTTCTTCTGTTTCGAAAGATGATGTTTTCTTGTCGTCAAAGAAGCAGTGATGTTTAAAAACAGTCGTACAATTAAAATATATATTAATTCAGTTTTCTGTTTAATGCTAATATACAAAGTTTACATAATCCTGTCTAGAATTTCTATATTTTTGTTTTTGAGACAACAGTTTTTTTCCATTTGGTACATATGCTGATATCAATCGTTTCTTACAGCCATGAACAACAATGTCGGACGCCATCAGTTTTTCTGAATGTTATAAGATATTGTTTTTCAAATGGAGTTTTGTGTATTGCAATTCTAACCTCATTTTGTCTTTTCGAATTGGGGCCAGTCCGAAATGTTATATCCCAAATGCTCAATTGAATCACAACCAAGTCGATGCACGTCTTGCATACAGGCAACATGAAGTTCGTTATATTATTCTAAGAGGAAGTGAACCCTGGAACTATCTGATCCTGACTGGAGGTTTATTTGTCTTATTTTCTACTTGAAGGTCTTTTATATTTTGATTTTGTAGTCGAATTTTTAGCTTAGGTTCATCGGTGATGTGACTGAGAGGAATTTTTATTAATTATCAACAGGTGTGTCACCGAGAACCGCGTCTCTTTGTAACCGGCGTGATGGATGATGTAGTATTCAGTTATATTTTGGGTCTGTTCGGTTATGATGAAAAGTCATGAACAAGTATGTATACTGTAAAGCAATATGTTTATTTCATCCAACAGCTTTACTAATTGATGGTAATTAATTCGTTTTTTTTTTATAAATACGGTACCTGGTCACTGTTACATGACTTTATCAGACATTACTGGTTTGTAGAGAGGAATCATCACGTGACATTCATGTTAAGAAAACATTTGTTAATATGAACAGTTATAGTAAGCACACCTGATTGATGGGTCTAGTTTATAATACCCTATTTCATACCCTGACGTATGAAGCAGGCTAGAACTTATGAGTCTCGCGGATGCTGGACTTCTTCTTCCATGTACCGTGTCCCTTCCGCACGTTAACGATCAGCAGCTCTCACTAATTTCCTGTTTATTTTATCACTTAATAAATTTTCTTTTGTTATCTCTCCTAAAATTTACTCCACAATCCATCTACAAAAGACCGCTAGGTAGGTTTTGCTTTGTTTTCCTTCGCCTCTTCAATCTGTTCTGTGAGTATCAAATTTTCCAAGAACTGTTCTCATTATGCGACTGTAAATTTTATCCATCTCTTCCTGATTTTAAATATTAGTGTCTTCCCACCTATTTTCTCTAAAACTTCTTTGTTGCTCTCATGTTTGGTCCATACTATTCTCGGCATCCTTCTGTAGAATAACGTTTCTGTTGCATTCACCGTCATATAGGAGGACTGATATTACATAACAGATCAATACACTTTTATTAGTTTTTAACGAAATTTTTCTATTTCTTAATACTTTCCTTAACTTTTAGAAGGCATCTTTGGCTATACCAATGCGCCTTCGGATTCCAGTGTCACACTTTCTGTACTATGTTAAAACAATGTCCAGGTATTTAAATTGTTGTACTTGTTTGATTTTAGTATCGGCAATTTGTAATTTGCGTTTGGGACTTTCCTTTTGCTAACAGTAATTATTCTTAGTCTTTTCTTCTCGCTTTCTTTCAAATTTTGTAGGAGTTCCTGTAGTTTCTTTACTGTGCCTGCTGTCAACATTGTCATCTTATGCTGTTAAGATTGTGGCCACCAACAATAAATTCTAGTAGAACGTCTAATTCTCAAAGAACCACTTCACTGTATAGATAGAACAAGTCCGGTGAGAAGACAAAGTCTTACAGCCGTTTCCGTCTTTGTATATTTGCCTATCTAGGCCATGCTAGGCTATGTTATTTTCTGCTTCATTGGTACTTGTTTTTTAAACAATTGTATAGAGATTTACTTATGTTCGCTTACACTGCCATACGGCCCAGGGTATGAGGAAAATGACGAGGATTGCTATCTCGACTTCATGTCAAGTTTGTTGCTAATCCATATTGCATAGCGTTTGACAGATATTCAGGATTAAATTTTCTGATATGCGATGACCTTACTAAAACTTATTCAACGTTTCAGGAGAGCAAGCGACGATTCGCTAATCTCGATCCAACAGCCAATTTGAGCCTAGGACAAAGTGATATACAATCTACACGACAAATGACTCGGATGTGCGAACGACTGAGGTCAAGATTGTTATGTTGAGGATTTATAATGAACACGTTTCCGTGTTAATTGAGAACGAAGAGAAACAAAACATCTTTTATACTGAACATCCCACGTCACCGGTGAGGCCGTGCAAAACACTTAACGGAATTAAATAATCGTCAGATCTTTTTTGCCACAAATTTAATTATTCGTCTGCATGTCTTTGAAGCGTGTTATTGCAGCAAAGACAAACTTTCTGTTTTAAACGAAACAAAGGAAACATTCTTATGAAATTGTGCAACTTCGCAAACAATTGTATAATAAGCTTTGTCTGTTGTTGCTGTTGTTCTAAATAATAATAATAATAATGATAATAATAATAATAATAATAATAATAATAATAATAATAATAATAATAATAATAACTTCCAATATCGAGAGCATACGAATAAAGAAGAGTATCGTATTAATTCAAAAATTATCCTTGCTTGGCACCGAAAATTATCTGTGAAGGATGTTCTCTCTCTGAGGTCATAGAAGTTGATGAAGAGCAATGCTAATACAATATATCCCATATGAAAATATGTAAAATAATAATAATAATAATAATAATAATAATAATAATTGATTGATGTTAGATCAGACATAGCTCTCATCGCATCTGATCTTAAATGATAAAAAGTATTAATACGTACATGTGTTCCTTGTGAAATTAAAGAGGCTACAATAAATATCACGTTCAGGTCAACTTCACAATCTTTTTTATAATAGCCTTTGACTGCTGCTGATGTTGTCATAAATAATAATAATAATAATAATAATAATAATAATAATAATAATAATAATAATAATATTAATAATAAGAAGAAGAATAAGAAGAATTATGTTTAATGGGCAACATCAAAAAAATCGGAATAGACTTCGTTTCGTTTTTCTTCGTTGTTTGACAGAGCAAGTATTTTGCGCAAGATGTCCTCTCCCCGGCTGTACGACTTGATCAAGAGCAACAATAATGTAATATCTCCGTTACGAAACTGCGAAATTAAATAGTAGTAGTAGTAGTAGTAGTAGTAGTAGTAGTAGTAGTAGTAGTAGAAATGATAATGATTGTTTGATGTTATAGCAGGGATCACTTATTTGTGTTCTGACCTTAACTGATACTAGAAATGTTACTATGTCCTAGTTTTGTCTTGGGAATGAACATGTGTTACAGTAAATATCCCTTTCACTATCACAGATTTGCGTGTCAGTTGCCTGACATTAAAGACTTGGACATGTCCCCGAAGAAATGACACACTGCGCATTACCGAGTGATAGTAGTGGAGGGGATATCATGGTTGAGAGTCGAGAAGGTTGTTTTCATTCAAGTTTGAAGCACGGAGTAGCGAAAACGAATTGGGAGTAAAATTTAGATAAATAAGAACAACCTCAACCGGAGACCGTCTGAGTGGACTGAGTTCCTTTCCTTTGAGGTATTCCTAATTGGGTCTCATTTGTAACGTCATGTGTTGCTCTTATCACAATCTGTTACCATATTTGGCTGGGATGCATCTATCCTGAATATCATTATAAGAATGTGTGTCATGATGGATATATTGGAATTCGTATGTTTGTACCCAAGTGTCACCTGGGATGCTGCACACTCATGTAATAGCAGTATTACTAATTATATGCCTGGTATATCGTCATCACACTGGCTAATTTTTATTTATTTTCATCTAACGGACTCACTTTTCGAGACAAATATGCTCTCTCCAGTGGAATTCAAAACTATGTCCATTTGAGCAAAAGTAACCGTCGATATATGCGACGTGCCTTAAGCGACGTGGTAACAAAGACGCTATAACAACAATTTCAATTTACCAAGAGGTACGCTGGTTCGAATCCACCCAGGGAGTGCATATTTTTCTTTAATAAGAGCTCTCGAATATTCAGGATTATATTGTTTAAGAAATAGACCGAGCGCCTCCTCAAATATGAGAATTCTCTAAACATAACGTTTAAAATGATAAAAATCTGTTTATTTTATACATACATATATATATGTGTGTGTACGTGTATGTGTGTATGTGTGTGTGTATAAAAATAAAGATAAAGTTGGTCATTTAGCTGAAAGGCGTTATTTTCAGTCTTCTGACTCCAGAATCTCGTAGACGAACACTTCATTAATCACCCCGTCCCCTCGTCAGAGGCTTTCAACAATTGATTGTTTATATTTCTCATTTTTGCTTTCATATATGCAGTTTTCATTGTTTCAAGGTTGAGTTGTGCACACACACACACACATACACACACACACACACACACACACACACACACACACACACATATATATATATATATATATATATATATATATATATATACAAAAGTGAACATTGAAGTCAAAACTCAGAGGCGACAGACTGTTTCATGCTAGAGGCAATCATGGGCATGATGATTGCGTCTAGCATGAAACAGATTGTCGCCTCTGAGTGTTGACTTCAATGTTCACTTTTATATTTACATACGCTCTATCTCTGATATTGAGCACTTTATCCTATAAATATAGCACAAAAATTAAAACTATATATATATATATATATATATACACAAAGAGGAAAGACCATGATATACAGAGACAAAGATATAATTTCTATTAAGAATATAGAGTTCTCTCGTGGGACAGAGGACCACAGAATTAATAGCAACCCATTTCCGTTACGGTTTTTACTGCAATTTTCCGATGGTGCTGCTTCTCAAAGACCAACCAGTTCTGATTTGCCCTAGAGGTAGACTGGTTACAAACCAAGGCTAGAGAGTTCGACTTGTCCTACTACTAACCTCTAACTGGAGTAGTAGATAGATAGATAGATAGATGCTTAGGTGAATAAATAACTAGTTTTCCTATCTTCATGGGAGTAATGGAATAATCGTTGAAAAATGAAATCTTTATTTCCACGTGAAGTAATTTCGAGGGATAACTATATTATTCGGGTGTGTTATTTGAACATGTTAGGCAAATTGACAAATAAGAAGCCTGGCCTTCGAAACGATTTTGGGTCGCACACCTTCACATTATGATCAGGGATATAAGCTGTTAAGTCGACCCCGAAAACATCATTTTCATCTGTCGAATGGCGACAAGAAGAAAGATTTGGATGCCGCGAATTCGTTACAGCTAGGAAGCTGGTTGAGAGCGTTTTCAAAACGGCGTGGATTGATTACGTTCAGCTCTACTAAATAACAATCGGTCGTGATTCGATGAGGAGAAATATCACGAATGGCGGTAAAGTTATTAGATGGCCCAAACTTATCGAAGCGACAAATGAATAGAGGTATAGCCACAATGCTTAACCAAATTCGGTTGGCTTCCCAGAAATTTCAGATGCCATTAATCAAGTTTTATTTCGTATTTAACTCCCCCACCCCAATAGAAGGCTAACTAGCCACTCACGATAGTTACTGAATGAGGTGTATAATATGAATATAAAAGGAAGAGAATGTTTTAAGGATAAAGTAGATAGAGAGCGATGGCACCTTAACTTGAAGGGGTTAATATTTTAATGTTCAAGGGAGCATCCACGCGGGAGCATGTTCCACAAAATATTAATTTTCGGGAAATAATTTCTGTCCGGAATACGGAAGGAATGTTCGGTATTTGATTCCGGAGATATAGATGGAGAGTTCTAGCTGTAAAAAACTGAACTGGTGGAACTAAAGGGTGGGGTTCACCTTAATATTTTTATTGGAATAGTAATGAGAACAATGGGCTTGCTATGTTGCATCTGGAATAAAAACGCTGTACAGCAGAAACTAATTCATACCATCCAAGAACGCATAAAAGATTTTGAACTCTCTATAGGCTGGAAAGTCAGGAATAGGCAACTCTAGTCCTGACATGGCAAGAATACTCTATTTTATGGTCTAATCTGACTCGAGATGAGGTAAAAGGCATGGTAGAAAGATCCAGGTAGTTTCTGGGCCAATACAAATAGTCGACAGTTTTCCCATCATCTTTAGCCAAGCATCGTATATATATATGAAGTTTCCAATGAACTTGAATGCGAATAGTATCTGTCTATATTTCTGAGATGAGGTATTATGTACACTATTTACATTATTCGGGCTATTGTCCTCATCTTTGTCGCCATATTTATTCCAACGTTTCGGCCATTGTACGCTCGAACCTTGTTCAGGTGGTTGGAATGTCGAACTGAACCCTTTATTTCGCTCACTGCAGTAGACTGTTTTCAAGTTCTCAGGGACACATGGCACTGTGGATAAAGGCGTTGGTTAAATCCAGTGACAAGACCTAAAGAGGGTGAGTTCAATACCCGGTTAAAGCAGTGGAGAACTTGGAGAGGGGAATTAACAGAAGATAATTGATAACTGACATCCATTAAACATCGCAGGTGAAACTAGAACAGTCTACCCCAGTGAGCGAAATAAACGGTTTCAACCACCTGAAGAAGGCCGGAGCGTACAACGGTCGAAACTTTGTAATAAATATGGCGACAAAGATGAGGACAATAGTCCGAATAATGTAAATAGTTTTGAATGCGAATAGATGTTCGTTGAGAAAGCGAAATTGAAGATGAAGAAAGGAATATTTTAGAAAATTATACCACGATACTTTCTACCTACTAATAAATGTTAAATATCAAATAAAATGATAATATCAAAGAAAAACAGGTTTATCTATCTATCTATCTATCTATCTATCTATATATATATATATATATATATATATATATATATATATACATAGTAGCTGGCCACTCGTATTCGAGGATACCCGTCTACTAGGGCGGCTAGACAATCCCTATGGCAGACGCCTACTCTGTGGTTTATATTGTAACTATGCTGAGCAGACCTTAGTCACAGATTTTGTGAATGGGCACGTTATCTAGCGTGATCAACAATGTGAAAAATGCCAGCACGCTAAAAACCTCGCTCACGATGACCAAAGATTCCGTCTACCCAATTCCAGACACAAGGTTTGGGTCAACCTGTGGCAGGTATCGCAGCGCATTCCGGGACTCATGATAAAAGGAGCATTTGGTTCGAGGGAGATTCATCCGTATACACACTTTCAAGGGACGGAAAATATTTGCGCGAGTTTCCTTCCAGAATTTGCCATTTCCGTCCTCTTGCGTTCCAGGAAGTTCAAGCGGATCGGCATTCCCAGGCCGCCTTCGACAAGATAGAATATGTAGATCTCTCAACATACCCTAGGAGACTTGGATCGCCAGAGGAAGCCAAAAATGTCGCAAAATAACTCCAGTAGTTCGGCATACGGAAATGCAAAAACGGAGAGTCGGTAATGGATACTTGGGTAGATGTGCGAAGCGCAAACTTCCTCCCGCCCCTTCAAGGATATATTCCTTCGAGTCCACGGACGACCTGCTTCTTCGACATTCTTCCGAACCTCCGACAAGTTCATCTCCAGCTGTAATTCTGGGCCGATCCAGACACCAAATTGATCAGCTAGCATATTTGTCAACTTTTTCAATGATCAGGCGAACCAAATTAAGGTTTTCCTGAATAGTTCTGCTCCTCACAGAACCAGTCTCCTCGGGACTAATCATATTATTCAGGACAAGATCCAAACAGTTTGCTATGACCTTCGCCAAAATCTTTAATTCTACATTAATCATAGTTAAAGGTGGAAAAGCCTCACCAATGGCCTTATTCGTAGTCGCCCGTCCCGCAATGTAACGCTCGGGATGCCTCAATTCAGCGGACAAGTTCGTCGCCTCGAAGGCCTTCTTTTTAACCGAGCCTTAACTACTTGTGCTTGGTCCTTCTTGACAAGCAAGGAGGCTAGTTCGTTCCTAGCTACGGATACTTCCCTACTTTCTCCCGATCTGATGGCATCCTCTAATCTACACCCGGCTGCTGTTTGCGCTACTAATCTATCACGATTAAGCCGACGAGTATAATCAGCCGCAAACTATCTTTTGACAGACTTAGGGTAGGCTGACCACTTATTCCCGACTATAATCCCCGTCAGTTCCCACATTAATATTAGTAAAAACTGGTGACGGAAATCCTTCATCTCGAACAACGACGTGTCGAACTTTCCAATAATAAGTCAATCTACTCTTAGGCTTATCTAAGTTTACTCGAACACGGATGAGTATATGTTCCGTGTAAACTATCGAATAGAAACTTGGACATCCTAAGAGTCCTAAACTGACTCTCTTTACTAGCGCCCGGTCGCTATATATCGTACTAACTACCGAATCCGGACCGCAATTTCTTGTCCAAGTCCACACGAATCCCTGATTCAGGATACTGAGGTCCCGTCTTCTGATACTTCACTCTGTCCCTACCAGCGACCAGCCAATCCCCTTTAAACTTCTCCACTACCGCACTTGCGGGTGCCGATGTCATAACAGAGGAAGTAGACGCTGGCATGCACTTTGTTGAGGCCAGGCAGAGAAGGATTTGGGTTTACAGGACCCCGAATTCCAGAGATCTTCTTTTCTGGGAAAGAAAGGGCCAGGTAACCAGTCTGACCGCACTTCCATTACTCCGGTTTTTGAGCCATCCTTATCACTGTCATAATCCGTCTCCCTTCAACTAGACAGGTGGGAATAGATGTGAATGACTGATTGGCCAACATTATATAAAAACTACATTCCCTATGCTTTCGCTAGAAGACATCTTGAATATTGCCGTACTGTTTGAGGTACAGGGCCAGATGCTCCCCCTGTATATGCGGAGGGACTTCAAAAAATGTCATCCTGAGTATGAGGTCTTTGGTGATGAGCTCTATCCCCACCACCACCATACACTCCTCTGACGAGGGCAACTGAATGTCCAACATAAAAAACCCGGAGCCCTTGATAATTTGATCCGGGTATACCCCAAGGACTTCAGAGACTTCTTCACAGTCTTTTTAGTGGAACAACAAATTTTGCGCAAGCGCCTTTCGAACATGAAAACGGACACTTAGCTTTACAAACTTCTGTAATTCCTATTCATCGACAAAGAGGCAGCAACCATTGATAAAATGCGTATAACCCTTTTCCAGAGACTTGCACATCGGTGGAGACCTCCCGCTACAAGGTGATTCCCCGGACAATGCTTTATCTGTTTGATTTTCCTTCTAGCCACCAGCTTTTCTTGATCTTTGTTTGGGCTGTTTTAGGCCACCATTCTTTAATTCTACTTTTGGTCATCATCGGCCCCCATCTTTTATCAAACCTCATTGGTATTATGACTATTTTGGCTATCCATATATTAAACGTCATATTTCGTTTAAGGGTTGTCCCTGTTTGGGTTGTTTTCGGTCACCATGTTTTTCCTTCATTCATTTGGGATTGTGTATCCAGCGTTGACGATTTCTTGTTTATTGGATCGGCCTTTGAGACATACCACAATAGATTTTTCTTTAAAGACCGACTTTTATCGGCCATAATTCCTTTTCTTTCTTTTTTTAACACCAACTAATATCAAAAGTTCTAAAACTAAAGAAAAAAGAAAAACTTCAACAGAAACTATTTAATTTTTTTTATAATGAAACGAAGATAAATATAACAAAAACAAATAAGAAAGTAAAAATTAACGACAAAGAAAATCAGAATCAAAAAATCAAAAAAATCAAATGCTGCTTATACCAGAAAAAGAGGTACGTTTGACTTTAGTTAACAAGAAAAAATAATGTTCGGCCTCAAATAAAAATGGAGTTACACGAGAAAAAGAATAAAAGGATTTGAAAAGATTTGAAATTGAATATTCCAACTAAATAAACTTAAAAATAAAAGATACAAACGATGAATAAAATTAAACATAAAACGGTGTAAGAAATTTACGAAAAAACAAAAGGTTCGCCCTAGAGCAAGCATCTTCCAACTAAAAATAAGAAATGAATAAAATAAAAAGTTTAAACAAAAACAGTAAAACGAACAATAAATGAGTAAAAGAAACTGAAAGGCTTAAGCAAACCCCCCCCCCACAAAAAATACAAAAACAAAAACAAACTCTAGACTGGTGTAACTAAATATACGATAAAAAGAAAAATTCGACTGAGAGTCGAGCAGAGAGGGAAAATAAAAGTAAAAGGAAAAACTAAAACTAAAAATTTAAAAAAAGCAGAACAATTGTTTCAAAAATTAACAGATAAAGTCAAGAACTTAACGCAAAACTAAGGCTGTCTTTGGCGTACTCCAAAAAGGTGTTTATCAGTAGGTGTTTGAAGTGGTCTGTTACTGGTCAAAGAATTTACTCGGTACTAAAGCGAAGACCGATATTTATTTAGTAATAGTACAAAAAAGTGGCAGAACGCCAAAAGTGGGAAGGAGAAAGAATGTTCTTTTGTCTTATAATTAAACTTGCTAGACACAATTACTGGCCCAAACACACCACATTATTGCTTACACCAAAACAAAACATTCTTACCATTTTTACTACATCAGTGATAATAAATCAGAATCTCTATAAAGTCCTAACTAGTTTCCATATGTATAATTCTTGTCTGTGTGGAGAAAGGAATAAAAGATCAATTTAAAAATCTAAACCCCAGTGTCTACTTACATTATGAGATAATCTATTTACAAGAAACTAAATTAAATGGTGTTAGTCATAAAACTCCAACATATCGTTAATTGCGGAAGAAACATCAATTAACTGGCCGAAAACAATGCGGGACTTTAATAATATAAGCACACATTCGTCCATCACTCACTCAAACAGACACTTATCCAAACGCATCAACAAATACGAAAGAGTTAGACCAGAAATACGAAAGACATCCCTCATCCACTAGAGAACTAACATCTCTGGTCACGGGGGAGGGAGACTTAAATTAAGGAAAATGTGTTTAGAAATAAAAGGGGCCAATGAGCATACTAAGGTAAGATAAGTTACCCTTGAAGGAAGAAACTAAGGACAAACAACAACCCTAAACTAATTTAATTTCGGTCTGGGTTGCCAATTTTTAATCCATTTAGAACAATATCCTTATGTGTAATTGGCGTCAAATCGTTACTCTAAATCGGCCTCTCTTAATTGATACAAACGCACAAGAATCACTCACCTTTTTCCAAATTCTGATGAAGCGACCCGCCGACTTTTCTGACTTAATCTTGACTTTAAGTTTAAAGAACAAGATTATTTGGGAAGTGGTGAACTTATCGCCACCATACTATTCCTTCTGACGTGTCCTGACGTTCAGCCTTCGACAACGATAGTACCAATTTAAACAGTCAGAACTGGCTTCGAGGACGAAAAACTTTCTGTGCACCATGCGAAACATGGTACCTTCAATAAACAAGCACAATAGGACAACAACTCTGCAAAGAAACAAGGCGTGATCCAGGGTTTCTACCTATCCATCACAGCAAACGTAGTTTGGAGATTTTTCCAATCCCACCGAACACCTAGTATTTGGTCATATTGACTGAAATAGCCCGCTAGGTGCTCCCCTATTAACTGCGGAGGGACATCGAATACGGCTATTTAATCGACCGACACTCGTATTCAATGCGGATGATGTCTTTTTTAATCAGCTCGCGACAGGTTACATCCACACAATCTTCGGATGTGTTTAGCGATTCGTCCTACATGAAAAACCCAGTACCCTTAATGACGCTTTGAAGTTTGACCCTCAGGGATATCAATGATCGGATCATAGGGTCTTTCGTGGAGCGACAAATTTTGCGCGTCCTCTAGTCCACCACGAAGACCGATATCATTTTCTATTCGATCCTTTGTCATTCTTGCGGGGGGTGTCCAAACGCCCAATTTCTTTTAGGAGATATTCATAACTTTGGCACCTTTGGCGCTTTTCCAAAAATTCCGCGATGTTAATTATACAACTGTGTGGGACTTCCAACACGAGGACGATTCCCCAGGGTCGTATTAGTTGGTGCCTCCCCTGTCTTGGGCACACTCTTTTCTTTGTTGCTATTATCTTTATATTGGTTTTATTTAATACGTTGAGGTTTTTAGGATGACTCCACTCGCGAGCTTGATCTGGTTTTTCTTTTAACGAAAAGTTTTTTCCTCACTGATCGACTTTTAGTATTCTCCAATTATTGCGAAGCGGGAAAAAATTGTAAATCATTATTTAAAGTTGATTGGAGTAGTGAAAAGTAAATGTCAACAAAAAATAAATATTAAAATAATAAAAGAAATCTTCTACAAAGAAGACTTAACAGATAAACCAAATCAAAACTACAAAAAGACAGATAGGGAAAGAATTAACAATACAAAATAAACGTATATACTACACTAAAGAACAAAAAACTGTTCCACTTAAATCGACAAAAGTTAAATAAACTTTGCTAATTCACAATAAATTGAAAGAAATAAAACAATGAAATAAAACAATGTAAAATAAAAATCGCACAATGACGAAAAAGAAAATAAAGTTCGCCGAAAGGAAAAAAATAAATTCGGCGAAAGATGAAAACAAAAATTAAAGTTCGGCGAATAAACAAAAGAAATTACATAAAAGAGGGGAAAAAATAAACTAAAAACAAGAAACCTTAAAAAAAAACAACAAACAAAAGTCTGCGAAAAATAGAAGTTAACACAGAAATAAAATAAATGTCAGTCGAATTGAAGACAAATAAAGATAATGGCCAAAGCCGATAGTAAAGCTGATATAAAAAAACCTGAAAAGATAATTCCAAAAATTACATTCAAGAAAAAAATGAATAAAGTAAAAATAAACCCAATTAACTTGACGTACAGTTTTGGGGCTTAAAAAAAGTCCTGTGTACGCATTTTCCAGAAATGTTTACGGTCGAACGTAAACTTAAAACAAATCTACCGGTCTGAAAATAGGTTAAATCTCGTCAATACCGGGACTTCAAGGGTACCGTAGCGAAAAGCTCATCCAAAAATTACCATGAAAGTAATTAATGAAAAGACACAGAGAGACAACCACTCAGCGGTGGTTATGAGACTGGTGCCGAACCGCCAGATCAGGACCGATAATATTGCTGATTCTTCTTTGGATCTTCTCAGGGATCTCAAGTTAGATAGAAGGAGCACCAGACTATATGTGGTATCAATATTCTAAGCATGGTCAAATGGTAGACATATAGATATGTAAGATAGATTCTGGAGAGAAAAATATCTCGCACGAAACAATGAACCGATTTTCTTAGCAGATAACCTATCAATGAATACAATAGTATTTTCACTTCATGTCAGCTGAGAAAGTTAGCTCGAGAAGGAAGTCACTTTCCTAGAGGATAGCATCAGCCATGCTGATGGTAGGTAGAAGGGGTTTTCTCCGGATGGTTAATGGAGAGATGTTTAGTTTGGGGGGCACTAAAATTAGCAACCAATCTTTTGCACCAGTTAACAACGGCCTTTAGGTCGTTTTGGACATCGGCTGTTAAACGTTGCTGGACTGATCAGCCTTACCATCGATGGAAGGGTAAATAGTTCTATATTCAGTCTAGATGCAAATTGAGAACTGGTGTTATCGGGAGGACCGTTAATGAAAAGTAGGACCAAGGAAGGTCCCCTGGGGGAAACCCGCGTTAGTATCTAGACGAGTGACCGTTCAGGATAACTTTCATTTCGCGATTTGATAGGAAAGACTCGATGAGTTAAAAAATGTGCCCGAAGACATCGTAACTTTAAGGCTTGTGGATAAGATCTGTATGCTAGATCCTGTTAAAGACTGTGAAAATATCCAATAGTACAACCATGGCTACACCGTCTTTATCTAAAGAATGATAGACTCTTTCCTCAATTATCAGTTGACCTGTAGAAACGAAAGACTTATTGCTTGTCTAAGAAAAGGCCCTTTGAAGAGAGATGATGAACAAATTCAGCATTGATTAGGGTCTCTAAGAGTTTCCCAAAAAAAGGCAGAAAGCTAATATACTGATAGTTGGAAGTCTCAGATCGTACGCCAGAGTTCTTAAACGCTGGAACAACAGACGATGACTTTCAGTAAGTGGGAATGTAGAAGGCATTTATTAGAGAGTTTGGAGACAAGATGAACCAGTTCGGGAGCACACTTCTTAACAATTACAAGGTTGCCATCGGTCCACATTCTTTTATGGAATTCTTGGTTAGAGATGATAGCGGAAACCATGGAAGGGGTTATATGCGTATCACTCAAGAGAGACTGAGTGAGAAGTTAGGCAGTCCAGATGAGTCAAAATTATAGTTTGAGGAGAATTTACGGCCAAAGCATTCAGCTTTATCAGCAGAGCATGAAACAAGTAAAAAATTTGACATTTTTGAAAAAAAGGAATTCATTTTTTACGAATTATCAACCCTTCGTTGGGTTATTCAAAGCCGAAACATATTTGGGATTTTAGGGGCTTACTTACTGTAGCCGATGTTTCTAAACTAACCCGGTTCAAAGTACTGAGCCAATCTTGCCGCTGCTTAACTTTGCTGATCGAACGATTGCAAATCATGATTTAAACAAAAAAAAATTTGAAGTAGGTTTATAAAATCGGCAATTTTCCCTTTTTATTTTATTATTTGCCAAGAGCTTTTCTAATCTTGCCAATTTCCAATACTGAAATAACTAAAAAAATCATCTGATTAGCATTAACTCACAGTAAATATAGATCCCTATAAATAATTATAGCTGTGAATTCCGAAATCATTTGCTTGAACAAAAAGCAATTATTCTAAAAAAAAAAAAAAGGATAAGAAAGTGATGAAAAACAAAGTTTTCTTGGCAAAATAATCAGAGGCATGTATCTCCAGACGAGAGGAATACTGGAGTTAAATAAATCGATAAAAATACATTTGGGAATGAAAAAGATTCTATTGTTTTGTGGGTATCTTTTTCTGTTAATTCACCCCAAAATATTAATTACCCCCCCCACTTGCGGTATGCAGAAGACTTGCCTGAATAACCTTCCTTTGTTGTTTACTTGGTAGTTCATTAAAGCCTTCTAAATGTCTCACGTCTTCTTGTTATCACTTCAATTTAATGAACTAACAATGCACAAGCTGGGCATAAACCAAGTATGGCTAAATTCCTCAAACCCGAACTTATTGATGTATCAGCGAAATCTCCCGCAGGGGACAAGAATTTCGCACACTGGTTCCGTACCTCAATGCTTTTATATTCTATCATACTGACGCTCTTGTTGACTTTGTTCTTTTTTTTTCTACAGTGTATGAATATAGTGCTGAATGTGATGATTACACGTCGGCTATAGACACACGGATGGCACATTATATAGAACCAAAAAACGAAGTGTTTGCAAAACATATTTTAGCCACTTGAAAGCAAAAGGAAGAAACAATAGACGAGCATGTGAAACATCTTCAACTGCTCAGTAAAGACTTCAATTTTAAAGCTTCACAAAATTGAGGTGACTTTGTTAGAGACGATTTTATTAGTGACCTAAGCTCGCGTACTATTAGGCAGTACTTGCTGGAAAATAAAACTCTAGACTTAAGTACGGCTGTCGATCACGCTATGGCCTTTGATGTTGCTCGTCTCTTTACAGCGACTGTAAATGCTATCACTGGGATTGGACCATCATCGTTCTGCAGGTCCCACGTGTGCCATTACAGCTCCAAAAAACAGGTCCCATTTTTGTGGATGCGTTAGTTAAAACCGCAATCTTTGCCCGGCGAAGGAGGACACGTTTCACAGGTGCCCCGACTCTATGCTTTCAGGAATTGATAAGTACTAACGGTAATAGATAAGAATTCTCGTTTTCCATTAGCATTCCCATCCCCCAAAAATGAAAACGAAAACCTTCATCCAATGTCTGAATCAGATAATATCTGTGTTCGGAATGCTTGCATCCATCCATTCTGATCGGATATATTCATTTCTGACGAGGGAGCTGCGAAAGTACCTGAAAAAATTAGGAATTGCAACCCGGAGGATGCTTTATAATTCACAAGGGAAAGGACAATGAGAGTTACAATGGCATTATCTGGAGACACATTACACTGACCCTGGCATCCAAGTAAGTTAGAGAATCTCAACGAGTTCCAGTATTATTTCAAGGGTTAGACTCTATTGTATCTCTATTCTGCACTGCCACGAACTGATCACAAAAGACTCTTACAAAACCAGTTCCGTCTTCCCAGTGGTCACGATTTATCTAGCGGGCTCTTTGTACTAGGATCGGTATTTGTACGTCGCCATGTCCATGCCAGTAATTACGATCCCTAGGTTGGCGAAGTGGGTTTGTAAGTTACGAATCTACAATACTTTCACATACGATACGCGGATTGATGTGAATCACAAGTCTCAATACGTAGTTTAACGTAATGAGACTTAATGAACTACCAAATAAACAACAAAGGGAAGTTATTCAGGCAAGTCTTCTGAATACCGCAGGGGCTTAATTGTTATTTTGGGGTGAATTAACAGAAAAGATACCAACAAAATATTAGCATCTTTTTCATTCCCATTTGTTCTTGACTCTCACTCGAAATTTGAGCCGTAGTTTTAGTTCATTAAAGCCTTCTAAAGGTCTCACGTCTTCTTGTTATTACGTCAACACCAAAATATAAAAAAAAATTATATTTAATAAAATTCACAGCAAATTGTCCTAAAGTATTGCACCCCGTTTGGGTTGACCTTTGCGATCTCGCAAAATGCGGGCGGCTCGGCTGCGCTATTTCTAAGTGTGGGGTCCACGTCGTATCACCAGTGATACGATATAACCACTCGTATCACTGATGATGATACGACCTCTGTGGTGATATGTCACCAGTGATACGACCTCTGTGGTGATATGTTACAAGGCAGGAAGACATCTAACATTCATGTAAAAACTGGTTCGATGGAATCTTTGATTCCACTTACTGACTAGGAAGACTTGAATGTTCCTGAACTGCAGAACACTACAAATTGAATTTAGTGGTTAGTGGTTCTCCTAAAAAGGAATCTAATAATCACTCCGAATTTCAATCGCAAACTGAACCCTCCAACCCCGCTTCTGTAATGGTGAAGCCACAAAGACGATCTGTAAGAGAAAGTCGTAAGCCCGTTCATTATCAGGAACTCTATGTCCTTAAGGAAGGAGAGACTGTGCCATTTAAAACACTTACCTGTTCCATTTATTCTTGACTCTTCACTCGAAATTGCAGCCATCTGGTTAGTTCATTAAAGCCTTCTAAAGGTCTCGCGTTTTCTTGATATTACGTCAACACCAAAATAAAAAAGAATTTCAGTGTAACCCGGATATTAGAGACACTGATATAAGAGAAACCCGGATATAAGAGAGATTTTATCTGGTCCGAAATTAGAGCCTGTGTTAATGTATATATAATAGACCAAACCTGGATATAAGAGAATTTCTTCTCCAGTCCCGACAACTCTCTTATATCCGGGTTACACTGTATATTTACTAAAATTCACAGCAAATTCTCCTAAAGCGAAGCCCTTCCATTGCACCCTGGTTGGGTTGATCTTTGCGATCGCTCCAAATGCGGAAGGCTCCGGTGCGCTATTTTTAAGTGTGGGGTCCACGTCCACGCTCACACCGACAAACAAGTCAAAAACAAATTGTAAAAAATTCCTTGTAAGTACCTCGGATATCATCCGCGCTTACGAAATGCGAATAAATTGATTTAAAATTTATAATTTCAAGAGTGCCAAAAATTTAATAAAAAAAACAAAACACTTCGATTTCTAATTTATAATTTCTTGTAAGGAATTAATATTTGCGATAAGTAACTTTGCTTTATTTGGAGTTAATTGAAAAGATCCATTTTTTTCTTAGGTTTCCTTTTTATTTCTTATTTTTTAAACAACAATAACCAAAATAATGATTACAGTATGTTCTTGCATATAAGTCGAATTTATGTATAGTCCGACATCTGAATTCTTGCATGAAATTTAACCCCCGCCCAGAAAAAATCATCTGTGTAATATATACAGATAGTTTTTTTTCTGGGTGTGTTAAAACTCACCAGTCACGGAAAATGTATGATGTTTAACTTCTGAGGGAATTTATCAAGGCAAATGATTCGGAGGACGAAAGGCTTTAGGTAAGATAAGTTTTCTTTTGTCTTTATACATATTGTTTTTCTACAGATATATTGTATCTCAAAATTTATATATATATATATATATATATATATATATATATATATATATATATATATATATATATATATGTATGTGCGTGTATAAGTAGTGATACTCAAATTATGAGATTTAATTTAACCATGAAAAAAGGCAAATGAACAAAGTAACGCAATACACCGAGGTTTCAACATCTTTATCAAAGTTGTTCCTTTATATGTAGACATCCCATGATGCAATGCGAATTGTCTGCACAACATTCGAATTGTATTCGTTGGTCAATCTCCCTAATGTTTTATACGATTTTTATTTGTGAACAAAACATATTAACACTGGCTTTTCATTACAGTGCGGATCGCCCTATTCAAGGCTCAGGAACCACTCGAGGCAGAATATTACATTAAAATAGTGCTACATTAAGAGGCAGTTTATACGGATAGGAGGTGAAAATAACGGTTAACCCTAGAATTGAACAGGTTAAGATTCTAGTGATCGGAGAGACAACCTCAGCAGAGTCTGTTGCATAGGGTAGTGGTTCATGGGAAGAAGCTGTTCGAGTGGAACTTACTTCTCACCAATGGAATATGAAGGGAATGTGGGTGGTTTGCGACAATCTAAGTGACATGGCGGAATCAAGAGATGTTATTCGTCCGACCACTTTCCATGGAACGAGCGATAGAGCATAGGTTTGCCATATCCCGCCTATCAGAGAGAGGTTGTATGGTGGAAATTAATTACTGTCTGATATAACACTTGTAGGAGAATGTCTATCATGGATTGTCAAAATGTACGAATTTATTAGGATTTATAGCTGAGTTGGCAAGTACTCAAGCAAGAATAGGGCCATTTTAGGAGAGGTTCCCTATTTTGTATGGGATGGCATTTGATGATTAATTAAGCGGTCGAAAGTTCTTGTGTGAAAACAGTAGAAAATAAGAACTTCGGAAAGTTTATTCAGAATTTTGCTACCTATGTACAACATTTAAAAAATGGAAACCTTTAATAAGAATCTAAACAAATAGACCTTGTTATTTTGAATTAAAAAAACAAACAAACTTGTTTGCACTAATGCATGCCAAATTCAGTCATGTGCCATGTGTGATACACACTTAAGCGATCATGTATCTTTCGATACATGACTGACGAGGCAGATTTTTTCCTGCAATAGGTTGTCATTTCTTTCTGCGGTAGACCAGTTGCCATCCAAGGCTGTAGAACCCGGTCTCTTCTGCTGTTACCCATATCAATCCTATTCTTCTACCACATACCTGGGGGTAGAAGAAGAGGATTCATACCTTTCCCAAGGGTATTAGCACGTAAGTGAATATAATGGATTCGACTGGAAACCGAACCAGGCTCTCCGATTCCTCAGTCCGAGCCACTATCCATTACTCCACCGTGCCTCAACTTAATATACTTTTAATTTCGTTCGAAGTAGTTCCCTTTTGTAGCCACATTGATGGAAGTATTCCTACAACACCTTTTTGGGGATATAGAGCAGCTGCCTCGTCACATTCACTTGGAGTGCCACGATGTTTTGAAATCTTGTTCCTTACAAATTGGATTTGATTTTTGAAAGAGAAAAAGTCGCAAGGGACAAGATCTGGAAATTATGGTGCTTTTCAGGCCTGATAAAATGTCCTTCATGGTCAAAAACTACTGAGAAACCCATGGTCACTGATGGAACCAATGTGGTGTGGTGTGCTGTGCTGTGGTGATAAGACCTCACTCTACACACTTTCATGTCAAGCACAGCTATCAACAACGGAATCGTAGCAACAGTCCTCATACTTTTTGATCATTCACTATATATATATATATATATATATATATATATATATATATATATGTGTGTGTATAATGTGTGTGTGTGTGTGTGTGCGTGTGAAGCAGATTTGATCATGTTTCAACAATGTTCCACATTTGAAAGCTAGAAAAATACAATAAAAATTTAAGCAAATAGACCCTGTCATATGAATTTAGCATAACTTTATATTCCAGCCACGTTCCCTTCGTGGGTCTCGGTATAAACGCTACTACTATATAGGCATCACACAGCTCCATCTTAAACAGACAACCATGAAAAGAAGTTAAACAATGCTCAACAACAAACAACTTGAAAATGGATAAAGAAGTGTTTGAAAGCGCTTGTGACAAAAGAAACTTCGGACAATTTTTACAATCCCTTACCCTAAAAATCCCGAAAAAATGTAACACTATTAGAAAAACTAAATAAAAAATCCAATTTTTCCCAGTCTTTCATGTTTAAAAGAAAGGTTGCTCTCCACATATATATATATATATATATATATATATATATATATATATATATATATATATAGTGAACTCTCCCGTTGTATGAGGGTCAGCAGCTCGGTTCCTAGGAATCAATAGCCAAACATCAGCACATATGATTGATTATAGTGGTGAAGGCTTTGTCCAGAACCAAACATACTTTTTGAGGGGACGAAAACGGAGACCTGGTGCACTATGTGCCACAAGGTCCCCAAACAACCCTCTGCAGGTTTTTGAATTAAGAGCTCTCCTTCTCCTAGAACAGTTGCCATCCAAGGCTATAGAACCCAGTCTGTCCTGCTATTTACCCATAGCTGGAGGGAGTAATGAGGATTTATACATTTCCCAAAGGTATTAGCACATAAGTGAATGTAATGGATTCGACTGGAATTTTAACTCATCTAAGAGTCAGTTGGTCACCGTCTGTGAAAAAAAAGACCATCATAATGCAATTAACTCCGCTAGAAATTTGGAAACAGCCTTCTTCTTGGCACTCGCGCCTGAAACCCCAATACGGACATTTTATAATATTTGGGTGCCAATCTGAAGACAGCGCCGAAGATGTGGAAAGTGTTGGATGTGTCTAATGACGATTACCAAGGTACGGCAGCGCGGAAAAAATTACTCCAATCGTTCTGATAAGAACTACTGTATTTTTTATGAGGACCTCATACTCTACACCGAGGCCTACATCGTCCCTTGAGGAGATACTGCTGCCCTGGTTCAACAGGTTGACTGTTGGAAGACCCTATGTCTGGCGAAAGGTCTCTCCACAATGCCAAACAAGCCGGAAAACACTTTCATGGATGTCAAACAATTTCTGAGACCACATCACCCATTGCAACTAGCCACCGATTTCACCAGACTGCAAATCGCTTGATAATTACGTGTGGTGCGCGGTTGAGCGTGAGACGAACAAAACTCATTGTACTGATAAGTCATTCTGGTGCTTTTAACGATAGGTTTTCCCTGCGTCTTATGCACTGATATACTTGTCGTTTTTATTTCAACTTGCAAATCGCATTTTTATCCTTTTTTTTCTTGAAACTGTCAAAAATTATCGTTATTTTTTCTTTTTTGCTTTTAATTTCTTTCTTTATGATTTTATTTTTCTTGATCTTGTTTTATAGATTGGCACTTCATTCCTTTTCAGGATTTTTTTCTTTCTATTTTTCGTTTCGTTCTTAGAATTTTTATTCTCAAAATATGGCTTTCATTTACCCACTTTCTATTTATGTTGGTAATTCATATTGTCTTTCTCTTGGAATCATTTTCTATTCTTACAATAGATTCATTTCTGCTTTACAGTGTCCTCCTAGCTATGTTTTTAATTTTTTTACTTTTCATTTTTTCCTTTGATTTTTTTTTCTTTCATTTGTATTTCCTCCGCTGATGTCTGCTTTATTCACTTTCTTCATTCTTACTTTAATCATACCTTTCTTTTTCTAAACTTTTACTTTTATCTCGCCTTCGTTGCACCCCCTTTTCTCTTTCATCCTTTTTCTTATAATTTTGTCTCTTTTTCTCTTTGTCTTCTTCTCAGTCTTTCTTCATGTAATTTTTTTCTTTTTTGTTTACGTCATTATTATTTATTCACTACCGTTGATTTTTCTCTCTTTCGGTTTTATTTGATACATTAGTATCATTTTTTTTGGAAATTCTTTTAAAATTCTTCTTTTTTTCATAAGTGACTAATGTTTTAAGATTTCGGTTTCTTTTCGTGCTTAATCATTATCTTTTCTTCGTTTCAAGACTTTGTTGTTTCGTGTCTTTTCTGTATTTCTTTCTTCCACCCAAATTATTCTTTCTTCTTGATAAATGTCTGTTTTTCACATTTTGTTTTTTGTACTTGTTTATTTATTTTTTTCATCTAAACCTTCAACTCTCTTCTTTTATTTCCCGCGGCTTTCTTTCTAACCTTTTGATAAATATATATTTTTCATACCCAAATTCCCCATGTATAATACGCATTTTTCTATAAAAAAAAATAATAAGCAAAATTATTGGTGCGCATTATGCACAGCTACAAAAAATCTTTAAAAAGATGTTTCATAGGTCAATTTCAGTTGTGAAATGACTACCCACCACAAACATACGACAATTTGACACTAACATTCGGCGATTGCCACCCCATAGGGATGCCAAATACAATTATATGCACCTAACAATGCTTACAAATGTTAAATAAAATAAGAATAATTATAAAACTAAATTAGAATATTATTATTCTATATTTAAAACCATTTTTTTTAAATAAAAGTAGGAAACACTGGCCGTGATGAAATTCGAGAGGTACAATTTAAAGGGTTTGATTTACCAAACAAGGGGTGCGTATTTTGCGTGAGAAGAAACATTTTCCAACACTTTCATCAAAATTTTAGGTGTGCGTATTATACATGGGGAATTACGTTGCTTGTTTTTTTTGTTTTTCTTTCTTCAAGGTTTTCCCTTCTCTTCTTTTATATACTAAATCGCTTTCTTTCTTTTTGATGAATACATTTCGATCAGTTTTCTTTCTTTAGCCATTATTTTCCGTTCAATTTCTTTCTTTTTTTTCATTTCCTAGTGGAACTAGCATTCCTTCTATCTTTGGTTCGCACCATTCTTTCATCGGAACTTTCCCTATTTCATTCCTTCTTGGAATTTTTATCACGAATTCCTTTCAGTTAAGGAAACGCATCGCAATCTGTTCCTTCCAACATTAAACAATTCTTTCTTCCCGCTTTTCAAACTATTCTCTCTTTCCATCTTCCTGTCATTTTCCCCAATAGCAAACAATTTAACTTAATAAAAAACACGAAGGGAAGATTGATCCCACATAAATACACGCATGCTGACACCCACACACAAATAATAAAAAAAGAGAGAAAGAGACAGTGAGATAGAGAAAGAAGAGGGGCTAAATAACTCATCCACTAATTGAACGTACTTGGGCGGTTTTGATAATCATTCCACTTTGTCAGTAGCCAGTTTCATTTTTTGTGATGTTTGACAAGTTCGGGGCAGATGTTTTCTGTCTAAATCCGGTTACACTCACCGGACCTTACCGTAACACGCCGGTTGGGCTTGACGGTTAACGCTACTGTTTTAAATATCACAACTCATACTGTGCCGTTCCACAGTTAGATATTAATAATTACTAAGCTTTGTACGCTGCAAGGGCAAAGTGTAGAAGAAAAGAGAGTAGGAAGATAGTGCTACGCTGAACCCACAAGACAGTAAGAACGGCTTGTTTGAAAAATTCGCATCCAAAATCATGGTTTCTAACAGTTGAATGAATTTTAAAGGTAAATGTATTTACCTAGTTTAACAATATACAGCAGATAGCCTCATTAGGGGAAAACTGTTTTTCAAACTACCACTTAAAAAAAGTACTTAAAATTTTTTTTTTTAAATTAAAAAAAGTACTTAAAAAAATTAAAAGATTAAAAAGTGAAAAAAATAGTACTTAAACAGTAATTAAAAAGTACTTTAAAAAAAGTACAACAGATAGTCTCATTGAGGGAAAGCCGTTTTTCAAACTAGCACTTAAAACAAAGAATTTTAAAAACTCGTTTATAAACACATGATCAAATAATCAGGGTGTTAAACCCGAGTATGGTTGTCACTATGGTCGATTTGTGAAGTAGGTGATTTCTTGATATTTGTTTCGGTTGAAACTTTGACATCTAGCGCCGTGTTAACTACCCCAATCCTTAGGGAGGCTATACAAATACGTGCTTTTTTTTATAGAAAAGTTGGTTGGTTTGGTTTATTTTGTTTTACGGCATATCAACCTCAATGTGTTATTTAATGTCGACAAGATTTTTTATTGTTGGTAATATTTTGTTTTCAAAAATGTATTGCTGGTAATAGTTTTTCTCCAAAAATGTATTGCTGCTAATATTTTTTCAAAAGCTGGCAATTTTTTTTTCAAAAATGTATTGATGGTAATAATGAATTTATGGATATAATTTTTTACAAAAAATATTTCTGGTATTAAAACCTATTTTTAAAGTTTCATAGAGTTTTTACCCTAGTTTAGGGGTTAACTATTTGTTCATGGGTGGGACCCTGAGAAGTGTTACCACCACGAGTCAGGGTGTACCTCCGAACACCATCAATTAAGAGAGGTGGTTCCCTGCTCCTCAAAACCCCCTGATCGGATGACTTGCTTTCTGATGTAGTTTATCATCTTACCCAGAACGCGGATGTAGTTTATCGTCTTACCCAGGACGCGGACGTAGTTTATTTGTCTTATCGAGGACGTGGATGTAGTTTATGGTCATACACTGGACAGTAGAAAAGTTGATTCATAGTTTTGTGCAATACAGTTTTTCCTCTCTCCAGAACCTATCTCGCAAATTTATAAGTCTGCCATTTTTCCGTGCATTGAACATCGGTGCCACATCCGGTCTGCTGATTCCGCTATGTTTATTTTTTATTTGATTTCGAGTGAAGCAAGCCAGTGTAGCCACTAACACACAAGAGCCTACTGGGTGTGTGGAAGAATTAGAAAACAGAAACATTACTAAGGGGCGAGAACAAAACAAGATTAATCAACGAGACAGTAGATTGCGATTGACATTGCATTTAAATTTTTGCGACTCAAAGTTGGTTTTAAAGAATGGAGTCAGAAGGCAGTTCCATAAGCGGGAAGTGTGAGAAAAGAAACTGTTAGCATAGAATATACGGTTACATCTAACTCAACTGTAAATTGATGAGATCTCGACGCCAGTACAGTACTGCGTTTAAATTCATAAATCCAGGTATGAAGACCTCATCTGTATGTAGCCGAGACACCAGATCAGAATGAATAGTATTGATGATTCTTCTTTGGATTTTATCAAAGGGCTCTAGGAAAATAACAGTGGTACCGTGCCATATGTGACAGCAATATTCTAACCATGGACGAATGGTAGACTCATAGATATATAAGATAGGTTCTGGAGAGAAAAATGGTCTTGCACGACACATTGAATCGACTTTCTTATTAGCTAGATATTTCTGACACGATACAAACTAAAATCAGCAATGTAATTCCTCGTTACCTGGCATCTTGGCTTCAACCATATTCCCACGGCGAAAAATAACTATGGTGATTTTTCTAACGATCTTTGCTATCTCGACTTCACGAGTTTAAACACGGTACTACGATGGCATGCATGCCTTATCTTTTCACTTTTGAAATTGCTAGATGTATCTCTGTTTCTGTCGCACTTCTCGCTTGTGGAATTCCCTTTCGGCATCATGTGTCAATTGTGCTATTTAAAAATGTGAATGTAACGTCAATCGCCATCTTGCGTCTCTTTGAATCTTGATGTTTTATTGTTCTCTTTCTCCACCATGAAGTTTCGACTATTTATTTCCCCGTCAGATCAGTTATGACCCCTGAATATTAGTGGCTTTATCGACACGAAATTATTAAAATAGTTAAAAAAATACATTGTTGGGTCTATCACAAAATTGTGGAAAATCTTGAGAGGAATGCTGGTTACTAGCAATCTTCTGTCTTTTCCATGAGGCCGGATAGATACATGCATAATTTCTCATGGTCTATTCTATTTTTCGATTTTCGAACAAGTTCCAAATTTCCTGTTGTCCGTTGATGTATAACAGATTTTCCTGAAGGAAGTCAAGTGTAAAGCCTACTAATATGTACCGTTGCGGCAATCTTTCAAATAAGGAGGCTCTGAAAAAATAGTATTTGAAACCATGGCGTTCGCCAACGGTTCGAAAACGAAATTCGGAAATGCCTAACATCGACATGGCAATTTCTAACAGAATATTACAATAAGTCATTTAAAGTGTCATCTCAGAGTATGATGGTTTAGGAAAAGCCTTTCACAGGTTATCCCTTTTCTTTTGTTTCAACCAATTCGTCCCAAAAAGACGCAAGGGACTACTGGGAGTGAAAGAGAATGAAAAGACTTTAGGAGAAACCAGAAACCCGATCCTACACAGGGATAAAAATCTACTCCTGTTCAAAAGACCAGGGAGAAGCATAATCGTAAATTCTATTTCTGTTGCCTTAAGCTAAAGTTGATTTAGCCTTAAAAAATAGAAGGAATTAATTTAAGTCCGTTGCGAGCTTACTTTTTGTACTAAAATAGATATCAATACAAGACTCGAGAGCCTCTCAAGTTCGAGGGTTTCTCTTAAAATTGTAATGATAAATTAAGGTCATGATAGGAATGAAAGTAGTGGGACTAAGAATGGAAAATTATATTGATAAGGAAGATATGTAACTATTGATTCTTGTCTTGAAAAGGTTAAGATCCTAGTTTTTAGAGAGAAAACTACACGAGAGCCCGTTCCATGGAGTGGCACTTCAGCTGAGTTTTCCTTATATTCGGCGCGTGAAGTAAATGAGGCTGTTTCGACTCCGTGGAGGTACCCTAACTGGAAAGATCTGGTGTAACTAAAGACTGGAACTCATCTAATCCATTACCATAGAAATAGTGACCGTTTAACGGACAAAAACGCATAAAATATTTTAAATTCTAACAAGGCTAGAAAGTGGGGGTTGAGAAGTTTCAGAACGTGCTAGATAAATCTTCTCACCAGAATCTTTCTTAAATATCTATAAGTCTAAGATTTGTCCATGTTTTGAATATTTCTGCCACATGTAGTCTGAAGCTGCTATATATTTAAGGCTTCTTGATAAAATACAAAGAAGAATATGCAATGTTATTACCATCTGGCATCTCGGCTACACTCACATTTCCACTGCCGTAATGTAGCTTATCTGTACCTTTTTCTATAAATACATTCATGGTAATTATTTGGATGAACTTTCCTCCATGTAGGATTTATGATTTTAAGCGCAGTACTAGATTGATAAAAGTGTCTCTTTAATTTATCGTTAAAGTGGCTTGGTGTAACCGTATGTTCTATGTTAACAGTTTTTTCCCATTACAATTATCGCTTATGGAACTATTTCCTGGTTTCATGCTTTCCATTCAACATAGATCTTCAAAAATTTAAATGCAATGTCAATCGTTATCTACTGCCTTCTTGATTCTTCTTTTTTAATGTTCTCTATCGTTAATAGTGTTTGTTCTCATATTGTTTAATACTCAGTAACAACCTGCATCTTAGTGACTGTATTGCTTTGCTTGGGGTGAAATGATTAAAAAATCCATTTTAGGCTTAATCTGACTTGTAAAAAGCTTCCCCTTAAATTTTGTCGTTATATGTAAACAATTACCTAATTAATATAGCTAAGGCAGAGGCTATATAAATGCCTGAGCAGTAAGGGTGGCGCAGCTGTCGCTATCCGAGTATCGTAGGCTGACCGGCAGGGTGATTCGCTCCTCTGTCAATAATATTCGCTCAAGCCCCGATGGGCATCCCCCAGGCAGTAACTCTCACTCGAGAAGGAGTTGCGGATATTGCCCGGCGCCCGAGGCGTCCTCAAAATGAGGAAGTGCCGAGGAGGCATAATAATTTTTCTGCGGTTTGACGTTAAATCTAAACTGACCTTGTGTCACATTCGTGGGTGCATTGAAAAATCAATCTCTCGTTTAGAAAGAGATAGACTGCTACCACTGGACTAACAAATTATGAGCGAAAGCACAGTTCATAACGCATTTGAAACACAAAGAAACCGAGGCCGATTTGATTCAGCGATTTCAGTCGCCGTAATTAAGCCTACTTAGAATTCATCAATATTTACAAGAGTACTTAACTGAGAATACCAGAAGCCGTAACTAAACACCACACCTGCCAGAGGAGATCCGATTAGAGACAAAAAATGGACGGGACTTACAATCACGTGAACTATGGAGGGGCGCAGATTTTCTTATACTTTCACGGCTATTTGCACAGCATTTGATATCTTTTAAGTCCCCTGGGCTTCAGGTTTGCAAAAACTTTACACTTGTTTTGACGTTTAGGGGTTTCTATGCTTCTACTGCTTGGAGACCTCTGCTTTCCTTTCTTTCCTCGGTGTGCTGTCTGGAAGATATTCTAAAGATGGCGTCGCTTGTAAGCTCCTAAGATAATTCCTAGATAAATCATTTTCGTTATTAGCTTTTGACCTGTTTTTCTTTATCTCATTGTTCTTACTTTTCTATCAAATCTTTCGGGGTCGAATGCTTTCCAATCATTAAAATAGGCAACGTGTATCTGAATAAAGTATTAAATTCCGATGAGATTTGATTTCGCGGCCGATACTTCAGATGAGACTCGTTTTATATAGACTAGAAGAAGAGCTAATGAATGTAACGTAAACTTTGAATATATCGTTAACCCTATCCCAGGCAATGGTTTGTCTTTTTTACCCACTCAATTGATACTGCTTCGTTTGTGGTTAAGGCTTCATCTACCGCAAGGAAAGTTGGTTCTCTGTCGCGCCAGAAAGTTTTTCTTGCCTGAGTCCATCCATTCAAATCTATAAATCAACCGTTCGCCCTTGAATGGAATACTGCTGTCATATATGGTCTGGAACCCCCGCTGTTGGTCATAAGGTCCTCGACAAAATCCAGAGACGGATATGCAGTGTAGTTGGCCCTGATCTGGCATCTAGTTTACAGTCGCTCTCTCACAGACGTGCAGTTGCCTTCTTCTGTATTTTCTACAAATACTTTCACGGTAACTGCTCCGACGATCTACTTGCGCTAGTTCCCAGAGTGCATGAATTTAAACCTACCACTAGGTCGGCATCTCGGTCACACCCTTTCCTTGTCGAAACGGTTAAATGTAGCCGTCTCTTCTACTTCAACAGCTTCGTGTCTCGCACTTCCCGTCTGTGAAACTCCCTTCCTCTTACTTGGTTCCCTGATAGCTATAATCTCCAACTATTCAAATGCAATCTCAGTCGACACCTCCAGCTGGCTTGATCCATTCCTCGTCCTTCTCTTCGTTCTTTCCTCTTTCACCCTTCTTTACTCTTGCTACGACTCTCTGTAAACCCTTGCGTTCTAGTAGCACTCCCGCTTTGCTTGGGGTGAAAAGCTTAAGAAAAGGCATTGATTTGAAACTTCATATATCTAAAGAAAGAAAATGTTGAGTAATTCTAAAATAATTGCGAATATAGTAAATACTCCTTTGGTTGCTTAATTGCAGGCGTTAATATATTTTTGCTGACATTTTTTTACTGAGTTTTTTGTCATTTTAGAAAATTACATATCGTCTGATTTCGTCTTCTGATTCAGATATTTTAGGGCTTCACTATACAAAGAAAATTCAGCGAGGAATCTTTACATGGTAAATGAAGCCCTCCCGTTGCGGAAGTTGGTCAATTTACTTCTTATAGTCTCTGGTTTTGAGATGCCACAAGCTACAGACGCATGGAAATTTAAGAGAAAAAGAGAAAAACGTAATTAAATAATCCTGAAAAATTCTAAACATTTTAAACCATTATTTAGGGCTCTATGGCATTTTTAATTTGAAGGGGAGAACCCCCCCCCCAAAAAAAAACACCTTTCATTATCATCATTATCATCATCAAGATTATCATCATTCTTTATTTAGTCACCACTCCCATCATTTATAATTTAGGTTTATGATGACATTCAAAGCAAAATAGTGCAATGGCTTGCCGGTTTCCTTTTTGATGTTGAGGTTATCCCGTCCCTCCTCCTAGAACTTCCTCCGCCCGCTGATAAAGCCGTTGACCTCTGAGTCGCAGATCTTACAACCAGGCTAGCGACTGACTGATGGCCGCTTGGCACATGGGAGTCGTGTTCCCCTTGACCCATACGACTTTCTTAAAGTCATGTGTGAGAGGGGGACGTAGGCCGTAGACCTGTACAGTTCCGCATCCCAATTCACCTGGGTAAATCATGATCGACCGCTTCACCGCAAAGTTACTGACACTGACGTTACAACCCATGAACACCACCTGTTTCTCACAACTCTAACACAACCTGCCTGTGATATAGGTTTGGTACAATTTTCATAAGGGCTTTTTGAGTGTACAAAACCTAATAAATTAACGTAATTATTTCAAAACTTACTATTATCGCTATCACGATACTATTGACAAAAATACTGGCTAAATTCTTCACACCTGAATTTTTTTTTTGACCGTCCTGGTTATGACGATAAACCACATCTAATAGCAATGCTTCTGATCACAGCCTCTACATAGAACGACCGTTTAATTGCTGGTGTTCCAAGGTCCACCCTGACCTGGGGTGGTAGCACCTGTTAGGGTCCCAGTTATGGGTAAATAGTTAATACACAAATTGGGTTCAAAACACTATGAAAGTGTAAAAATAGGTTTTAATACCAGAAATACTTTGTAAAAAGTTATTACCAGCAATAAAAATCTTGTCGGCATTAAATAACACATTGAGATTGATATGCCGTAAAACAAACCAAACCAAAAATATTACCAGCAATGAAAATCTTGTTGGCATTAAATAACCCATTGAGGTAGATATGCCGTAAAACAAACCAAACCAAAAATATTACCAGCAATGAAAATCTTGTTGGCATTAAATAACCCATTGAGGTAGATATGCCGTAAAACAAACCAAACCAAAAATATTACCAGCAATGAAAATCTTGTTGGCATTAAATAACCCATTGAGGTAGATATGCCGTAAAACAAACCAAACCAAAAATATTACCAGCAATGAAAATCTTGTTGGCATTAAATAACCCATTGAAGTTGATATGCCGTAAAACAAACCAAACCAAAAATATTACCAGCAATAAAAATCTTGTTGGCATTAAATAACACATTGAGGTTGATATGCCGTAAAACAAACCAAACCAAAAATATTACCAGCAATGAAAATCTTGTTGGCATTAAATAACCCATTGAGGTAGATATGCCGTAAAACAAACCAAACCAAAAATATTACCAGCAATGAAAATCTTGTTGGCATTAAATAACCCATTGAGGTAGATATGCCGTAAAACAAACCAAACCAAAAATATTACCAGCAATGAAAATCTTGTTGGCATTAAATAACCCATTGAGGTAGATATGCCGTAAAACAAACCAAACCAAAAATATTACCAGCAATGAAAATCTTGTTGGCATTAAATAACCCATTGAGGTAGATATGCCGTAAAACAAACCAAACCAAAAACATTACCAGCAATGAAAATCTTGTTGGCATTAAATAACCCATTGAGGTTGATATGCCGTAAAACAAACCAAACTTTTTTTTATTGATTTCCGATGAATTTCTCTAATAAAATTATATACAAATAAAAATATAAACAAATCGTAATATGCACACATGTATAATCAGTCGTTAATGTGCCATACGTGATACACTCTTAGGCGATCATGTATCTTTACATATATGACTTACGAGGAAGATTTTTTCCCGCAGTAGTTTGCCATTTCTTTATGCGGTAGACCAGATGACATCCAAGGCTACAGAACTCGGTCTGTCCTGCTATTTACCCATAGCTGGGGGGGGGGAGAAGAGAATTCATACCTATCCCAAGGGTATAAGTACGTAAGTAAATGTAACAAATTCGACTGGAATTCGTACGTAACTTTAATAGCTCTCGTATATAATACACATAGGTATTTTTTTTAAATTTTCATATCTCCATTTAACCATTAAATAAAGTCATTATATATACAGTCGTCAAATATTAAAGGACAGTTTATAAATAAAACTTATCCAGACTTAGGTGCAATGTGTATTTCTGTAAATAGCATATATATATATATATATATATATATATATATATATATATATATATATGTAATTATTAGTAGTAGTAGAAGTATTATAAGTATAAGACACTATACTCGTTCGGAAAACCTTCGGTGTCTTGATTTGCAAATAATCAAACCGATACCAAAGGGGAAAAAACGGTATAAAAAAGAAAGAACCAAGAACATGTACGTTAGCCGAAAATAATCGTCCAGCATGAAAGTCCAAGGCCCAAAGAAAAAAAAACCGATACGTGTACGCAAAAAAACTAAATAAAGTGCTCAATACAGTGAGTAGAGCAGACCTAGTTAGACTGGCTCTCTAGGTCTAACTATATATATATATATATATATATATATATATATATATATATATATATATATATATATATATTTGTGTATTTAGACAGCAATTTTTCTTTCATGCATATTTCATTGAATACGACAGACAAGGTGCTTTGATTTAGTTTTTTTATACAATTTCTCATGCGATCTAATATTTTTTTCTTTTCGGATGATAATTTATATGAAAACTGTACAATTGTTATTTTTACCCGTGCACTTTCGACTATACATCGCCTCTTGCTCTCTCTCTCTTTCTCTCTTTCTCTCTCTCTCTCTCTCTCTTTACACCATTGCAAAAAATTATTTAGTAAAACTCTATCTTGAGTGGCTCTTGTGTCTTATATTGGGTGAACAATAGTATATAAAAAATAGACTTGTAGTACTGCTAATATTAACCTTCACAGCTTACTACGTACACTGTAGCGACTCAGCTTCATTTCTATTCGTATTCCGTTAGCGATAAATAAGGTCTACTCGAAGATGATCTTCTGGAATCGACTCACAAAAGGTCGCTTTCCTGACCATGACAATCTTATGTTGTTCAAGTCTAAGGCTAAACGTAATCAATCCCATATATCCTCAAAAATTACTTTTAACTTTCACACAACATACTCCTTCTGTAACCCTCTGCCCCGAGTGCCTCTCAGGCTTTGTATAGAGTTAACATTAACAAAAATAAATAAATAAATAAAGTCTGTACATCTTCAGGATGGAGGTTCTACACAAATTGCTTTTACTTGAATATGTATCAAGTGAATTATTTTCCACACGGCAAACCATTTTTTACAGATGAAGCATTGCAAGACCCTCGCCATTCTGTCGCACTTTTCTTGGAAACTGTTCAGACCAGCTGCATGTCTTTGTTCCACCAGTTCAGAACACTTCAGGTAGGATACGCCAAGCCACGTACATTACGACAGCTTATCATAATTCACCCAGACAGCTTCTTCCTCCAAACATTGTGGAAAGGATGCTCCAGAGGATGCTTCTATGATCGTTACAATCCGAAATTCTTCAAATCGAGATTCAACCGTTATCTGTCCAGCACAGCCTCACATGCGCCTTTTGCTTCCTCTCTATACGACCTAACAAAAACATAATTTACTAAAACTCTATCTTAAGTGTCTCTTGGGTGAACAATAAAATTGAGTTGGTTTAGTCATTTGCTCTCCAAGATTTATCGGGTGTA
Organism: Acanthosepion esculentum; assembly: GCA_964036315.1. NCBI lineage: Eukaryota > Metazoa > Mollusca > Cephalopoda > Sepiida > Sepiidae > Acanthosepion > Acanthosepion esculentum. Next base: position 96,710,658 of record OZ038487.1, read on the forward strand.
ATATATCATGTTACAGCCGTTTAATAACAATCGTAATTGCAAGAATACAAATCATGTATAATGATAACAATATAATCATAAATCTGTCTATATTTCTGAGATGAGGTATTATGTACAGTATTTACTTTGGTCGGACTATTGTCCTCATCTTTGTCGCCATTTTTGTCACAACGTTTCGGCCGTTGTACGCTCCGGCCTTCTTCAGGTGGTTGGAAGTTCGAACCGAACCCTTTATTTCGATCACTGGCCGAAACGTTGTAACAAAAATGGCGACAAAGATGAGGACAATAGTCCGACTAATGTAAATACTGTATAATCATAGATATTTAAATAAACAACAAATAAAGAAAATATTAAGCTAATTACAATTCATTTTTTTCAGATATAAGTCAGTTATAAAGGATAATTAAATTTAGTGGAAGGTTTGTTTAATTATTTCTTTCTAATTGGCAATTTCTGGTGAATGTATATTGGACACAAATCTGTAAAAATTATGAAACCCAACAAAAGATGTAATTAATATTTTTTCAAGAAGAATTTTGATTGAAACATTCATAAGTTTGGAAAGAAAGGCGTAAATAAATATATTCCATATGAAAATACCTTGAATGGAAGGGACTCTTGTATTTGTTTTTGAATCTATCGCCATTTGTTTTAGCCGTATTTATATAAACAAACGTACGGGCTTTCTTACACACATTTTCACACTTCGCTTTTTAATTTTAAACGCAGAGGAACATACATACATATATACATACATATATACATATATACATACATGCATATATATATAGGCAGCTTCCTCTCAAATTCACGGATGAATTTCTTAATCTAAAAAATTCATCCGTGAATTTGAGGAGATTAAAATAAAAATAAATAAGCATAATGTCTTGATCATATATATACATACATACATACATACATACATACATCTATATATATATATATATATATATATATATATGAAATATATATATATATATGAAATATATATATATATATACATACATACATACATATATATATTTATATATATATACAAATGTAAAAGAGACGTTGTTTATTAAACGTCAACAGGAAATGTACAATTTTATAGTTACTTACATCTCCTAATGTAACAAAGTAATATATATATATATATATATATATATATATATATATATATATATATATATATATATATATATATATATACAAATAAATTACAAGGATTTTCAAATCCATCAGGTTAATAACCTGGTTAATTTTAAAATCCAGGAAGAAGTAAAGGAAAAAAACCTAAAAAAATAAAGAGAGAAACACACAAGAGAGAAGACAAGTAAGAGAGAGGAGGATGAGGGAAAGGAGAGTATATAGGAGGTGTACATGTCTAGACATGGTAATAGTGTGAGGTGATATACACATAGAAACTGATCTGATTTAATAAGAGAAATAAAAATGGAAAATTCTTTTCAATAATCTTATATTAATAAAATTCTATTTATTCATTATTAAGGGATATAATTATATATTTATATTAATGAAAAAGAATTCTCGAAATTAATGTAATAAAATATTAAAAGATTACAAAATTAAAATACATGTAGGGATTTAATTATTTTCATTTTAGGTGATGTATCATTTAATGTTCTTTCTTTGAAATTAAAAAGAAAATATATTAACAGTTACTAAACAATTGCCATCTATAAGAAAATAAAACTTTAGAGAAGATTTAATATTTTATGTAACAAACCAAAATAAAAGAAAATTGAAAAAGGAAAAACTACACTTACAGTCAGAAAAATAATGCAGTTTGTAAAATATAGAATCCGGTTAAACAATAAAAGCAATACATAAATTATCCTTAGTTAAATATAATTACTAGGTAGTAACTAAACAAAGCAAGTAAATAATGTACTAATTAATAAATAAACTAAGAAGTATAAAAGTAAAAAATACAATAATTAAATATAAACAATATATATAATTATTATATAATTATTATTTTATAAGAATTATTATATCATAATTATTACATAATTAAATAATATCAATAATTAAAGATACAATATTAAATAGTAGTAAATGAAATATTTAAGTGTATTAAAACTTTAAATATAAATATAATAAAGATACTACTTAAATTGTAATTACCTCATTAAATAATATTATTAAATTGAATTATTAAATGATACATTATTACACCAAAACGTTTATATATCCATGTAATATCCCTCAATGAGGCATATTAATATTAAATATTAATATATTAACATCTCTATACTATAAACATTATATTATATTATATTAGGCGGCTCCATGAAATCGCTTAAAAATGAGCATAGCATGAGGAAAAAGATGCCAAACTTGAAGAAAACAAAGTTTTATCGTCTAAATGTTCGTTTTATTATGAATAGGAAAGAATAAGTTATTTTTTAATTGTCTTAAAAATGTTCCTTCTTTTTAGAACATTCTAACTATTGATTAAAAAAAATTGTTTCTCTTTGTATCAGCAGAACGAGTAAATGAAACATAACATTTTAGCACGTTTTTATTTTTTGTATGACATACATTAATTTGGAAAATCTTGCTAAAACAACAATAATTGTCGGATGTTAATGAAACTTTAAGAAACTATTCCCAAATGATGGAAGTCGTTATAGTAATGTTTTGTTTTTTTAAAGTCATAGCAAAAATATTTTAAAAATATTTATTACCCCTCCCCTAACTAATATTACAAAAACTGCAGAAATTCAATACTGGACAGTTTAGTGTTTATATTAGTTAAAATATTTTTTTAAATTATTTTTTATTGAACCCGTCCCACACATGAAAATCATCTCTGAGTTGTAACATACAAAACTCAATAAAACAAAGATATTATTTAATTTCAAATACTTTTAGTTGCTTTTAGTTGTTTTAATAAATATGGATAATATCGTCTGAAAGCAAAAAAAAAAAAACTTTTTCGAGAAAAAAATAATTTTTAAAACAACTATTTATTATTTCTTACATTATTTTATTATTTGTGCATTAAAGTTTTTAAATATTATAAAATTAGTGAAAACGGCGTTCAGTTTAGTAAATGGTTTTATTAAGTAGATCTATATTTTAGCATTATATGTTGTATAGCTTATAACAATCAGAAAAGCCACATTGTATAAAACAACTAATTTCAAATGGCTTTTATGTCCATAAAACGGTTGTAATTCAAATGTACGGAAGACCAGCAAGAATACAATTGAAATTCGCGTTATTTGAGTTAAGCGTTGTTGTCTGCTGTTAGGTCCTTTATTTTTGCGAATTGTTCGTGCGAAACACGTGTGGAGGAGTTAATTTCATTTTCAATTTCAACTGAGAAGGGTACCTAAAAGTATCAGTATCATATTATGAAATTTATATGATCTTATTTTTATATTATTTCGGTTATGACATTTTTCCATAAATGAAATATCAAAATTAATAATAAAATGCATGGAAATACAAATAACACAGTAAAATGTAATAAATGTACATAAAATTATGCACACTTCTGATAATATTTCCGTAGAAAGGTACTTATAAATTAATTAAATCCCTTTCACCTCAAATCTAATCTCAATCCCAACAGTTTTATTTTAATTTTTTATAATATATCTTCCATGAAGCATTGTAAACGTAAAGGTGAAAGCTAAGTACAAAAAAAAAATTAGAGCGCTGAAAGTTTTCCATGAAAATAAAAAGGTAAATAAGTTGGTTCACATAAATCTAAATAATTATGTCACTTCTGTTTTTCCGTAAGGTAACTTTCCCTTAAGTAAACTAACAATACGTAATGAAATCATCAATCGTTACTAATCAAGTGAGATTAAAGGTTAAGACCTGCTTTGTCTTATTTTTAAACTACATTTTTTTGGCTCAGAAAGTAAGTAATGCTTCTTTCAAAATATTTTAAATAAACTTTATAATTTCTAATTTTCTTAAAATATATTTTGAAAAAATTGCAATTGATTTTTAAAAGAATTCGAAACGGAGATTTTCATTTTGATTATAAAAAGGAAAGAAATACTTGACATGATCGATTATCTGTCAATTTTGCTGACTCAAAAATGAAAAAGATTTTTAACGAAAATTTCGGACGTGCTAGAAACAATTAAAAAACGTAAAAAAATACAAAATATACTTTGATCTTACCTTTTAATAATAACATAAATATTTAGACAATAAAAATTTATGTTTATCAAGTGTAATACTCTTCATGCTATGCTTTTTTTAGCGATCTCTCGGGTGTACCTATATTAAATAGTACTATTTTATTTTTAATTAACACATCATAAATAATCCTATTATCTTAATTAAATATTAATTAGTATATTTATCAATCATTATTATTACATATTATTGCTAAATATTAGTTTTTAAATATTATTATTAAATATTATTACATAACTACAAATGTTATTATTGAATATTAAATATTTTAACTACAACTAATACCATTATGATTTTATTTTAAGCACCTAATTAAACAAAACATGACTATGATCTTACATAAAAATGAAACACAACTGTACCCAATTTTTATGGCCATTGTGATCCCTGGGATAAATTCCCAGAACGTTGTCAATACTAAAAAAATGAATCGTAACTTTTTTTAAAAATTTAAATTAAAAAAGGATAGAAAGAAAGATACAAAAAGAGAGGAAATAGAGGAACAAATCACAAATAAGGGAAAAGGCATTTAAAAGGGAGATAGAAAAAAGTTAAGAAACACTAAAGTAGTGAGAGGTTACAGAAAGACAGAACATATGAAAGTCTAGACAGAAGTTAAAAACGGTTGATGATTAACAATGACTTATATTTAAGATGTCAACTCTTGTCCAAATAGTAAAAATCAAAATTGGAAAAAATATATTAGAAAATACAATCATTAAGCTTGTAGATAAAAGAAAAATTAGAATTTAATATTAAAACTATTATTTAATTTTAATATTAAACAAAGGAATTTAATATTATAAAAAAAATAGGACATTCTTAGAACATAAATAAGAAAAAGCTGAATATTAAAAATAATAAAATAAAGGAAGAAATTAAAATAAATACTTAAGTAATAGCCCAAAAGAAAAATCTTACAATATCAGGGGTAAAAGTTTAAATAGATTAATAAAAGGTAAAACATAGATTAAACTTAAGATTAAATTTAAAGATTATATAGATTAATTATAGATTAAAATATAAGGGATTAGATTGAATCATATATATTAAAAAATATATACAGATTAAATTATAAATATTAAATGGTTTCATAATATGAAGGGTGAGAAGAGAGCAACGTTTATTAAATTCGATTTCATTGATTTTTACTGCACCTTTTCTAGATACCTCATAAGTGATTGTATAAATTATGCGAAAAACTATATGGTGATATCTGATGAAGAAATCAATATCATATTTGCAGCCAGGAAGTCGCTCTTATCGCTTAATGATTTCGCCTCGATTAAGTGTGGGAGTAACGACTTTGATGTTGCGATGGGAGCGTATGATTCGGCCCAAGTTGCTGATCTTGATGTATTTATATTCTGAAGATACTTAGTAAGATTGTTGAACCAGAACTAGTAGGTCTATATAGAGATGACGGACTCATCTATGATGGTCCTCTTACTGTTAAATTACAAAAAAAAATCATTAGAACATTTAAGCTGCTGGCATTTCAGATTGATTATGTAGTCACTAGCAGCATGACCCGGCGTTGCCCGTGCTTGATTATAAAATCGGATGACTCATACAGCAATCGCTATCACTTGACTTAAAATATTTTTGCCCTTCATTGCCTTTAAAGGAGTGCCCTTTGCCGTGCTGATGTTGCTACATGCCTTACTTCTTGCCTATCTCACACTGCGAATTTTTTCTAAGCTCTATACTAAACATTAAATCTCTTACGAAAAAAAAACTAAACAAAATGAACACAAAACGATCAGCTTTAAAAAAGGACTCGTAACTGGAAAAACCGAATGAAAAAAGAATGTTAACAACAAATAATTTTTCACACCCAACCCAGTTCTGCGGAATCAGAATCAACGTTGAGTTTAAGGAAGCGAATGAGCCAATTGGAGTAAAGTGCCATGCAGATTTAAATTTTTCCCACTTGTGAAGAATGCAGCTACCGATTTTTTGCATGCTAGTTAACATTCTTGCCAGTCAGCTGTTGGCTCTCACGTTGGCCAATAGAATCTTCCTGCCTATTTGTGGCATCCAGCAAAATGCTCTCACTCTGGCCAGTAGAAAATGGCCGCAAACTACATTAAAACTGCCGTAGAAGCATGAAAAAATCGATTATTTCCACTATCGATGGGAGTTGGGAAATGCAACGTTGGTCTTGGCCTTCACATTAACTTGGAGCATGGGCATGTAAATTGTGGTGCACATCCATCGAAAATTGCGGCTGTGCATTCGTTACACACACACACGCACGCACTCACACACACACACACACACACATCCTGCCTTTTATAGATAGAGATTACACTTAACCTGAATACTAATACATTTACGCCTTAGCATAAGGTGCATGAAACTCCTATATTAACATTGTCTCTAACCAACTTTATACTATCTTGAAGCAGATATCCATTACTGTTTCTTCTAGAATTAATAAACTGTCATCTAATAAGGATATATTTAATAAGAACAAAGTCTTGTACGAAAATGCTCTCCAGAAAAGTGGATTTGTTAATAAACTCTCTTAGTTAAACGCCATAAATAACAATAGTGAAGGTAAGTGTAGTAGTAGGCACAAAATTAAAAAATAAATAAATGTTATATGGTTCAACCCCCACTTCTGTCGGTCTTCCAGAATTAATATTGGACAGGTTTTCTGGAAACTTATCAACAAACATTTTCAGAATAACAACCCTATAAGTCAGATCTTTAATAGAAAAACTACTACGTATCCACATACAAACAACATGTATAAATAATTGACTCCCACAACAGATTCAATGGTGTCAACAAGACTTCTAATATGGACCCCCTTGGGATTGTAGAAATAGCAACCATTGCCCAGTTGAGTGAAAATGTAGAGCATCTAATGTTATTTGTCAAACCACCATTTAATTCACAAATAGATCAAACCATCATTTTTCATATTTGAACAAGAGAAAACTTTTTAAATATAGGTCATTGTTAATCTTCAAACGTTTTTAACTTCTGTCTAGACTTGTATATGTTATGTCTTCCTGTTGCAGCTCACTAATATTTCTTTTTCTTTTTTCTATCTCCGTCTTAAATGCCATTCCCCTTAATATTTAATAATGTTTTAATACACTTGAATATTTTATTTACTATTATTTAATATAGTATCTTTAATTATATTGATATTATATAATTATGTAATATTTTAATAATGATATAATAATACTTATAAAATAATAATTATATAATTCTTGTATATATTTTTTATATTTAATTATTATATATTTTTTTGACTTTTGTATTTCTTGCTTATTTATTAATTAGTACATTATTTACTTGCTTTGTTTAGTTACTAATTAGTACTTATATTTAACTAAGGGATTTTATTGGGATTATTTACAAGCGTTGATAATGTTTTTGCAAGTATTTTGTGGATAGACGAGAGATGATAAAGCCAGAAATTGGGAACCTTGTCATTTCCTGGGGATTTCCATTTTTGCGATTTCGTTAGAGCTTGCCTAACATCATCTGTGGATATATTTTCCAATTCTTGTAGAGGTGTATCCAACATTCGTTCTTCTTCACGTCGGATCCATTCAGTATTTGGGTTATATTCATTCAAGCTGCTCCAAATATTTTCCCAAAATGTCTGTACAGTATCAATCGATGGTGGCCTTTCGACATATATAGTTTTTTTTTTACAATGTCCCTGTAAAATTTCTTAAGATCCATTTGGAATATTTTATTTTGGCGATAGAACCTACAACGTTTTTCGTATCGTCTTGTTCTCTGTGCCTTTAGCTGAAGTTTCTGCTTCAGCATTACCGTGGTTGGTGGAATGTCAAGTAGTGATTTCATTTTTGTTTCCTGTTGATCTTTTTGCACTTGCGCGTGGAAATATTAGGGTTTCTGGTGAGCTCATCTAATATTATTATTATTATTATTATTATTATTATTATTATTATTATTATTATTATTTCATTCCCTTTAATTTCTGATGTGTACTCATTTCTTTCTGGGTCCCACCCAGGGACCTAAGTTTAGAAATGGCATAATAATATTTCCCACTGACAAAAAGAAAAAAAATGAGAGACAAACGAAACAAAATCAATATTTTACATAGATAAAGCCCTTCGTAAGGTGTGGGCTGTACTCGTGAGAACAATTATTTGCATTTTTTAAGGCATGGGCTTCCAGGGATCCCTTCAATTAGTCTACTGGAATCTTTTCCGACCAATCGGAGGGCTCCTACTACAACGGGTATTGTTGATGTTCCCATGTGCCACATTTTTTAGATTCTCTTCTTCTTCTTCTTCTTCTTCTTCTTCTTCTTCTTCTTCTTCTTCTTCTTCTTCTTCTTCTTCTTCTTCTTTATACACATTTCCTTCGGGTGCTCAACCAGAGACATAAGATCAGAAATGTCTTCACGACATCTACTGATCATTTAAAAAGTACCTCACATACATTTTACATAGATAAAGCTCGTAATGTATGATCTGTACTTGGGAGTACAATTTTTTTTCTTTATGATATCGTCCACCAGTAATCCTTTCATGAGTCTATCAGAATATTGTCCAATCAAGCCAACTGGCATTATTGGATTTGACACATTTTTGAGATTTTCATTTCAAAATCATTGTATTTTTAGAGTTTTTTGAAGATCTTCAAAGATACATTACAATCAGCAGGAATTGCTCTATCTTTAAGAAAGCACGTACTGTTCTTGTGGTCTTTGATCACTATGTCAGGGCGATTAGCTTTGTTTCGTCTGTCTGTATTGTATAGTCCCATAAAATTGTTTGAGGTCTTAACTCTCTAACCAGGAAGGGTGTTGCTCATACCAGTTTCATACAGTTTCCTTCCCGCAAAATATTCATATTTTCCAATGCAAATATTGGCCCACTCTACAATGAAGACTTATATTAAGTGCATGCTAACACAGTGCAACCTGATGCAAAATTGTAAATTGTTGCTAGATAATTGTCTCGGATTTCTATTTAGCAAGCATTCGTCCTGTTCATCAAGGGTGATATTATTATTATTATTATTATTATTATTATTATTATTATTATTATTAAGTACATGATAAAACTCTTCTGGAAGAGAAATTCCCTTTGGCCTGTAACTAGCACATAGTGTAGGCGTTTTACGAGATTTTAAAATAATTTCAGGCGATTTAAAATACAAAATATAGGCGATTAAGCGATTTTTTGGCGTTTCTACACAACCCAGTCGAGAACACCAAGATTTTTGTTCTGGTTCCCAGGCCTCATGAATTTAAGCGTCCTACGAGGCTGGCATCCCGTTCCCACCCCTTCACCGTTGAAACTGTTAGATGTAGACGTCTCTTCTACTCAGATAGCTTCATGTCTCGCACCTCTCGCCTGTGAAACTCCCTTCCTTATTCCTGTTTCCCTGACAAATACAAGCTCCAACTATTTAAGTGTAACGTCAATCGACATCTCCAGTTGCCTTGATCTATCCACTACCCTTCTCCACATCCTTTCACCTTTCATTCCTATCTTCTCTCGCTCCAAATCTTCTGTAACCCCCTTGCCTTGATCAATCCACTATCTTTCTCCACATCCTGTCCTCTACCACTCCGATCTGGTCTTCCTCCAAACCTTCTGTAACCCCTTGCGCGCTAGTGGCTTCCAGCCTTGCTTGGGGTGAAAAGCTTAAAAAAAAATATGTATGTATGTATATATGTGTGTATGTATGTAAGTAGGTATATATGTATGTATGTATGTATGCATGTAGGTATGTACAGGGTCCTATGTATAAATAGTCGTCTAAATGAATAAAAATGAAAATAACACTGACAACTTATTTTAACAGATATATTTACCAAAAGTTCACAAAAATATCTTGAAATAATAAAGAGAAAAAAATATTCCATAAAAACGTCATTGGCTCTAACGACGTAGTCCAGAAGAATTCGGAATCTCCTGAAATCTCCGGGACAGCCTCCTGGCTTAAAATGGTTAATGCTGCCATAATCCTCGCCTTCATTTCATCTTTGGTTTTACAAGGAATTTTATTTATCTCTCGCTCAACTACGACATTCATGTAATAATCTAGCGGATTGGCACCTGTGGAGTTGGATGGTCAGATTTAAGGTGGCGATGTGGTCGCAGAATTTGCCTGATAGCTATATCTGGATTCTCCTGTTTGTGTGACATGATGCAGAATCCTGTTGCCAGAGATAGTCTTCCAGTAGCCACCCTCTTGATCCATGGCCGCACTATTTCCTCAAGACACTTGATGTAAGCCTCTTTGCTGTCTTCGAGGCGCCGTGGAAAGATGAATGTAGAGATAACGTCGCCATCACTATTGATCACCATGATGTTTTCTGGATATAGCATTCAATCCTTTCCCAATCCTCTGCATTGTCCAAACATTCTGAAATCTTCGCATTTGATATTCCGGTGCGAATGCCAAATATTACAGAAGGTCATTTCAAAAGTTACCCATATATATTGTTGTAGCATACCTATGTGTATGTCCGCATTCACATTAATACAGTAGTAAATACTGTATGTTGGTCTGCAGTCGCAGATTCATCTCCAGCTGTGCTGGTCAAACTCTCTGCCTCGGGGCAGAGAAGGATCTATGTCTCGGAAAACAGCTACCCGACCCCGTTTTATACGGATCTACAGGGAATTTTGGGCTGAGACTACGGGCTCGAAAACGTCACGTTAAATTCGGCCTTGTGCCACATCTGACCGCCTAGGGCAATGGGTAGATATGCTGCAGTTGGAGATTCATTGTGGAATTCACTTTACTCACTTTTCGCAGTTGACAACTACTTCTACGTAACGCTGGCGAAATTTATATGTGTTGTTCTTACCTACTATCGTTCATTACCAACCTTCGTTTGATTATTCTATTCAGTAACATTCCCTAGGTTACAACATAATATATATATATATATATATATATATATATATATATATATATATATAGGCTCCTGAAAAAAAATAATCTCGGTTGAGCTCTTTGGTTTGAGGTGTGAGTTTGTAAACAGTGACTATTTAAGCCAATAGAGCATGACTCTTCGGCAGAATTGAGTCACTGTCAGTCACTGTGTGTTTATCTAAATCTAAAAATAAACATGCTAAAATTCACCTTCATCCTTGCCGTGAGCCGACGGCTTAGTGGTAGAAGTTCCGACTGACGCCAATTCAGTCGGGTTTCGATCCTAGCTAGAGGCAACCGGACGTCTAGCCACACTGATGAGCTGCGAAACAGTCTGTCTGTGGATGAGAAATATATATATATTTATATCTATATATATAGTGAGCATACACTGTACTATATGTATACTATATACTGCCGTAAATTTTTTATTTAATTTCTTTTGTCTTATCATTTTCTTCCCAGTTATTTAAAAAAAACAAATACACAATTATATATATATTGTGAGTTGTGTGTGTGTTGCCTGGGCGTGTGTTTGTAAGATCTTAAAATGAAGATCAAATTTAAAAAGAACCCTCAAACATAAGACGAGTGTATTAAAATTCCAGTCCGGTTTATTTACATCTTGGCCCCCAATGAACTGAATAACACCGGAAAGAAGAAATCTGTCCGTCTAAATTTATCTCTACCTATAAAAATCCTATCCTGAGAAAACGTCTGTCAAAGGACCCCAGCTTTGTCTGAGGTCGTCGACCCACCACCATAAACTGTCACCGGAAGTTCGCGCTAAACATCAGTCGTTTTTAACATAAGCTATTTCCTTCCGGTGTTTGGATTGAAATAAATGAATGTAAAATTCTAATCATGCCGACTCGTATTTACACTTTCAGACCTAGAAGTAAAATCCCAACCGTATATGTTTCTGATCAACGGAAGAAGCTGCAGCAAGACTTTATATAATTTATTTATTGTCTAAAGATTTTTTTTAAATCAAATTCTGCGTAAAGAAATATGTCAGGCAAAGTTAGTGTTAAGATGAGAGATAAATACTTTAACAAATATTTACAGATGATTTTATTTTGTACATAAATGAAATTAATCGATATTTCTCATTCTCCGTGGATGGAAATGAACCGTTTATGAAAGAGCTTACGTCATTAGTAGTTTGCATAAGATTCTTTTAATAATCAGGCCATTTAATTATGTACAAATTGATCATACATATCTAGAAACAGACTGTATTCGTAGTAATTATATATACACGTATATCTGGTCATACCAGGTGCAATAAACTTGGATGTGCAGGTGGTGTAATGGTTAACGACTCGGAATTGTAATTCGGAGTGTCTAGTTCCATTACCAGTTGGGTCTGTCATATTGACTTACTTACCCATAAATACCCTCGGGAAAGGCATGAATTCACCTCTCTCCTTAGCTATGGATCAACTAGTAGTACTTGTATCAGTAAATCATTATCTCAAAAGATTCTAAAAAAGGTTTTCCACAATTTCCTGTCATTTGTAGCTCTTAAAAGCGTTTTGTCTTTTTACCATCTCTCCTTATCCGCCATAAATTCACAGAAGCTCACCAGGTAGGTTATATGTTGCTTTCGACGGTTTCACTTACCTTCAATCTATCCTGTTAGTATCAAATTTTCCAAGTCTTCTTTCCTCATTATTTGTCTGAGAATTTTCAACTGTCTCTTCCTGTTATCAATAGAAGTGTCTTTCATGTTGACATCGTCTCTAGAACTTTGTCATTGCTCACATTGTCTGTGCATCGTTCCTTCTACATCTCTGAGGAGATTGTTCACCATTTAATGCTATATGCGAGGACTGGTATTACATAGCAGTTCAGTACTCTTTTCTTTGTTTCTAACGATATTTTTTCTGTTTCTTAATACTCTGCTCGGCTTTTGGAAGGAATTTTTCTTACATCATTTCAACCCAGGGATGGCGGTGATACCATTAATGTACAGCGGGTTACAGGGAGTTAAAGTGAGATAAAATACTAAATATAGCGAGGACTGAAGAGAGGACAAAAGATGAACGGGATTCCTGAAGACAGAAAATAGCTATAGACGTTGCATTTAAAATTTTGAAGATCGTAATTATCGAGGAAGCATAGAAACAGAAGAGAGTTACACAGTTGGGAAGTGCGAGAAAAGAAATTGTTGGAGTAGAAGTGACGGTTGCATTTAGGTATTTTAACAGTACAATGGTGAGACCTAGATGTCAATCTAGTAGCACGTTTAATATCTATCTATATTTCTGAGATGAGATATTATGCACATTATTTGCATTATTCGGACTATTGTCCTCATCTTTGTCGCCATATTTATTACAACGCTTCGACCGTTGTACGTTCCGGCCTTCTTCAGTTGGTTGGAATGTCGAACTGAACCCTTTATTTCGCTCACTCTGAAAGTTCTCCACTGCTTTAACCGGGTATTGAACCCATACTCTTTATCCACTAACACATTTATCCACTGTGCCATGTGTCATGGACACATAGCACAGTAAATAAAAGCGTTAGTTAGATCCAGTGACTGGCCCCAAAGATTTTGAGTTCAATACCCGGTTAAAGCAGTGGAGAACTTTCAGAGGGAAATTAACAGGAGATAATTGATAACTGACATCCATTAAACATGGCACGTGGAACTAGAACAGTCTAACCCAGTGAGCGAAATAAAGGGTTCGGTTCGACATTCCAACCACCTGAAGAAGGCCGGAGCGTACAACGGCCGAAACGTTGTAATAAATATGGCGACAAAGATGAGGTCTGTGGTAGTTAAATAAAACCAGTTGTGGTTTGGAGGCGTTAAAATTTACAAGCCAATTCGTGCCCCATTTAATCACTGATTTGAGTTCCTTTTTCAAGAGTAGTTGTCAAGTTTACTTTTTCAGTTATGTCATGTTTCGCTAGCCCAATGTGCACTTTCCATCCCCTGTTAATACTCTACAAAAAATATATGAATTGTTGCACTTTTTGATTTCGCTATCTCCAAAGTATAATTTGTATATTGGTTACTTCACTAAATTGTTGAAGCTGATTTCAGACTAATTATAAGTAACAAAATTGTAGTTCTACATAAGGATACTGAGAATAACATGGATCTGAGAAGCAAGCAACAACGGATGTTTATAGAAATGAAAACAAAAACGACATTTATCATCGGAAAGGGAAAGCTGAAATTACTAGACTCCATAACGATGAAAGAGGACTTGGAAAACTTGATACTCACTGGACACTTACCTAGGCAGCTTGAGTAAATGGATGGCGGAACAGCGTTTTCGAGACATAAAAAGACAAAGAAAATGAATCCGAGCAACAAAGGACAGGATATTGGGGAGATTGATTATTGCCAACGTCTTGAAGCGATACTGTACATAAAGGAATAATTATAGTTAGAAGAAGATGAAGAAGAATGCTAAAAAGGAGATAGGCGAAAAGGAGATATGTGAAAGATTTCGAAATCAATACACTCTAAATACATTTTTGAGTCCTGGGTATTACGATATCACTACGTCTAGCAGCAAAGCCACTGCTCGGGAGATTATAGGTTTGCAAGTGTGTGGAAACACCTCTTAATTGCTGTTGTTTCAAGTTACTCCCAGAGCCGGAGTAGTAGCACTGGTTAGAGTTCTAGCTATAAGCAAATAGTGAACCCTCAAACAAAAACAAAACACTATGAAAGTAAAAAATATGTTGATATAAAAAAAATAATCAAAAATACTAATGGGCAGTAAAATGGCCAACAATACATTTTTATTGAAAATGACGATTATAGTAGAAATACCAAGAATATTTGTTATAGTAAAATGACCAACAGTGCATTTTATCTATAATTGAAGGTATGCAATTATGTTTAAAATACTTAGATTTCGGCATTAAATAACCCATAGAGGCTGATATGCAGCTAATCAAAATCAGCCAACCAACCAAAATGCTTTAATTATTTTCTATTTTAATTAAAGCAGTGGCGAGAAAATAAAAACAAATAAAAGCGAGAGACAGCAGTATAGCGTTTACCAGGTTATACATGTAGATGTGCAAGTCACAAAAATATATATAAATTCAACGCTTGGCCTCCCTGTAACTACTGCCTTTTCAATGTAAAATGGAAACCAATATTTTTGTATTAATTCTTCAATCCCCTCCCCAACACGTATGCGTGTTTGGGCGTGCGTGATTATGTGTGTGTGTGTATTTGGTTGTTTGTCTCAGTTTCTTCATATCTTTGATCTGTCTTGCCCTGGCTTTCTCTTCCTCGGGTTTTTAAAATCTGTTTCTCTTTGTCTATTCAGTCATTTCTCGCATCTCAGCCTATGCAGCTTCATCTCAGTCGGCAAACAACTAAAACCAACTTTAAATACAATATTTACAAAAGTCATTGTATACGTCCTATTTTTGGTATTTGTAAATTGTTCGCTTTTATTTATCATAACGATAGGATCGATGATTCACAAATCTATCTATCTATCTATCTATCTATCTATCTATCTATCTATCTATCTATCTATCTATCTATCTATCTATCTATCTTATTCTGTTTCTGTCTATCTATCTGTCTACTTTATCTATCACATTTTGATTAGAACTATCTATCTATCTATCTATCTCATTCTGTTTCTGTCTATCTATCTGTCTACTTTATCTATCACATTTTGATTAGATCTATCTATCTATCTATCTATCTATCTATCTATCTCATTCTGTTTCTGTCTATCTGTCTACTTTATCTATCACATTTTGATTAGATCTATCTATCTATCTATCTATCTATCTATCTATCTATCTATCTATCTATCTATCTATTTATCTATCTATCTATCTCATTCTGTTTCTGTCTATCTATCTGTATACTTTATCTATCACATTTTGATTAGATCTATCTATCTATCTATCTATCTATCTATCTATCTATCTATCTATCTATC
Source organism: Acanthosepion esculentum (assembly GCA_964036315.1). Taxonomy (NCBI): domain Eukaryota; kingdom Metazoa; phylum Mollusca; class Cephalopoda; order Sepiida; family Sepiidae; genus Acanthosepion; species Acanthosepion esculentum. The sequence continues at coordinate 96,726,665 of OZ038487.1, forward strand.
TATCTATCTATCTATCTACCTCATTCTGTTTCTGTCTATCTATCTGTCTACTTTATCTATCACATTTTGATTAGATCTATCTATCAATCTATCTATCTCATTCTGTTTCTGTCTATCTATCTGTCTACTTTATCTATCACATTTTGATTAGATCTATCTATCTATCTATCTATCTATCTATCTATATATCTATCTATCTATCTATCTATCTCATTCTGTTTCTGTTTATCTCATTCTGTTTCTGTCTATCTATCTGTATACTTTATCTATCGCATTTTGATTAGATCTATCTATCTATCTATCTATCTATCTATCTATCTATCTATCTATCTATCTATCTATCTATGTTATTCTGTTCAGATCTATATATCTAATGCTAAACAAGATTTATTTGACTAAAGTCTGGCATTTTTAGATTGCTGGATTTAGAGTTGGAATCAGTTCAAAGTAACGCTATTTGTGAAGCCCGGCCCACGTTCATAGTACGTATTTCATTTTCATTTTCTATCGGTCATAGGATGTTGGAACTTCAATGGTCGACAAAATAGCCGAGAAGATTGACTATATTCTCCCTGCATTCATATTTGTGGCGACTTCGATATTGTCCAAAATGAATGATAAGTGCAGTCAAACAAAACTGATAAAGAATGCAGATATTGCCGAGACTTCTTCATCGCCTAATATCTGATACCGATCGGCGATAAGCTCACTGGTGTTCTTGATACTATATATATATATATATATATATATATATATATATATATATATATATATATATATAATTTTCTTCAAGAGTTCATTCATTCCTGCAGTTCCCTGCTAATAACAAGCAGATTTTCTTTTCTCCTGATGATGAACATGTTGGTCGACGAATCTAATTGAAATAATAAAACAAAAAATATTAATATACAATCCAGTCTGTCTGAATATTTGAATTTTTTTAATTTCTCAATATTTTTTGTTGTACAACACACACACACACACACAAATATATATATATACATACATACATACATATATATATATATATATATATATATATATATATATATATATATATATATACACATATATATATATATACACATATATATATATATATATATACACATATATATATATACATACATATATATATATACATACATATATATATATATATATACATACATATATATATATATACATATATATATATATACATACATACATATATATACATACATATATATATATATATATACATACATGTATATATATATATATATACATACATATATATATATATACATACATATATATATATATACATACATATATATATATATACATATATATATATATATATATATATATATATATATATATATATATATATATATATATATATATATATGTATTTATATATATAAGTGAACATTGAAGTCAACACTCAGAGGCGACAGGCTGTTTCCTGCTGGACGCAATGGTCATAAATATACCACACCTGAAAACTATATTTCTTCACCCACACGCACACACACATATATATATATAAAGTAACGATATATATTGTTATCTAGAGAATAATTTTATTATGGCATTATACGCTACTCTGATCAAAGGGGGAAACAATTCATTACAAGGAAAATATCTAGAGTGTGTCTTGATCAGAAGCTCATCTACAGTAAATTTGTGCCGAGACCCTTTAAAATATTTCAACATTCCTGGCAAAACTTTTATTATCGCAGTGTGGAATATCTGCTAACAAAAGTGATGCAAAGAAACAGAAAAGAAAACTAAATGAAATCAAGTAAAATTTTAAAAAAATATTACATTCCCAGCATCCTTCGTTTGTGCGTTTGGAGTCACACCAACATAACAAATTTAGTTCGATGACGTCATAAAATACGAGATGCGTCACAAATGAAACCTTTTCCAATTAGGCATATATATCATCAACATTCGAGCGTAGTCGGGTGCGGACAAACATTTCTTTAGCTGTATAGTATGAGCTTCGCCAGGAATACTTACGGACTTGAATGCAGAGTTACTTTCTCCTAGAATGATTGCCACTCAAGTCTGTTCTGATATATATATATATATATATATATATATATATATATATATATATATATATATATATATATATATATATATATACTAGCAGCATGACCCGGCGTTTCCCGTGCTTGATTAAAAAATCGTACAACTCATACAGCAATCGCTATCACTTGACTTAAAATATTTTTGCCCTTCCTTGCCTTTAAAGGAGTGCCCTTTGCCGTGCTGATGTTGCTGCATGCCTTACTTCTTGCCTATCTCACATTGCGAATTTTTTCTCAACTCTATACTAAACATTAAATCTGTTACGAAAAAGAACTAAACAAAATGAACACAAAACGATCAGCTTTAAAAAAAGACTCGTAACTGGAAAAACCGAATGAAAAAAGAATGTTAACAACAAATACTTTTTTCACACCCAACCCAGTTCTGCGGAATCAGAATCAACGTTGAGTTTAAGCAAGCGAATGAGCCAATTGGAGAAAAGTGCCATGCAGATTTAAATTTTTCCCACTTGTGGCGAAGGCAGCTATCGATATTTTTTGCATGTAGCATGCTAGTTAACATTCGTGTCAGCCAGCTGTTGGCTTTCACGCTGGCCAATAGAATCTTCCTGCCTATTCGTGGCAGCCAGCTATAGGCTCTCACTCTGGCCAGTAGAAAATGGCCGCAAACTACATGAAAAGTACCGTAGTAGCATGAAAAAATTGATTATTTCCACTATTGATGTGAGTTGGGAAATGTAAAGTCGGTCTTGGCTTTCAGCTAACTTGGAGGATGTGAATGTAAATTTTGTTGCAAATCTGTCGAAAACTGCGGCCGTGCATTCGTTACACAGACACACATCCTGCCTTTTATGGATATATATATATATATATATATATATATATATATATATATATATATATATATATATATATGTGAGGATTGATATATAATTGAATATATCAGACACATTATAGGTAACTGAAATGCGGTTCTACAGAAATTTGTTCAGAATACCATGAACGGAACATGTGAGCAACGATGGGGGTTTAAAGAAAATGGAAAATAA
>OZ038487.1:96734761-96797769 GCA_964036315.1 Acanthosepion esculentum
TGAACACGGGCATATTTACTGAGTTTGGAAATTAAAACATTCCTTTAACTCTACGTACGTACATAAACAATTCATACATTTAGTTAAAATTAAAAATGAAACCATCCTTGAGAATGGCTAAAAGTATAGCCAAAAGCGACCGGTCACGAAGCATTTAGACAATTTCTACATAATTGTGAGAACACAAGAAATATTAAATAAGTTCCTTGTCAGTCGTTTTTAACGATATATATATATATATATATATATATATATATATATATATATATATATATATATATATATATATATATATATATATATATATGTGTGTGTGTGTGTGTGTGTGTATACTAGGAGCATTGCTCGCCGTTGCCCGTGCTTGATTAAAAAATCGTACAAATACAGCAATCGCTATCACTTAACTTAGAATATTTTTGCTCTTCCTTGCCTTTAATATATATATATATATGTAATAAACTGTTACATTAGAACATGCAAGTAACTTGTAGTAACTTGCATATTCTAATGTAACTGTTTAAAATAAATATTTATTGTCTTACTCTTGTATTGAGCCCTATTTTTAAATTGATGTTATGGACGTTAGTGGTTTTATCACTCTGAATTTAACTCCAAAAAATATTCAGGAATTGATGTAACTTGGTAGTCAATCGGTGGTTACTTTATACCCATGCGTCAATACAAACTGTTATGTGAGGTTTTCCCGGTCGGGACTGAGACTCCAGGGATTGTGCATCTGTACTATGTCAACATCGCATTGAAAGAAGATATGAATCAAGTTATCTTTCGCACGGGGACTTTAAGTAGACTTTTGAGGATGACTCAATGAGTGTAACTCAGATTAACCTTTACTAACAAGGTTTTACATTTGAGCTCGAATACGATGAAAGCCAATAATTTTCTTTTACAACTGAAGGGCTACTGGGATGCATGTGTGATATAACAAGCTGAATATTTTGAAAGGAGGCTAAAAGCACCAAAGACGGCCTGCTTTATCGTTATGGTAAAATGCCTGGTTCACTTCCAAGATCGCTTCGGATTGAACCCTTTATTTAATCTACCGGGTAGATTGCGTTCAAATTCTTATCTAATTCATCTTCTATATATGTGACTTGTGAGATTATGACTCTTCGCTATACTCAATCCTTTTACTATGTTATTTCCTGCCTATCTATTTTCAATGTTCATCGTGTATAAGGCCCAAGAGCCGAGGTGGTCCTGACTAAGAAGCACATTTTATGCGGATATCTGAGGAAGATAATGGTCCTTCTCTATGCATTGTGAGTGTCACATTCACCAAGCCGACTTTCCTCATTAGTTACTTCGTATATTTCGACTGTCACTTTTATGATTCTATTTGTATGTGTCTGTTTTTGCTTCCATTTTCCTTAAGACATCTTTGCCGTTAAATTGTTCCATCCTTGATATTATTAGCAGCCTTCTGTGTGGCCACATGATTACTACAACAAACAACGAACGGCAACCGTGTTAAAATGACAACAAAAAAGAATTAATTATTGTAATGTTAGTATCCTTTGTTGAAAACACGAAACTATATTTTCCAAATGTACAAAAAAAATGACAATCACTATATCAAGCAAGATGAGAATTATAATTCGAGATAATGCAAGAATATTTACAATTACTCCTCTCATAAATGAAATCCTAAATTATGAAAAGCTTCACGAACCCGACATCCGAACCAAATGTCAAAGCCATCTAACATTGAATGTAAAAGGCTCAAAACCCCCAAACCCCCATAAAACTATCAATATTTCTGAAGTGAGATATTGTAATTATATACATTGTTCGGACTATCGTTCTCATCTTTATTACGATATTCCCCATATTTCGGCCGTTGGATTGTAGAACTGAACCCTTTATGTTGTCCACAGGGTATAGATTGTCCTAGTTCCACGTATCATGCCTCTTCCGAATATCTCAGTTATTTCCCTTTAATTAAACTCTCCAGGCATAGCTGAACGTATATGGAGGGAAAATGGAGATCTCTGCCTCCTGTGGAATGAAGTTGAAATAATAGAAAGAACGTCACTGGAAAATACGAAAACTTAAGGAATCAGCACATATGCTAGGCCGCAAAATCTCCTAAGCCGACTCAGAAATGAATACAGTATGGAAACCAGTAATACGGAGTGCTAGAGAAAAGCAATGCTAACAACAAAATTGCAATATGAACTCTGGTAAAAAAATAAACTGAAAACTGAGACATTATAATAAAGTTACAAAAGATCATACACAGATGTCCTCAAGGATACATTGCCCAGCATATAAAACAGTTGCTTGGATCGAATGATTGATCCAAAAAGAGTTGTAAGTTCAATACCTGGCGACTACAGTGGCGAACAAAAACTACATGATCTGGAAGTTTCAGTGCGAAATTCCAATTACCTAAAGAAGGCCGGAGCATACAGCCTCGTGAATATGACAGGAGAGATGAGAACAACAGTCAGAACAATGTAAAGATTTTAAATAACATAAAACTAATGTCTTTGGATATAAGATTTTGCTACATATGTATTAGTCTCATTTAGGGTTCACGCCATAAATACTTGAAACAGATAGGGAAGAACCAATTCAACAGGAATGAACTATAACTGATATCACATGAACAAAACAAGACACTAATCAACAGATATCAGCCAATCATCATGATGGCCAGACGGTAATTCCTCGAAACGTTGCCTCTGTAATAACTATATTGTCCAAAGTGAGGACAATAATTTGAAATAATACAAGTACATTGACAATAACACAGCTTAGAAATGAAATGCTCAATTGCAAATTAAAAGTTTATTCCAATTCCGATTCCGTCAAATTAACGTTAGTCGAATCGAGGGTATCTGCCATTTTTGTTTCGACCACCATTATGAATATTATTCTTGTGAGTCTGCGATGGATTTTATTTATGCAAATACCACTATCTTTAGGATTCCTCTTTTATAAATATCTCTATAGGATTCTCTATTCACTATTTATAGAATTCTCCTTATATAATAGCTCTATTTATAGTATTCTTCTTATATAAATATCATTATTTATAGAATACTCCTTATATAAATGCCACTATTTATAGGATGTTCCTTATATAAATACCACTATTTATAGGATTTCTATTTTATAAATATCTCTATTTATGAGATTCTCTATTCACTATTTATAGAATTCTCCTCATATAATAGCTCTATTTATAGGATTCTCCTTATATAAATATCATAATTTATAGAATACTCCTTATATACATGCTACTCTTTATAATATTCTCCTTATATAAATAACTCTATATGATGCTCCTTTATATAAAGACTTCGTTTCTGATTTTTTTTTGTGTTTGTGTAAATCCTAATTTCAGCTGGGTTCACCTCATTCTTTAAGTTTCTGCACACAGAGGCATTTTTCAAGGCCCGATTATGCACTTGGCGCTTTTGAGGGTACATTCTCAGGTGACAGCAACTAAAATAAAACATAATTTGGCAATACTTAGGATGAACTAAATATATATTGCGGTCTCTACAGATCTTTAATGATCGCTTCATCGTAAATGTTCTGATGAACGTTACTCTTTGATATCTCAGGCTTACGGTCTCATCCGGTTGAAAAACCGGTTCCTGTATGATCAGCGAAGTTAATCAACGTCACACCTGGTCAGTAATTAGATGGTTGTCTACTTGGAAATACCAGGTTTAAGTTTAGATGTGCAGGTGGTATAATAGATAATGTGTCATAATTGTAAAATCGAATAGCTGCCTTCCGATTTCAGGTGTAAATCATCCCGCCCGAAGAAAATTTTTTTCTGGCAAATGGTTGATAATCTATAGAAATAGATTCAATCTTTGATACCTAAAATTTACAAATTTAAGCGCAGTACTAGATTAGCAGTTAGGTCTCATTATTTTATAACTTGTTGTGGTAGGATCCACCTAATCTGCATAGGTGACTACCAACTATATAAATAGTGGTTGGTACCGGAAGACGAGGAGGAGGAATCACGAGATCCAACTAGAGACTCTGATCGACTGCGACTAGTCAACACATTCTCCAGTAACGTCTTCCCAGAAATATACAGAAATACTATATGTACTTATGGTGTACACTTTCTTGTTATAATACATTCTTGTTCTAAGTACATTTTGTGTTGTATTATTATTCCATGCATTAGGCGAGATTCAACAATGAGTCAAGACTCAACATAACTGAAATGGTTAGTTCTTCTCTCTCTTCTCGCTTGTGAAACTCTATTCAGGCTTTATACTTTCCAGTCAAATTTGATCTTTAAAAACTTGAAGGCAATGTCAATCGTCATCTGCCTTCTTAATTGCTGTTCTTTTATTGAGCTTTACACTTAGTAATGTTTTCCTATATTCTTTCACACTTAGTAACACCATTGCGCCCTAGTGACTTTATTGCCTTCCTTGTGGGAGAAATGATTTAAACAAATTAAGATTTCTTTATAGGATTTTCCTTATATAAATACAACTATTTATAGGGTTCCCCTTTTATAAATATCTCTATTTGTATCATTCTCTATTCACTATTTATAGAATTCTCCTCATATAATAGCTCTATTTATAGGATTCTCCTTATATAAATATCATTATATATAGAATACTCCTTATATAAATGCCACTATTTATAGGATTTTCCTTAGATAAATACCACTATTTATAGGATTCCCCTTTTATAAATATCTCTATTTATAGGATTTTCTGTTTACCATTTATAGAATTCTCCTTATATAATAGCTCTATTTATAGGATTCTCCTTATATAAATATCATTATTTATAGGATACTCCTTATATAAATGCCACTATTTATAAGATTCCCCTTTTATAAATATCTCTATTTATAGGATTCTATATTCACTATTTATAGAAATCTCCTCATATAATAGCTCTATTTATAGGATTCTCCTCATATAAATATCATTATTTATAGAATACTCCTTATATAAATGCCACTATTTATAGGATTTTCCTTATATAAATACCACTATTTATAGTATTCCGCTTTTATATTCGTGACTATATATTTGACTGAAACCTTTTTCATTTCCCCGGTGGAATCGCCTAACACGTGATTTTATCATTAATTTTTGGGGAAGTAACATAAAAAAATATATTTGCTTGTATATACGGTAGATGAATATAGTTTATAAGCAAATGGGTGTAATGTCTGTTAAGGAATTGGGTGTTATCTTGTTTGAATGCTTCTTCTTGCAAATTTTGTTTTGCTTCTTTGAAGATAAATGCTATGAAATCACAGTTTACTTAATCTGAACACCACGGAGCAAGGCGTGGAAAACATGAACTCTGTCGTAACAGCGAAGTTGTTTAACTGGCAAACAACGTATATGAAGTTGTTGTCGGTGACTTTTAATAAACTGCGAAAGTTCCAGTCTTTTTTGTTCTTTCCTCTTTTTTTTTTCGGTATAAACTGGCAAAAGTTTCCCGATATGTCTGTCTTTCTTTCAGCTGGAGTCCCCACCTACCTTGTAGACTGCGAAGTCAGATATTGGGAATGACAGTAAAAACCACACGATAAAGAATAAGAAAGATTATTGAAAGATTTTAGACTCAGTTAGTCAAGCTGTTATTTTCTATCAGGCTCGACCCGATGACTTCAATACAAACGGCACACACACGCATATATATATATATATATATATATATATATATATATATATATATATATATATATATATATATGTATATATATATGTATATATATATATGTATATATATATATATGTATATATATATATATGTATATATATATATATATATATATATGTATATATATATGTATATATATATGTATATATATATATGTATATATATATATATATATGCATAAATATATATATATGCATATATATGCATAAATATATATATATGCATAAATATATATATATATATGCATATATATATATGCATAAATATATATATATATATGCATATATATGCACATATATATTCATATATATATGCATATATATATGTATGTGTATATATATATATGCATAAATATATATATATATGCATATATATATGTATGTGTATATATATATGCATAAATATAAATATATATCCATATATATAAAAGCATATATATATATATGCATAAATATATCTATATATATGCATATATATATATATATATATGCATAAATATATATATATATGTGTGTGTGTGTGTGTTCTTTGCAACTATTAAATCGATCTCGCGACGCCGAGAAAATATTAGATGTTTGAAGCAGACCCCAGGATCATCTTTTGAGAACATCAAGGCCCGACTGACACCAATCTTGTCGATCTTCACGTGATCGTTTCTTGAAACAGGTAACTACTGCGTTTCCTGTTTTTTTTTTACCATCTTTCTAAGATGAATAGATATTTTTGTTTCGATTCGTCAGCATCAGAACGGAACGTGGAAAATAAATAAAAGACAAATGTAATTGACCAAAAAGAGTTGCCTATTATTGATTTCGTTTTCTTGTCAAGTGCGGAGAGAAACACCTACGGATTCGTTTAGTATTAAAATGTTTTGTTTTCTTTTCATTTATAACTGACAAAGTTTGCAATATTTTTCCCAGTAAGACTTTTTCGCTTGCATTTTCTATAGTGATCATATTATTCTGTATCGATTAATTCGAATCAGTTCCTTTTCGGTTCTGTGATAAGTAATTTTCGTTTTTGCGAACCAATTACAATGACGAATTTCTCATCTATACTACTTTGCCCTATCAAGAAAATAATCCTTCGAAATCAGTTATTTGGTAAATAGTTATTATCAGTTATTGGTAAATAGCAAGACAGATCGGGTTATATAGCCTTGGATAGCAACTGGTCTACCATAGAAAGAAATGGCAACCTACTGCTTCGTCAGTCATGTATCGAAAGATATATGATCGCTTAAGCATGTATCACGCATTGCACATAACTGAAACAGTAATTCCCGTTTTGGAGAACCAATTTTAATGACGAATTTATCATCCATACTACTTTGCCCTATCGAGAAAATAATTCTTCGAAATCAGTTATTTGAAAAAGATTTATTCAAATTTTAATTTGTTTGAATCCTCTTCTTCTCCCCCCAGCTATGGTTAAATAGCAAGACAGATCGGGTTATATAGTCTTGGATAGCAACTGGTCTATCATAGAAATAAATGGCAACCTACTGCCTCGTCAGTCATATATGGAAAGATATATGATCGCCTAATCATATATCACGCATAGTACATAACTGAAATTGTTTGAATGAAAAGTAATCGTAAGGATACTTATGTTAAATAATAATTATTCGAAATATCTATGTTTGAAATACGTATGTGGTCTTCCTTTGGGAGAGTCAGTACTGATTTATCTCAAATAATAACGCCTTTGAAAGATCTCATAGGGCTTTTTTGCAGCAAGTATCATCCTTTTATCTCACAATATGGAAATTATTAGACGCTCTTAAAAATGACAGGGCTTGCAAGAAATTCATATTGCAAAAGTAAGAGCTGGTTGCCAAAATATGAAGAACACCAAAAGATGCCGCAACGTAAAAGCAAATTTTAAATATTAATGACATCCTTTAACGAGTAGGCTTTTTTTCTTACTAAATTATTTTGTTAACGGTATTTTTATTTCGAATAATTATCATTTGTGTATTCCCTCTTTTAATTATTACATTTTTCATAAAATAAAGAATTTTGCATTTCGAATAATTATTTATTTAGTATAAGTGTCGTTCGGTTTCATTTTAACTCAAAAACTTTACAATTCTAATAAATGTTTTTAGAATAAGTTTATCGAACAATTATATTCGTACAATATCCACATAATACTGCTAATCGTAGGCGGTTGTTACGAATAAGTTTCTAGTACACTGTCATACTATAGATTTTTGACGGCAGTAGCAGCGTACAAGGTGGATTACAGATAAAATGCTGCTTTCCTCCATGGCAATACAAGCTGCACGAATAACACAGGAAACAATTCTGGAACACTGTCGGCTTGTTGACCATTACCTGCCATATTCACAAGAACGTTCGTCGCAAATATTTGCATATCAAACGTTGCAGAATTTTCTTAAAAGATTATCTAAGAGTTGCAAGATATTCACCTGCAAATCATTGTAGATAATGTTGAATTTATAACTGAACGAATAACACAGGAAACATTTTAAAATACTGTTGGTCTCTTCTATCCCACCTAGCGTATCCACCTGACCTTGCACCAAGCGATTCTTACATCGCTGCAAGGGGTGTTGATGGAGATACTTTTTCTGTAATGAAAACCAGATTCAAATGTTGGTTGAAAATGTTCTTTTTTATATTTGAACCTGCGGAAATTTATTAAAAAAAAAACTAATAGCTGCTTTAACTGTGGCAATAAATCACTGCAAATAATGTCCAATGTGTAATTGAATGAAAGTTATTTTCTTTAATAAAACTGTTGATATCCTAAACGGAAATCATTTACGACTTATAAATATTTCCAAACTTTATTTCCAGAAGTTTTCGAATGTTACCGATGGATACCCGTGGAAGGCACGCCATTACAGCTGACGGAACATTTTGATAAAGAAACCCTCAAACGGCGTCTGATATGAAAAGTTTATACGAAGCAGAGATTTGTCAATTAATTCTTTCATATGGAAGCATTTGCTTACTGAACATTCACAGAAACGAGAAAATATCTCCAATGAAAAATCCAAGAAATAAATAAATGTCATATAGTAATAACACTTTTTCGCTTAAATTTAGAAGAAAAATACACTAGAGAGTACAGTGACAAACATGTTTAATAAAAAATACGTGAAAGAAAATTGTCTGAATTAATAAATATATACTGGTAAAACGGCGTCTGACATGAAAAGTGCGTAATAAATTCTGTTATGCGAAAATATTTGCACATGTTGAGTTTATCTCCTTTAGAGAAATTTGTATGTGAGCTCAGGTAGCGATAGCAACAAACCTTATTCTGAGTGCGTTTCGCAGACACTTGATCATGTGCTAGTTTCCATGTACATAAATAGGAGGCATTACTCGGAGCAACAGCGTCTCGTCTCAGAAATTTAGATATGGGGAAGAGAGTAGTATGAAGCGGGTGAGGCATTCGTGATTAAAAATATACGACCGTAAGGAAATGTACACGGTTTAAATAATAACAGTACTTCGTCTCGGGCCTTCACAGAGGAAGAAGGCAAAAGATTTTGGCGATCGAAACGATGTAATAAAATAATATAGACGCAGACAGTTATCAGAATAAAGAATCGGTTGTTGTTGAATCGGTTGGGTGCCGTCTCGGTCTTCTATTGCTCGATCTTCAATTCCACAGGCCCCCAACGCTGCTTCACAGACTGAAGGAATGACGGCCAATATTCTTCTCTTTACTCGCTGCATTTCATATGTGCGGACATAGGCATCGTTTCTTGGGGAAGCCCCAGGAAGATATGTGCCGCAGAAACTTATACTGTCTCTTTCTGATTGCAAGTACGTGTCTTTTTTGTTTCAATTTTCCTTAAAATGTCTTCGTTGTCATAGTTCTATGATAGTTCTGTAGACCGACATCTCTGTTTTCACATGTTTGCTTTTCATCTGTGAGGAAAGTGTAGATCATTAACTGCTATATAGGTGTGTAACAATACAATTACTCACACATATTTAGAAGATAAGTAGATACATTTCTTTTCCTTACATCCACTGAGTTTCGTAAGAATTTCGTCTCCAGTCCATCGTTGAGTAAACTTAAGTGTCAGTGTTTTGGGGATTTATGTTTACAGCTGACTTTGAATTGGCAAACATAAAACATTGTTAATGATTTTAGATAATCATCAAAAGTAGGCCTTTGAAGAAGCTGACCACCCATCCAGATTTTGGAGTGATCTCCAACTCCCGAAATATAAGTGAATGAATAGGGAGATGGGACATCAGCCATTATTCATATAATCAGTGAGAATGGAGTCCAGCAGTACGAGTAGGTAGGTAGATGAACAGTGAGTGAGTAGCTGCCCAGCGGCCAGGGAGTAAGGAATCAGGAGTGACTGAAATCAGAGATAGTAAATGTAAGGATCCTTCTTCCGTTGTCGGAAGTTAGTAAGATAGCAGTCCACTACTCGAAGATGAAGGAAGAATTCCACGGTTGAGAAATCGTATTGCTGCTAATTTCCAGCCAGTGTCTTTAAAAACAATTGTCGTTATTTTTTGTTGAAAGCGATCACTTCTGAGGAGACAAATCTGTGAACATAGTGAGTTGGGTGTATATGCAAAGACAACCAACCGTGGTTGTCACCACTGCTTATACAGTGAACGACAAGCAGAGAACTTCGTCATAAACGTCGTCACAGTTGGATCATACTACATAACAGTTCGGTACTCGTTTCTTAACTTCGACAAAAAATTTCTAAATACTATGCTTAGCATTTAGACGGAATCTTTCGCTGTTTCACTACCCCTTCAGTTTTCGGAGTTACATTTTTCGCCATCTTTAAAACACCTTTCGGATATTTAAATATCTATAATTGCTTCATTGATCTCTGCAACTCGTAGCTTGCATCATATGCTGTTCCTTGTGCTGACATCCATACATTCTGCGTCATGGGTATGACGATAAACTACATCCGCGTCCAGGGTAAGACGATAAACTACGTACAACAGCAAGGCCTCTGATCAGGAGGCTTTGAGGAGCGTGGAACCACCTCTTAATTGCTGGTGTTCCCAGGTCCACCCTGACCCGGGGTGGTAGCACCTGTTAGGGTCCCAACTATGAGCAAATAGTTGACCTCAAACTTAGGTAAAAAAAAAACATTATGAAAGTGTAAAAATAGGTTTTAATACCAGAAATACTTTGTAAAAAAGATATTACCAGAAATAAATTTTTGAAGGAAAAAAAAATATTACAAGAAATAATTTTTGAAGAAAAAAATATTACCAGCAGTACGTTTTTGAAAAATAAAAATATTACCAGCAATACGTTTTTGAAAAATAAAAAATATTACCAGCAATACAATTTTGAGTAAAAAAATATTACCAGAAATAGATTTTTGACAAAAAAAAAAGTTGTCGGCATTAAATGACCCATTGAGGTTGATATGCCGTAAAACAAAACAAACCAAACCAAACCATACATTCTAACAATAATAAAGCCTTGTAGGCCGACAGGAATCTCTCCTTGCCACTATTAAGCATCAGCAGATGGTATGGGTTGGCTACATCACACGGGATAATAACACTTGTATTATCATCATGTAAGGCACAGTTGAAGGCGTACGCAAGCGGAGACGGCAATACAAGCGCAGGTCAGACAACATCAAAGTATGGACGAACATGGCAATGCTAGGACCTCAGAGATCCATCGCTAACAGGTCATCTTGGAGGAGTTTGTCTGTTTTTTCTACCTCTTAATATTATCCTCCTGTATGGCTGTGAATGCTAGACAATCTCAAAGATGAAGAACGTACTTGAAGCAACAGAAATGTGGTTCTACTGAAGGGTGATATGGATACCATGGGCCAAACGTAAGCAGCAACGATATTTTGGAGAGAATGGAAACAAAGAGGAAATAAATACTTAACATCAGAAAGAGGCAGTTTAAAATTCAAGATGCGTAATCAAGAAAGGGGGCTTGGAAAATCTTATAGTCATAGGACGGATAGAGGGAAAGAGGGATAAGAGAAAGCAACGCGTGACAGACTTAACCCTTTCAGCCCTGACCACCGCTTTACTGGTGGTGGAGACAAATGACGTAATGTTCTGCGATCGGATAAACAGTGGTAGACAAAAATGACATAATGTTCAGCCACCGAATGAACGGTGTGTAAACGCTTGTAACTGTTTGTATATCTACCGTGAAACATTACATACGAATTATTTGCGAATTTTGACTTACAATTTTTCAGCAAAGCAGGATTCAAAGGGTTAATGTGCTTGAGCAAGTCGATGACGGAACAAGGTTTGAGAAAAATCTCAAAAAGTAAAAAACGTATTATGAGCTACAAAGGACGGGAGGAGTTGGCGGGCCCTGGTCGCCTACGCCCTGAAGAGACACGGTGCATAAAAGAAAGAAAAAATGTCCGTTCGACGATTGAAGCAGTCAAGGGACTGTTGATGATTATGACGATAATGATGATTTATTCTGACTTCATACAATTGATTGTTCGTCATTAGTCTTATATTTACATTACTACTGTGTTAGATACTTCCTGAAGATTTCCTGCGTCTGGCATCACGGGAAAACTTCATAATAATGTGTATCAAATTCTTAGACTATATCATTATTACTCCAATAACAATTTGATTATCACGACCAATACCGACCCTGAAATTAAAAAAAAAATTATGCAAAATATTTTTTTAATCATTTCAACCAAAGCAAGGCAGGAAAGCCACTAAGACACAAAGCTTTACTTAATGTAACCGAATAAGAAAACGTGAAACATTACTAAGGAGTAAGAACAATAAAAGAAAACAAATTCTTGAAGATCAAAATTGGCTGGAAAAAATAAAACTGGAAGAGAGTTCAACAAGCGAGAAGTGTGAGAGAAGAAACTGATAGCGTAGAACATATGATTACATATATCTTATAAAACTGTAAATTAATGAGCCCGTGTTTCCAATCTAGTACTGCGCTCAAACTCATAAAGTTTACGTACCATAAAGGAAACTTCACCGACGTTACGGCAGTGGAAAAGTGACTGAAGCTGAGATCTCAGGACCAGTAATTTTGCTGGTTCTTATTTGGATTTTATCAAGAATCTCTAAATATATAGCAGGAGGACCAAGCAGTCATGAAAGCAATATTCAAAGCATGAACGAATGGTAGACTTATAAATAAGTTAGATTCTGGAGAGAAGAATTATCTAGCATGACACAGTGAACAAACATTTTAGCAGCAGACCTAGCAGTTGATTCAGTATAATCTTTTCCATTCATGTCACCAGAGTATGTTAGCCCAAGTAGTAGCAACGTGTCACTCTTCTGGAGGTTAACATCAGCCATGCTGATGGAAGGCAGCAAGGCGTCTCTCAGATAAGTGCAGTTTCATGTTGGAGACGTTGAAATTAACAAACCATCTCTTGCACAAGTTAAAAGCAGGCTGTTGAGCGTGTTTGAAGTCAGCTGCCAATTTGACCACATCGAACCAAAAATATGTAGTAAATTTAATAAAAAAATATGAAGAAGCCTATATATTTATTTTAAAATATAACGAAAAATCAACGAATCTTTAATAAAATCTAATAATATTACATAAGTTATTGCAGATATTTCTTAATAAAAGCAGATATAATATCAATGTCTCGTGATATTTTTACAACAGTCTATTGGCTAATAAATATCTTATTGTGAAACTGTTGCCGTGCGTTATCAAATGGCATATAGTTCATGTCCTAGCACACGCATGCGCACACACACAAAAACACCCAATTATATATACCTATATATAAATGTACGTATTTATGTATATATATATATATATATATATATATATATATATATA
Source organism: Acanthosepion esculentum (assembly GCA_964036315.1). Lineage (NCBI taxonomy): Eukaryota > Metazoa > Mollusca > Cephalopoda > Sepiida > Sepiidae > Acanthosepion > Acanthosepion esculentum. The sequence goes on from OZ038487.1 coordinate 96,748,262, forward strand.
TATATGCGTGTGTGTGTGTGCGTGTGTGTGTGTTTAGGCAGCAAATTCTCTTTTAGGCATTCCTGACTGAAGACATTACAGACATTATGTCTGCTAATTTTTAATAAAATCCCTTCCTACTCACGAATAACCTTCCGTGTATTGATGTTAAATAATGAGAGAAATGTGCTATGACTGTTTAAATTTCTTTTATTGGGAAATGAAAATAAAAGAAATTTAAACAACTATAGAACATTTCTTTCATCCTTTAGCATCAATACACGGAAGGTTATTCGGGAGTAGGAAGGGATTTTATTAAAAATTAGCAGACATAATGTCTGCAATTTATTCAATCAGACATATATATATATATATATATATATTTATGTGTGTGTATGTGTGTCTGTGTCTGTGTAAATGTACGTATTTATGTGCATTTGTGCGTGTGTTTGTGTTTGTGTGTATGTACGTGCACAAATTCAATCATACGTACAGGGCGACCCAAACAAACGGCAACTTTTTAACAATCCAATAAAACCAAGAGTGATGGAAGAAAAATATTTAATTCATAGTAATCGAAACCTTAAAACATGCCATTTAAGAAACAATGATAGAATTTTCATTTTTTAAAAATTACGTCCTGTAGATGGCGTCCTCCTGTACGAATGCATTCTTGAAATCTGCTGTTGAGATTCTTCATCGACTGCTGCAAGATCCCAGCTGGGATACTGTGAATTTCATCTTGAATTCTCTGTTTTAACTCATCAAGATTTCTTGGTCGAGTTGTGTAAACTTTACTCTTGAGATAGCCCCAGAAGAAAAAAAATAACAAACGGATAAATCTGGCGATCTAGGGGGCCAGGCAACGTTACCGAATCTTGAGATCACACGGTTACCGAACATTTCTCGTTACTAAAATGGCGAAATGTTTAGTTGCTCAAGGTCACTGTCTCGCAGTGTTGCCACTTGCTCATGTCTGACAATACGCACATCAGAAATTTGAGTTTTTTGGGGTGACCCAAAACAACGGAATTTATCCGTTTTCCCGTTTTTTGGGGGGTCACCCTGTATTAAGGCCTCGAATTATTTGAAGATTGCTAAATACATAGAAAATACATTTAACCATCCTTACTTTAATTATTTTGTATTCAAGATGAAACAAGGCACGTAAAAAATTTTAAAATAGTAGAGAGGACAATTCGCAGAAGCCAACGCATCAAAATATATTATTTTATCTTAAACTCTGTCACAACTAAAGTTTAAATTCATTACAACTACTTCTAAAACAACAAAAGACTAAATTACGACAAAACAAAACAATAAGCTAAAAGTTAAATGTGGAATTCTATCATCTGTAATAATTATTAAAATGAATACAGAGAAAGTACGACAAGGAATTTGAATAAAAGATTATATTAATACGAAAGTGATCTCTTGCAAAGACACAACGCATTAGTTGCTCACAGTAATGAGTCTAACCGTAGTTTCTATTGTAGAAATTCTGAATTTAAACTTACATATAGAATTTGAATTGAACTGAAATATAGATCTGTTTGGCCTAAGTAAAATGTCAAAATATTTTGACGGGTGGGGGCATGTGATAAAATTTAAATTGGCAGCAATTCTACGGTATAAATGAGAATAATTTGAAATGCATATCCTTTAAAGTAATTTATTACCACTCTTTACATTCCATAAAAATCTGTATATTGTTCTTGGTAGGCGTTTTAGCGACACTGTATAGTAGGATCATCTCAACCTCAGAATTTCGGTGTGTAGTTTTCATTAGCTCTCCAAGAATCAAAGGCTTGATTCATATGCATGTCCCAAGACTGTCCGTTATTAGTTTTATCTATTCGCTTTGATGTCACTAGCCGCTCAGTGAAGTCTTACTATGAATGATGAATGAAGCAGGAACGTGGTTATTCATAATTTGTCTAGGATTCCTGTCATCTTTTTCATATTGGTTTTTGGTATCATTATATATTTGTAGTTGGTGTGCACAGCATGTGAAAATCTCATCCATCAGCAAAATGATCAAATGAACCGGCGGTCTTCTAAAGCACCAAAATGGCTCAGACCAATGAGCTTTGAAATTGATGTGACAAACTCGATACCGATGATCGGAATTTATACTGAAACTTTTCGGAATTAAAGAAAAGTTGGAAATCATATGACAGTATCAATTTAGTATAAAAATTAAGAAAATTGGGAAAAAATCACTCAATGGTTTAACCCTCCTGACGAGTGGACGGAACAATTAAAAAAAGGTTTCATCTACGAAACTTCGCAGCTGAGGTGCTGTATACCATCAATCACCTAAGTGACACGTTTTTAATCCTATATATATATATATATATATATATATATATATATATATATATATATATGCAGACACACACACACACACACACACACACACACATATATATATAAATATACATATATATATATATATATATATATATATATATGTGTGTGTGTGTGTGTTATAGTGGAACAACCTGACACACCCCGACATGGATTGGTCAGTCTATAAGAGACTGACGAGCTATTGAAGTAGCAGGAAAGTGAAACAGACAGAGAGAGCGAAGGCGACCCTTACGAACCTCCATGACTTATCTCCTGTTTCCCTTAGTATTACGAACTCTTGGTCATTTGTACTTTACGCAAAATAAACCATTGTTATTTGCTACCTGATTTCTTGTGTTATTGTAATATTCCCACTCGGGATTACTTTGTTGTTTATATCGTATAATCCACGATATAACAGTAAGTATGTATCTTTCGTTAAATATGTCAGACAGGGAAGACTTAATCGTTTGGCATATTTAGTGAGACATGTTTAAAAGAAAGGTTGTTGGGCATATATATATATATATATATATATATATATATATATGTAAATCAACAGAAATACTCAACATTTTACCCGAAAGTTAGAAAAGTGAGTCGTGGACTCCATGCAGGTACCATATACGCCAGCTGGATGTATTCCATAAGAGCTGTCTGCGTGCCATCTGTAGAGTTAGACTTCAAGACAGGACATCCAATGTTGACCTGTATAACAGGTGTAATATTGGAGAAATCGAGACTTTCCTCGTGCATTCTTAGTTGCGGTAGACTGGTCATGTTTTGAGAATGACGGATGACACGATACCCAAGATCCTAATGTACAGACAGTTAGATCAGGACTACATGAATGTAGGAATCACATGGCTTAGATACAAAACAATCTGAAGACCAACTTGTCATAATATTCTCGAGTGCTTAGCCTTGGACCGGGTAGATTGGATTTCAATCTGTTTTACTGAACTCAGCAGTTTTCAATCTGCTAGTCTGAAATAGTCTTCAAGAAAAAGAGCAAGATCTAAAAGGTTAGCCAATCTAACAGTGACCTCATGTCACAATCCTCACTCTTGCTTCATATGTGGCCTCTTTTGCAAATCACTTGCTGGTTTTAAGTGCCACTTAATATTATCGCACAATATTCATGACTGAATCAATTGGTTAAGTTGTCAGATTCTCATACGTCGAAACCAAGGTGAGAATCCATTATATATATATATATATATATATATATATATATATATATATATATATATATTGTATACGACAAATGATGTGTGAATTCTATTACACAGCATTTAAAACACATTCCTGTCCAGCTTCACAATACATGAAAATAATTGTTGGCAACAACAATATACTGCACCACAAAAATAATAAAAACCAACATCAATTCCTTGAGGCCCTCTATATCAAATGCAACCAACGTGTTGGAGTGAATTTAACCAACATGTAATGCCATTTTGCATTTCTACCAATTATAGTTATCTCCCTTACATTGAGTTGCTTGTTTTGCAAATATCACATAGCTAAAACGGATAAATTTAAAAATAATTTTAACACAGTGCGTTTATGCGCGTGATGAAAAATCCCCATCGCAAAAAGCACAGTTATAACAGGACGATTTCGGATGCGATCGAACGTAGTTGATTAGAAAAAACTACGGGGCTTACTTGATGAATTGCATCTTAACATCAAGAAAACAATTTGACAACTAGAAAGTATTATTATAAAAATAGTCATGTCCATATTATTCCATCAAACATGCTTACATATATATATATATATATATATATATATATATATATATATATATATATATATATATATATATATATATATTATTACAATAATATATATTATTACAATAAAAAGAAAGAGCAATAAGATATATAATCCGGTGTTCTTATTGATATTGTTATTTTTACAAAACACTGCTCAATCTAAATGTACAGAGCATAAATATTAAAAATTAACTGATTTAAAATATGGTTTCTTCGCTACACAGTAATTATCATGTTTCAAAAACCGAAGCTAAAAACTATAGAATTCGCTTGAATATGAAACAGAATTAATGCTTTTAATTTAATTAAAACATGGTAATTCCTCTGTAGCGATGAAACCATATTTTAAATCAGTTAATTTATTATATATATATATATATATACATATATATATATATATATATATATATATGAGTGTGTGTGTGTGTGCTTAAAATGAATGGAGAGTCTACTTAAAAAAGGATATCCATACTGTTCCAATTTTCTCGCCAATACCATGATGTGAAAGCCGTTACAATATTACGATGTTACAAAAATAAAATACTTAATTGCGTTGATATTTCCGTTAAAGAACAGGCCTTCGCTACGTCCTAGTCCTTATAAAACGCTAATTTTCCTTGAGCTTTTCTTTCATTGATTATTTTCTGCCCTTGCAATAGATATGGTCATCGAGCTTTTAAAAGCGAGTTTTTCGAAGCGATTTCATTAGATGCGACTGCCCCCTTTTCAGTGTTTAAAGTTATAAAGGTGTTATGCTTTGAGTTGGCGTGGGTTGATCGCATTGGATGACTTGTCAAGAATTAGAAAGGGATCGTAATCGAAATTGAGTTTTCAAACTGAAGTGGAATTCAAATTAGAATGACTCAGATCCAAAATGGATTTTCAAACAATGCATTTTCAAAAGAAAATAATTGAAGAGAAGAACAAAAGCAGGAGAGAAACAAAGAGAACAGAAAGAAAAATAATTAGAAGAAAAACACAAAGAAGATAACGAAGCAAGTAATAAATGAAGACGAGAACAAAAGAAGGAAAGAAAGAATGAGAAAAGAAAGAAAAAAAAGTAGAAGAAAAACACAAAGAAGATAACGAAGCAAGTAATAAATGAAGACGAGAACAAAAGAAGGAAAGAAAGAATGAGAAAAGAAAGAAAAATAATTAGAAGAAAAACACAAAGAAGATAACGAAGCAAGTAATAAATGAAGACGAGAACAAAAGAAGGAAAGAAAGAATGAGAAAAGAAAGAAAAAAAAGTAGAAGAAAAACACAAAGAAGATAACGAAGCAAGTAATAAATGAAGACGAGAACAAAAGAAGGAAAGAAAGAATGAGAAAAGAAAGAAAAAAAAGTAGAAGAAAAACACAAAGAAGATAACGAAGCAAGTAATAAATGAAGACGAGAACAAAAGAAGGAAAGAAAGAATGAGAAAAGAAAGAAAAAAAAGTAGAAGAAAAACACAAAGAAGATAACGAAGCAAGTAATAAATGAAGACGAGAACAAAAGAAGGAAAGAAAGAATGAGAAAAGAAAGAAAAAAAAGTAGAAGAAAAACACAAAGAAGATAACGAAGCAAGTAATAAATGAAGACGAGAACAAAAGAAGGAAAGAAAGAATGAGAACAGAAAGAAAAAGAATTAGAATAAAAGCACAACGAGGAAGAGCGAAGGAAGGAGTAAAAAAGTAGAAATAGGATGAAACAGGGAAAAATTAAAGCTGAAAAGAAAGAGAAAAGAGAAAAGAAAAACAGGTTAAAAAACCGAAAAAGAACACGAAAAGGAGAAGAAAGAAGAAAGAAAAATAAAAGTGAAAAGAAAGAAGAAAGAAAAACAAGACGAGCACGAAATGCAGAGAAATGAATGAAAATGAAAAAGTACTGGAAACAAAAAGCAGGAAGAAGAAGAAAAAAGCAGTCAAAGAAGCAGCAAAGTGAAGAAAAAGCCAAATTAGACAAAAAATTCAAACGAAACCAAAGAACGCATAATTGAAAGAAATGCGCGATAAAAGGAATGAAAAGAAAGACAAAAACAAGAAAAAAGAAAGAAGGGGAAAAAAGAATGCATCAAGAACAACGAGAAAAGCTGGAAAAAAAAAGAAAAGATCTAATCAAGACATGGAAAAATAATGGAAATGAAGAAATTAAAATAGAATAAGTGAAAAACATGAGAAGAAGGGAAATAATAAATAACGGAAAAGAAATGAAAAAGTGGAAAAGAAGAGAAAAAAGCATGAAAATTAAAGTTGAAAAGAAAGGTAAAGCGAGAAAGAAGAAAATAACAAGTGAAAAGAAGTGAGAACAAGCAGAAGAAAAAAATAGCCTAAAGTATTAAAGTCAGAAGAAAGAAGAGGCAAAAAAGAAGAAAAAGAGACAAGAAGTAGCTTTATAGAAGAAGAGAAGAAGGAAAAATATGAAGAGAGGAAGAGGACGAACTAAAACGAGAGAGACGAAGGTAAAGTATAAGAAAAAAAGAAAGGGATCCAGAAAAAAGTAGGTAATAAGCGAGGTAAAGGATAGAAAATAAGATACAAAGAAACTAGAGGGAAAAATAGATGATGAAAAAGGTAAACGTTACAAAAGGAAAAGCAAAACAATTAAAAAGAAATATAGAAATAAATAAAGGTAGAAGAAAATGACAAGAATAAAACAAAAGCTGAAAAAATGACAAAGATAAAACAAGAATAGAGTAAAAGTAAACAGGAAATGGCAAAACCTGGGAGAAGAAATGTAAGGAAACGAAAATAGGATATTCAGAAAGCCAACAAAAAAAATCTATGTCTTCTTGCTAATAACATTATGTTCGTTATTTCAAACGCGTATATTTCACTCGATACGTTCGCGAACGCTTTCGCGTGTACCGCAGAGTAATGAGATATTGGAGGACACTGAATAAATAAATTAAAACAATTAAAATGATTAAAAATAAATAAAAATCTCGGCTTGAGCAAATCTAAAAAATGCCATCCACAATGATAGAAGAGCAGAATTGCTATTTTAATTGATCTCATTAAAGCTGAAAATTCTCTTAAAACAACAATTTAAAAGCAGCCAAAAAGGAAGTGATGGTTCTTCAGAACACATTTTTTTTTCTTATTTTACAAACAATGGTAAGAAAGTTGTGGAGAGTAATGATCACTCTCATCCTAAATGGCCTTGGCGTATGCGCATGCGTAGCGAGAGTTTTAAAGTAATATAATTTCGATTCGAAACAGAAAATTATTTATTTAAAAACACAAGAGAGAGAAAGGAGACACGTACATATCAGGGACGCGTTTATAATAAGCGCACCCCTGATGTTGGACAATTTATAACACGCGCCCCCTAACGGTGGAAAATTTATAATACGCGACTCTAAAACTGGAGAATTTATAAAACGCCTCCCATAACATTGGACAATTTATAAATAGTCGTAATGTTGGACAATTTATAATACGCGCCACTAACGTTCTACAATTTATAATACACTTCCCTAACGTTGGACATTTTCAAATACGCGCCCCTAACGTTGGATGATTGATGATAAGCGCCACTAGATTTGTTGACAATTAATAATATACGTTCCTAACTTGGGACAATTTTAATCCGCGCCCCTAATGTTGGAAATTCTATAACACGCACCACTAACGTTGTACAATTTACAAAACACACCCCTAGCGTTGAACAATTTATAATACCCGCCTCTAGCGTCGGACAATTTATAATACCCGCCTCTAGCGTTGGACAATTTATAATACACACCACTATCGTTGGGCAATTTATAATACGCTCTCCTAGCGTTGGACAATTTATAATACCCGCCGCTAGCGTCGGACAATTTTTAATACGCGCTCGTGGCGTTGGGCAATTTATAATACACGCCACTATCGTTGGGCAATTTATAATACGCTCTCCTAGCGTTGGACAATTTATAATACCCGCCTCTAGCGTCGGACAATTTATAATACGCGCTCCTAGCGTTGGACAATTTATAATACACGCCACTATCGTTGGGCAATTTATAATACGCTCTCCTAGCGTTGGACAATTGATAATACACGCCACTATCGTTGGGCAATTTATTAATACGCGCTCCTAGCCTAGGACTATTTATAATACCCGCCTCTAGCGTCGGACATTTATAATACGCGCTCCTAGCGTTGGAGAATTTATAATACACGCCTCTATCGTTGGGCAATTTATAATACGCTCTCCTAGCGTTGGACAATTTATAATGCACGCCACTATCGTTGGGCAATTTATTAATACGCTCTCCTAGCGTTGGACAATTTATAATACCCGCCTCTAGCGTCGGACAATTTATAATACGCGCTCCTAGCGTTGGACAATTTATAATACACGCCACTATCGTTGGGCAATTTTTAATACGCTCTCCTAGCGTTGGACAATTGATAATACACGCCACTATCGTTGGGCAATTTATTAATACGCGCTCCTAGCCTAGGACTATTTATAATACCCGCCTCTAGCGTCGGACAATTTATAATACGCGCTCCTAGCGTTGGAGAATTTATAATACACGCCTCTATCGTTGGGCAATTTATAATACGCTCTCCTAGCGTTGGACAATTTATAATGCACGCCACTATCGTTGGGCAATTTATTAATACGCGCTCCTAGCGTTGGAGAATTTATAATACACGCCTCTATCGTTGGGCAATTTATAATACGCTCTCCTAGCGTTGGAAAATTTATAATACCCGCCTCTAGCGTCGGACAATTTATAATACGCGCTCCTAGCGTTGGACAATTTATAATACACGCCAATATAGTTGGGAAATTTCTAACATGCGTCCTGTAACGTTGGACAATTGATAACACGCGCCGCTAATGTTTGAGAATCTAATTCTTGAAACATTTATGCGCACTGATTATAATTACATATTTCATCGGCCTAAAAATAAGATTATATATCGCCGACATCATCCTTAGAGAATCTCAATTTTTATCAAGAATACACGGGTCACCTCGAGCTTAATGTGTTGCGTCTACGTATTTTCCTGCCTATGATTGTGAAAACCAATTCTATGTCGCGCGTTTAGACTCTCGTACAAAACAAACATATGTTGACGTTTCTTATTTGACTCTAGTATGAACCAAATTTACACCCATTTGATTCTCATTCAAACTAAACTACCTTTTGAAAATCTCATGCAAGTCGAATCTATGCTGACTTTCTTGACTTTCGCCCATACCAAACAGATGCCAATCCTTTTCATTCTTGTACCTACCAAACCTGTCTATACTTTGAAGAGTTCTGGTTTTGGTGATAAACTAAATACGGTAGTAAGACATCTGATTGAGAGATTGGAGGCTGATCCACATCACAACAGCTGTTGTTCCCAAATGTATCCTGAACGTGTGTGGTAGCGCCTGGAAGTCTCCAAGCATAGGGCAAATAAGGACCACCCCTAGAAACGAAAACACTATGAAAGTATAAAAATACATTTTTATAGTAAATTTATCAGCAATAATATTTTATTTATTGCTGAAAAAAACCCGACAATACATAAATAGCAATACATTTTATCTGTATATGACGTCCTACGTTCAATATATTTAGTTCACGCCATAATTTTGTGTTCCAAATATTTACATTTCTGCATTAATAACCAAGAGAAGTCTTGATATATATATATATATATATATATATATATATATATATAGCCATACTGATGAGCTGTGAAACAGCGAAACAGTCTGTCTGTGGATGACAAATATATATATATATATATATATATATATATATATATATATATATATATATATATACTGTTTCGCTGTATTACAGGTCTTCAGTGTGGCTATACGTCCGACTGCTTGAGGTCGGGGTCGAAACCCGACAGATTTGTCAACCTATCTCTAGGCTATCGTCGCCCGGCAGAGAGAAAGGAAAAATTTAACGTTTTCTATGCAAAATATGCCAGTGATTCAGAGCTCAATTCAGTTGAAGAGTAATGCTTTAATAGCAGTAGGAGCCACCGTTTTTAAAATTACCCTTTTCTCAAGAGAGCGCAACCAGATTTCCCGGGAGCCTATATATTGTCATCCACAGACCGAGTGTTTCTCTGTATCGCACCTCTTCCGTATGGCTAGGCGTGCGATTCCTTCTATCCAGGATCGAAACCCAACCTATTTGGAATCATATATACTAATACCCCGCGTATGAATCTCCCTGCCTTGATAAAGACACTCAGAGAAAGAAACGTGTCGTTTAAAAAAAATTTACTATTGTCTTTATTAATAATGTTCTTTTACAGATTACTCTATGCACGAGTTTGTCGTTGCTTGGAAAACTTCCATGCAAACAAAAACTCTCATTATTGTTTTGTCCGTGTATTGGTTAATGAATTGTAATGTAATTGTTATCTTTGATAATGGCTTATGTAAGCCGAAAGCTTAGATAGAATTAAAAAATATGTATAAATATGGTGATTTACTTTTGTCTTTTAATAATAATGTTATTAAGCTTATCAGACGATATGAAAATAATTTACTTAAAATAAATAGACAAAACTTGTCTATATTATTTAATGAAACATGCATCAATATATATATATATATATATATATATATATATATATATATATATATATATATATATATATATATATATATATGTATGTATGTATATATAGTGGAACTGAAATAAATCTGGGAAAAATTTCTTACCTTACTTCTTGACACTACCCCAAAGCTACATCCCCCTGGTTACAACGCTGACCATTTTGTGTTGGATATTCAGGCAGAAATGTCAAACATATTCGATGATTGTTGAGTTTGTGCATAAATCACAATAGCTAAATAAATATTCTTCTGAATTTACCATATATAAATATGATTTTGTCGCCTACACAGTATAGTAGGCTCAGTTGGGCACAGTGTGCGAAAAAAGACCACCATGGCGCTATTCACTTAGAAATTTGGAAACGGCATGCTGTACTGCTTGGCATTCGCGGCGGAAACTTCAATACGAACGTTTCGGAGTATTTGGGTGTCAATCTGAGGACCGTGTAGAGGATTCGGAAGGAGATGGATGAGTCTAATGATCAATACGAAGGTAAGGCAATTCGGAAATCTCACTCGAAAACAATTCCCGAAATTATTGGTGAGGGCGTCAAACTCAATAGAGAGTTCTACATTAAGTGCTTTGAGGAGATAGTGCTTCACTGGTTCAAGAGGGTGGCTCTTGGAAAGAGAACTGCTCCCTGCCACACAAAAAAGGAGAACCCGGTCATGGCAGTTAGACAATATCTGCCCTTGGTTATTATGTATTGAGAGCAAATGAGCGAGAGACCACCGAAACTTCTTACAAAACCAAAGATGAACTGATGACAAGGATTATGTCAGCATTCACTGACTTAAACAAGGAGGCATGGTTTTAATTAACTTTGTTTATTTTGGATCTTGACAATATCCAACTCGATGCCTGCTGAGCTGTGATTTGGAAACGACGTGAAGCACACTTCACGCTCCGGCCAGTGATTCCCACATTCTAAAGGGAAGAAACGATTGACCGTCAAGGAATCCATGTCACCCAAACTCAGTGGGTAGCATATGACTTGTGCACCACTTTTCCACGCAATAATAGCAATAACAAGTATAACAACATAATTAATTCAATATATTTTATTTTTTCACTTAAAGAAAACTACTTTTAGTCAAAAACTAAATATAGGTTCACTTTATACCCAACTCCGCATGGATCTATCCATGGTTTCTTTTGGTGGGGGATTTGGGCCTTTGCGCATTCTGAGACTTGTCTACAGAGCGATTAGAGAAGACGTGAGCACCACGAAATAACGACATTGTCTCCAAGAAAATCCATGAATTCTACAATATGGTATCCCTAAACACTGAAATTTGATTTAATATTTATTTATTTTTCTCCTCAGTAGACTTAGATAGGTTCATCTGTCGTCCGTTTCACACCCCTCCACGCTCGTTTGAACAAGACTAGAGGTTTATCACTTGTTTTCTGTTTAGGAGTGGGTTTCCGGTTCGTTCTAAAGTTTTCTTGCTCTCTTTCGCACAGAGTAACCTTTTGTATGTTATTAGCATTATTGCCTTGCTTGGGGTAAATAGATTAAGAAAATGTTTTCTAGATTTCTTAATTTATCGTATGGCACCCGTTGTTCTCGAGGAAGCATGGGTCTGCCAGCGAAGAATTATGCCCCCTCCCTCTCTCTTTTTTATGAGAGATCGGCAGTTGCCTATATAGCATTTCACCCCTCTTTACGCAACCGATGCTAACCGGGCACATTATACTATCAGTCAGTCGAGTTTCGGGGATCAACGCGGTCAGACATATGGACACCGCACTCAGCAAATGCACCATCGGGGGGTAAAAAGTAAGAAAACAAGAACATCGTCGTATAAAGTTTGCACCGTGAATTTAACGAAAGGTATATGGGTGGGTAGAACGTTATAAATCGGGAGTGTAACCGCCGTGAACCGATCTTGTCACCCATCAATATCGCGCACGTGGTTGTCTTCATCAGGGAAGACAGATGAATCCGGTTGACACATGTTACGGCAATCGTGTGCATCAGGCATGGATCTTTAAAAGTCATAGCGTATGATGATTTGGAGGAGCGGAATGTTTGCGCTCGTTGGGTGCCCAAACAAGCAAGAGGTGCAGACATGTTTTCGAGAGGAAATAGAAAAACTTCTTTTCAGAAGGGAAGAAGAAGCTCGTTGACCGATACAACAAGTGTCGAGGGGTGATGTACGTATTTATTCTTCAAAAGTGTAAAGAAAGATGTTGTACGAAAATTGCTTTTACTTTTTTAAAAATTTACGATCGTATTTGCAATTCTGTTAATATTGATTTGATTTCTTTCTTTAACAGCACATCGCCTCTTTCGTGGCTCATTTGATGGCGAAATGTAATTTTCATCGGAGCTTTGAAGTAACAAAACTATGATATATCTTATTCTGCTTTCACAATTGAATACATGGTAGATTAGATACATGGTGATTATACTCAGTTTTTTTTTACATATACATGTTTGTTTGGACATGATTACTAGAAGCGGTGATATGTGTGTTTTATATTGTAGTTTTGTTGAAGTTACATTTTGGAATACAGCTTGATTTAAGAAATTGTAGGATATTATATGGATTAATGTCATAAAAGAGTTCTTACATGATGGTTGTTTGATTTTGTATAAAGGCTAGAAATGATGAGAAACTGCAGCACCAGCCGCATGGGAACGAATGATACCATCACAAAATTTTCTATTTCACGTCTCCTTCCAACGCCATACTATGATTTGACTTGCTTGATATTGTTTAGAGGCATATCAACATCTGTTTGCTATTTAATACCGAAATTTAAATATTTTGAATATAGTTTTATGACTTCACATACAGATAACATCTATTGTCACTCATTTTGTTATAAAAAGTATTGTTGGTAACAGTGATATAAATATGTATCGTTGGTAATTTTTTATATAAAAATGATTTGCTGATACTTTTTTCTAGAAAATGTATTTTTATACTTTCATAATATCTGGAGGTTGCCTATTTGCTGGGACCCTAAAAGGTCTTACCGTCCTGGTTCAGGGTGGACCTGAGAACAACAACAATTAATAGGTGGTTTCATATTCCTGGAAGCCTCTAATGTATCGATCAGAAGCTTTGTTGCCTGAGGTCGTTTATCGTCATACTCAGGACTATATTTTAATGTTATTCGGTTCTTATTAATTATATCTGGCGTAGTAATAATGGATGTTTTAAATTCCTTCATAAATTTCCATCACTCCTGTCATCTTGATAGACAAAAGATATTGGAAGTGATGTTTTCCGTGACTTAATTATTCTGCGTCAGGAATTGTAACTACCAAAAGAAAATCATTGTTTCAGCACTTTTGAAAATATCTTTTATTCATTAAAATTAATAGCAACATTATTCAGTCACAAAATAGTTCTTCTACATAATTTGTCCCCTTCAAGAATTTGGCACTGGTGGTTCTCCATAAAATTATATTCTTCGAAACTCTCTTTCCATATCCTAATCCATGTTCTACTTACACAAACTCATAAGCTAGATTACTCCATGTTTCTCTCTTGTCTTCTTGCTTTTAATAAGTGCTGTGCGCATCAAATTTTAAAAGCCCTCTTCCCTCATTAAGTGACCCAGAAAATTTCAACCGATTGTTTCTGATTTTAAGCAAAAGTTTCATTTCCGTCCCTATTTTCATTAAAACTTCCTCGTTGCTTACATGTTCAGTCAGTCGCCTTCTCATCATCCTTCTGAAGGGTCATGTCTTTGATGACCCATGTCTTCTCTTCATTTGTGAGAATTTTAACCAACAGTCACTGATATACAGGTGAATCGATATTATATAGCAGTCGACAAGTCTTTTCTTTGTTTCTAACGAAATGTTCCTGTTTCTTAATAGTTGGTTTTCTTTTGCCAGTTATCTTTCGGGATTTCAATGCCCCTTCGGATTTACGTGTTGTACTTTGCATCTTAATATCTTAGGCCAACATTCAGTAAATATGCATACCATCATATCAGAATAATCTAAAAGGTTCAGCTTATTTTGAACAAAGAAATTTATTCCTAGAAGTCCAAATCCCCTCTGTTTTCACGTCGAAGTATTTTCCCTGTGCACAAGGACCTGTTTAAGTTCAGCCGAATCTTCTATTAAATTAATAATCTTAATTTTAATTCAGCGCATTTTTCCAGGGAATTGTTGGTATATTAAAATCATGAGAACTTACTGACAAGAAGAAGAATGTGATTTCAAAGTGGTGATGGCGTGTAGAATGCAGCGCATGTGAAAAATATTGTTTAGTATGTAACATATACCGTATATTGACACACGAGATTTTGTTTAAAATTTCGCGCCAAGCACAGCAACAAAGCCACTAAGACTCAGGGGTTACTGAGAGAGAGTATGTGAAAAATAATATTAAAAAGAGACATCAGTAAAAGAATAAGAACTAAGAAGATAACTATTGACACTATATTTAACTTTTTGAAGATTAAAGTTGACTAATGAGCATGAATCGGGGGGGGGGGGGAGTTCCACAAGCGAGAAGTCCAATAGAGGAAACTGTTAGCATAAAACTTACGGTTTGTTTTAGCATACCTACGGACGATAATGGGGATGTCCCCATTCACATAAATACAGTAGTAAATACTGTATGTTGGTCTGCAGTTGATTATTCATTATTCATTGAAGATTCATTGTGGAATTCACTTGATTCACTACTAGCAGTTGACTACGTCTTCTCCGCCCCACTGGCGAATCTTATATGTGTTGTTCGCGTCCTAAGTATTATCGTTCCTTACTAACCTTCGTTTGATTATTCTATTCAGTAACCTTCCCTAGGTTACAACAGATAGCTAGCTAGCTAGATTGATAAATAAGGAACAGACTGAGATACATAGGGTTGTAGGATATGTCCCCATTCATATAAATACAGTAGTAAATACTGTATGTTGGTCTGCAGTTGAAGATTCATTGTGGAATTCACTTACCACACTTCTTGCATTGACTACTTCTTCTACGTGCCGCTGGCGAATCTTTTATGTGTTGTTCGTGTCCTAAGTATTATCGTTCATTACCAATCTTCGTTTGATTATTCTATTCAGTAACCTTCCCTAAGCTACAACACGGTTGCATCTATTCAACTCAAATGTAAAATTATAAGAACTAACAGCAAATCTAGTACTGCGCTTAAATTCATCAAGTCTAGGTACCATAGAGTAAAGTTAATCGGAACAATTACCATGAAAGTATTT
Source organism: Acanthosepion esculentum (assembly GCA_964036315.1). Classification (NCBI taxonomy): domain Eukaryota; kingdom Metazoa; phylum Mollusca; class Cephalopoda; order Sepiida; family Sepiidae; genus Acanthosepion; species Acanthosepion esculentum. Next base: position 96,764,123 of record OZ038487.1, read on the forward strand.
ATAGAAAAGTCACAGGGTAGCTACTTTTATGATGGTAGCAAAGTGACTGAAGCCTAGATGCCAGTCTAGATGCCAATGTATATGTTTTTGTTTTCGGTTTGGAGAAGATAGATGCATCGGTGGGATTACCGAAGAGATAACTGCATATACAACAGGTGGAGATTTGCGCCTCAGTGAATTTTGTGAACAGGTAGTCGATCCATCTGTACTTGGGATATCCACACATGGGACAAACTGGAGGAACGGTAGATATAAAAGCACCCACTCTCGAGAGTGAATAGTGGGAGACTGTTACATCTGTTAGGGAATGTAGAATCCACGTTCCGAGAAAGCCCCCCAAACCACATGCGCACTCACCAGTATTAATTGAGGGAAACAAAAAATTTAACGTTAAGTATTCTTGCTAGTCTTTATACCGATCATGCTACAACACAATTCAAGTGCTGTAGTCGTCTGTTGCATATTGAATCCTTCCCTATGTTTCAATAGATAGCTAGCTAGCTAGCCAGATTGATAGATAGATAGATAGATAGATAGATAGATAGATAGATAAGGAACAGACTAAGATAGATAGGGTTTTAGCATACCTACAGACGGAAGACCAACATACTGTATTTACTAGTGTATTTATGGGAATGGGGGCATACCCATTACCGTATCTAGTAACTTGACTGTTTACTCCTCAGAAAAACGATGTTTTTCTGCTCCAGCGAGTCATTAAAACGATGAAGTTTGGTTGATTAATCTCGTATTCTTTCAAAGGTCCATGCGTGGTTTATTTTGATTCTTACGTCAAAGGTAATTCCGTCCACTTGTTTTTAACTCCTGTGATCTTTCTCTTCGTCCTTGAGATCCAAATTCCATTCAGTTAATTCTTTAAAGCCTTTCAGACATCTACGTATGAAGTTAGAGACGATAATTATTATATTTGTACTTTATTTTATTTTAGTATTCACTTTTATTGTGTAGTGTTTCCTATAGTTGATTATATGTAATATTACGGTTATTAATAGATGTTATATGTAGGAATAAATTATCGCAGATGACACTTCAGTTTGAACATAGATCGCCAGTGAGCGAACACAGGCGATCCCGTTATTGAATTATGTAGACCACGTGACCATAGAGGAAACGCATATATGGGAGGTCACATGACGTCTAATTGTTCTGCATTCATATTTAATCCTCTGTTACTATGCGGACCGGTATTCTCTACTTTATTCACTATACTATTTCTATATTTAGATCACTATACGGAATTACTGTTCGTGCGAATATTATCGAGCAAGTACTATTAGTGCGAGTATTATTCGAAGGCATCTGACACCAGCATTGTTCAACTGCATACTATAGTGCTATCTGAGATTATAAAGTCTGTACTACAAGTCGCAGCACAAAAGTGGCAAGAGAAAAAATATAACTAGAAGAAAAGCACAACGAAGAAAGCGAAGAAAGGAGTAAAAAAACGAAAAGAAACAGGGAAAAATTAAAGTGAAAAAGAAAGAAAAAAGAGAAAAGAAACGCAGGTTATAAAAACGAAAAAGAACACGAACAGGAAAAGAAAGAAAGAAGAAAAATAAAAGTGAAAAGAAAGAAACAAGAAAAACGAGAAGACGAGCACGAAATGTAGAGAAATGAATGAAAATGAAAATTACTGGAAACAAAAAACACGAAGAAGAAAAAAGCAGTCAAAGAAGCAGCAAAGTGGAGAAAGAAGATAATTAAACAAGAAACAAAACCAAAGAACGCATGAGTGAAAGAAATACACGAGAAAAGGAATGAAAAAGAAGACAAAAACAAGAAAAAAGAAAGAAGAGCCAAGGTGTAAATTTACTGTGGATGATCTTGCGATCAATGCAATCTCTAAACATTTTCGTGTTAGTGAATTGGTTTCTCCTTTGATAAGTGTAACATTTTTATGTCAAGCAAAATAATACTAACATAAACCCAAATTTTACATTGGACACAGTGCAAAGAAAGACTCCAAGCAATTATGTATTAATGAAAGTCAACTCACAACCCAGTTTGATTTTCGTTCTGCTAAGGGATGTAATAATAACATATATGTCATTAAACATCTCCAGGAGATTGCATGCATCTCTAATAGGAAATTGCATACCCGCTATGTTGACGTCTCATAGCAGCATATAACAGCGTCAATAGGGACTTCCTCTTTTTAACCTTGGAAACCATATTTCAAGTTCCGAATTTACTGAATGCATCAATGTAAGATAGGAACTTTTCGGCCCACAAACTCTTACATATCTAGCGGCGACCCCCATGACGGGTAATAGTACAAACTTCATTAGCACTACAACAAGAAAATGAGAGACCCAGTATATATCATTTTCCTAGAATATGCCCTGCGCTTTGACAAGCATAGATGTGAAGACATGGGCATTGATGATTTAAAGATTTATACCTCATCCAAAACGAATCAACTGTTGCTTTCTCTCCAGAGGTCATTGTACTGATGATGAGGGGTCTGTGCAGATGACACGGGTGTTTATCGTTAGGATAAGAATGATAATGATCAAAGATCAAGTAAAACCAAGTATTTACCAAGTATTCCAAGAAATAGGAAACAGGAATTTTTAAAGTTATTTCACCCAATGCAAAGACAATAAAGCTACTAACATTCAAGGGGTTAATAAGTGTGGGAGAATATGAAACAAAAAGCAAAAAACAAAACAAAAACATTATGAAGATGAGAGAACAATAAAATAATTGCTGTGAGGGAGAATATCTCCTACAAGTTTAGACTCCGCCGTCGGACGAAAGACATCAAATACTCCTACATCAAGACGAGTAGCAGGAGGAGCAGTAGCTTTTCCTGAAAACAGTAAAGTCATTCACGGCTAAGCATTCTGTTATCTTAGGTTCTATTCTACATTATGTTTCTCAGTACGAAAAGTTAATAAACTTGTTAAACCAATTTCAGTTTTCTATTATTGTTTTTGATAACTCAGTTAAAACAGAAGATGAAATTTGACTGGAACCAAGAAGCCGGATGAGACTTCCAAAAGAAGAAGCAGTTAGGATAGAACTTACGGTTACATCTAGCCATTTTAACTGTAAAAAACCCCATCTAGTTGCCAATCTCGTACTGCGCTTAAATTCGTGAAATCTAGATACAATAGAACAGTTATCAAGAAAATATAGAAAAACACGGAGAATCTCCGTTACGGCGGGTGTGGAAGCGACTGAAACCGAGATGCCAAATCAGGATCCATAACATTGCATATTCTTCTATATGTTATCTAGAATCCTTAAATACATAACAGAAGCACCAGGCTAAGTGTGGTGGCACTATTGAAAGCACAACACAGTGAACGAAATTTCCTAGCAGCAGACCCCACAATTTGATTCAATATAATCTTTCCATTTCATGTCAGCGGAAAATGTTAGTCCGAGAAAGTTCAATGAGTTAATCTCCTGGTGGTTAGTATCAGCTATGTTGATGGAAGGAAAATGGTTCTCTCAGGCAATTAAAAGAGTGGCGTTTCGTTTTTCCCTAGTTAACAACAGATGATAGATCAATCTATATTTCTGAGGTGAGGTATTATATACACTATTTACATTATTCGGACTATTGCCCTCAGAAATCCATACACAGATATCCTCAAGGACACATGGCACAATGGATATAGGCGTTAGTTAGATCCAGTGACAGGACCCAAAAAGTGTGAGTTGAATACCCAGTTAAGGCAGTGGAGAACTTGGAGAGGGGATTTAACAGGAGATATCTGACAACTGACATCCATTAAAACATGGCACGTCGAACTAGAACAGTCTACACCAGTGAGCGAAATAAAGGGTTCAGTTCGACATTCCAACCAATTGAAGAAGGTCGGAGCGTACAACGGAAGAAACGTTGTAATAAATATGGCGACAAATATGAAGACAATACTCCGAATAATGTAAATAGTGTACATAATACTTCATCTCAGAAATATAGACAGATACGAAAATCACATGTTCACATATTCATCAATAATTAATCATAGCTAAACAGATGAAGGATTGAAATAGATTATATATATATATATATATATATATATATATATATATATATATATATATATATATATATATATACAATTACAGGGTTGGTACAGAAGAAATAAAATTTCGATAACCAAAAACTCTATTCTAAAAAGCGTGCGCAATACAGAGCAGAGCGAATAATATTTACTTAAAAATTATAACATAAGTATGTTATAATATCACTACAAAAATAGCCATTTTGTTTCAAAACTTCTGGTGTCTTGTCAAGTGATGGTGTCGCTAGTAAAATAATTAATAATAATCAACACCATCACTTGACAAAACTTCAGAAGTACTTAAACAAAATAGGTATTTTTGCAGTGATGTTATAACGTGCATATAGCATTATTTGGTATATATATACACACACATATATATATATATATATATATATATATATATATATATATATATATATATATATATATATATATAAGAGGGTCATTCAATAAATAAGTTGAATTTTTCGGTATAAGGACTTCTAATACAGATAGAAGCTTAGTCTTTTTTATTTTTGTTTTGTTTTACTTCTTTTTTCACATGGATTTAATTTCTTTTGCAGATAAAAAAAAACTTCGAGAGTTTTGGCGATTAACAAAGATGGCCGACCAAGAAGCATGCTCCAGGATTGAACAGCGGTCAGTTATCAAGTTTTTGGTTTCTGAAGGGTGCAAACCAGTTGAAATTCATAGGACAATGTAAACTGTGTATGGTGCTACATGTTTCAGCCAAAAAAATGTGTACAAGTGGGCTAAATTGTTTAAAGAAGGACGGAGCAGTGTTGGGGATGAATACAGGCCTGGTAGGCCTACAGAAGTGAGGTCTCCTGAGGTGATCGAATCAGTCAATGATCTCATTCAGTCTTACAGAAGGGTGACAGTGGATGACATTGCAAGGACTTTGAGCTTATCTGTTGGGACAAACGCAGGGGTCATCAGTCAGAAGGAGTCATCTTGCATCATGACAACGCATGGCCTCACACAGCAGCCCAAACGGTGCAGACCACCAACGATCTGGGCTGGGAACTGCTCCCACATCCCCCTTACAGCCCAGACCTTGCCCCTCCAGACTTTTACCTGTTTGGTCCCTTGAAAGCGTTCACGGGAGGTACGAAGTTTAAAAGTGACGATGAAGTCAAAAGTGTTGTGAGCGACTGGGTGAGATATCAGTCCAAAGATTCTTACGCTGAGGGAATACGGAAGCTTGTGCACAGATGGGAAAAGTGTGTGACAGTGCTGGGAGACTACGTTGAAAAATAAAAGTAAGCTTCTATCTTTATTAGAAGTCCTTATACCGAAAAATTCACCTTATTTATTGAATGACCCTCGTATACATATATATATATATATATATATATATATATATATATATATATATATATATATATATATTATTCCAGGATAACTTTACAACATATTCAAAATGATCTTCGTATTCCCTAAACTTCTAACATTCTGTCCCGGAGTAACAAGTTGCCATACAGGTTTCACGTACGATTTCATTTTCAAGTCTTTTTTCACTGCTCTTTGTACGGTTATAACTGAAACTCAGTTCTCACTTGCCAAACGTCTTATGAATTGAGTTGGATCTTTTCTAATTGATCGATTTAGCTCTAAGTTGAAATGATGATACGTCATTGTGACCTCCTGATCCATTATTCCTCTCTACTGTTCCCTCGTCTTTAGACTTAGTCACCGTTCTTGAATGGAGTTTGTAGGTGGAAGCCAGAGTATGAATTTTGGTACAATTACTGAAGGCCTGAATGATTTTTCTCTCACCATTGCTCAGTTTGGAAGTTAGTGGTGTTGACACGAGACGATTTTAATTTTTTCTATTTCTAGCTTAATAACACAAACGGTTTGATTGCTACAACAAATGGTATCAAGAGGGCTAAACGTCTTATCTGAAAACCTGGAAAAATAAACTCAATTGGTTTATGTGTGTGTGTGTGTGTATTTTGAGGATTTAGGCTAATCATATAGTAATTCGTCGAGCCTAGAATAATCCTCAACAGAATGCAGAAAGCACTGCACGGCCGTTTCGTCCTATCTGGGACTCATCAGCAGTGCGCATCCATTAACAACAGACTAGTTTGCGTGTCTTCTTCGTCACCAAGTTAGAGTACTGGTACAATTGGTGTGACGTTTGCAACGGTCCGGGTTCGATTCTCGGTAGTGGATGCGCACTGCTGATGAGTCCCAAATAGGACGAAACGGCCGTCCAGTGCCTTTGGCATTCTGTTGAGGACTATTCTAAGCTCGACGAATCCCTATATGATATATATATGTGTGTGTGTTCGCGCGTGTGTATGGGGGATGACGATATATATTTTTTTCATATCAAGAACTATTGTGCGGAAAGATGTATGATAACGTGTAAAAAATTCGCGAAAGATTTTACACATTGTTATACTGTCGTTCTATCCCATTCGGAAATAAAAGAATATAAAAAAAACTCTCGATATCGCTCAATTCATTTAGAAACCGAAAAATTCCCCTGTCCTTCTATCCCTCTATACATCCAGTGAGTATCAGATTTTCCAAGCCTTGCTTTCTCATTAACGCCCCAGAAATTTCAACTTCATCTTTTTGATCTTAAGTAAAAGTTTATTTATAAAATGCCCTTGCTGCTCACGTCTTCGATACATGGTCTCTTCGGCATGTTTCTGTAGAACCACATTTCTAATGCTTCAAGTCTTTTTCTCATCTTTGAACAGATTGTAAAGCATAAAACGAAAATATAGGCCATATAAAATATCCTAAATATTGTCCTTTCTACAAACACGTTTTCTATCAAGATTGTTTCATCAGGCAGTAAGTTCTTACTTATGCAACTCTTTTGAGCAATTTCCTTGTTTAATTTGGTGAATGCTGGCATAATCCTTGCCTTCAGCTCATCTTTGGAGTTATAACAAGTTTTGTTGTCCTCATCGCTCAACTGAGACCCACACATATTAATCAAGGCGGTTTTCGTCTGGGAAGTTAGGCGACTAAATGTAAGGTGTGATGCGGTCGCAGAAATTGTCTGACAGCCATAACTGGGTTCTCCTGCTTGAGTGGCATGGTGCAAAGTTTTGTTGCCAAATATAGGTTCTCCAGTAGCTACCCTCTTGAACCAGAGAAGCAATATCTCCTGTCGTAATCTAGACAAGGTTACTGAATGAGGAATAACCAAAAAGAGGAGGTTGGAAATGAAATGGTAATCTTTATAACATAAAAAAAATACAATACTCGCCAGTGACGTGAAGTAGGTAAACCACTGCTAGTGGTGGACAACTTAGCATATTACCCCCACTTACAATAGTGCCCAACGTAATTATGAGGATTGGGACATACCCATTAGTTATCATAGGTACGGTATATAATGTCTCAAAGCACTTGATGCAGGCCTCCGTGTTGAGTCTGAGGAATTTTGTGAAGATAAACGGAGGTATAACGTTGCCATAACTAGTGATCACTCCAAATACCATAATGTTGACTGGATATAATATTCAACACATTCCAAAACCTCTGCACAGTCCTCAGATTGAGACCCAAACATTCTTAAATGTTCGTATTGGATCTTCTAGTGAGAATGCCAAGCAGCACAGCATGACTTTTCTAAATTTCTGGTGGAGTGAATTGCGTCATATTGCTCTTTTCTCACAGACGCTGCCCAACTGACCTTACTATCTTGGGCACTCGACAAAAAAAAAAGAATGAAATGAAAATAACACGCATGCGCGAAAATAAAAATAATATAAAATGGTGGTAGTTACCTATCGCAATCTGTATATTTTTATTGATTTGGTTTCTATCAGCAAGTCAGCCGTTAGATATTATGCAATGAAGTTATAATTTTCCCTTAATGTTTCAAATTCAGTTAACATGTTTATAAAACATCTACAACAAATACAAAAGATAATTCTTCTTTTTTCGACTGTTTTTTTCTCTTCGTTTCGTTTCTCACTTTGTCTTCAATGGAAAACAGCTGACAGTCACGAACTGGTCGTTGGCGAAATCTTTAAAAAGATGCATTCAGAAGCTTTTGTTTTGTTTTGTTTTTTATCTACAAGGAAATTAAACTAAACGCTTTTGTCAGCAAAAGACTTGTACATATTCTTGTGAGTCATCAGAGTCGGAAGAAAAGTGTCGGAAGCATTTACATAATATTTAAAGGAGGTGATATACACTTTTTATGAATCCCAGCCACTGCATGAAAGAAGGACAGAAAGGAGCATTAAAGATGAAGTATTTTATGCAGAAGGAGTATTAAGGATGAAGTATTTTTATGCAGAAGGAGTATTAAGGATGAAGTATTTTTATTCAGAAGGAGTATTAAAGATGAAGTATTTTTATGCAGAAGGAGTATTAAGGATGAAGTATTTTTATGCAGAAGGAGTAATAAAGATGAAGTATTTTTATGCAGAAGGAGTATTAAGGATGAAGTATTTTTATGCAGAAGGAGTATTAAGGATGAAGTATTTTTATGCATTTGAAATCATTTTCTATTAACATGCGATACAACGAAAGTTGAAAGAAATGTATAAAATTTTATTTAAAAATATCTGTACCGTCCTGGGTATGACATTAAACTACTCTGATCAGGAGGTTTTTAAGTGATGTTGTTCCCAGTTCCACTCGGGGTGGTAGCATTTATTAGGGGCCGAGGTATGGGCAAATAATTCAGCCCCCAAAGTGGGGTCTAAGCACTATGAAAGTATAAAAAAAACTTATAGTAAAAGAAACAGCAGAAATACACTTTGTTAAAAAATACAACCATTTCATTTAGGGAATAAAATATTACTAACAATATAAAAATAGTAGTGCTCCCAAGAAAATTAAATTTCGGCGTTAAATGACCCATAAGCTGGCGATATGCCCCTAAGCAAATAAAAACAGACATAGAATCTCTGTAATGGTATTTATATAGTTTGACGTTATTTATTCTTTAAATTTAATTTGTAGAGTTATTTCACATCCCTGTGAGAGTATCTATCTTTTAAAATCCTTGTGACTCCATTTATAGAGCTATTCTGCAAAATTCTCATCATTTTAAAAATATATATCTGACATTATTTTTGATCATATTTTGCACCATCTCTGTGATGCAAATATGTTGGAATAAATATTTTTTGATTCTTATATAGTGATGTAGTTCACTCTTTGCGGGCGCTCGTAACAAGTGTAAACGTATCCTTATGAAGATAACTCTTTGTTTGGTGACAGAATAAGACACCTTATACCCTCTAAACATGGTTGATTCTCGTGACAAGATTGTCATAGATGCTGGAGTATAGATCTCTTACTTTGAATAAGATCACAGACTATTTGTAACTAAACTGACCACATTAACCAACGAAAGAGCCCGCAAACCAAGAACAACATCGCGGTATAACCCACAAACAATTAAAAATGAAAGTGTAGATTTAGAATTCAGTGATAAAGTAGAGTTCGATTTGATTTCAGTAAATCTAGGTCCAAACATAAAGCAATCAAATAATGTTATATTTTCACTAACAAAAGCAAGGGAGGCAACTCCAAGAATAACTAAAAGGGAAACGATACACCCAAGTGACGTCCTTCCTGAGCTGAAAAAACTAAAAAGTCTTATATAAAATGTGTTAAAATTTGGAGATAAGCGAAAAATCACAATAATATTATACAGTCGAAACCAGCACAGAAGAAATATCCTGGTCTCAAAAACACTTTGATTCATACTTCAGCCCTGTCCACACTAAGCGTAAGATTACAGCAGATATAGAACATCTACCGATATTCATCTAATCTTTATAAAGTTCTTCTCTAAACATAAACTATAATAAACCTACTGATCAGGAAATAAAGTAAACTATTTGAAAAGAAAAGGATTCGTGCCTTTCCCAAGATTATTAGTGCGTAATTGAATGTAACGAATTCCAGTCAATCCATTACATTCACTTATGTGCTAATACCTTTGGGAAGGGTATGAATCTTCTTCTTCTCGCCGGCTATGGGTAAATAGCAGAACATACCGGTTTCTATAGCCTTGGATGGCAACTGGTCTACCGCAGAAAGAAATGGCAACCTACAGCGGGAAAAAAAACTGCCTGGTCAGTTATGTATCGAAAGATACATGATCGCCTAAGCGTGTATCACGCATGGCACATAACTGACTAACTGACTGATTTAAAAACTAATGAATAAGAAATCATCACTGGACACTTGAGGCCGAACTTTTGAAAATAACTTACTTTCACCCCGACCTCAGTATCAAGATTCTCTGCTTTACGAGAAAACTTTTCTGTCTGCTTTCAGAATGGCTGACGCTAGACTCCTGGAGAGTAACCCACTGCGCCATAATAGGTTCACGTTTTCAACTGATTTGAAGTGGAGCGACGACATCGAATCAATAGCTGCATTTACTGCAAGGAAAGTTGGGTCATTGTGTCGTGCCAGAAAAAAAAAATTCTCGTCAGAGTCCATCTTGCATAGTTACAAATCAAACATTCGCCCGTGCATTGAATACTGCTGGTATATCTGCTCAGGTGCTCCTGCTGTTCATCTCGATGTTCCTGCCAAAATCAAAAGTGGTATCTGTAGTGTAATTGGTTCTAACATGGCATCTCGACTTCAGTCCTTCCCTTATATTTTTCCTGCAAATATATTCATGGCAACTGCTCTGAAAAGCGTTTTTCCCTGCATGACTTTAAGCCTGCCACAAGATTGGCATATGGGTCCCACACTTTCAGTATCGAAATAGTTAAATGCAGCCCCCACTTCTACTCCCAAATTTTATTTTCTCGCACTTCTCCACTGTGGAACTACTTTCCATTTACTTGTCTCCCTGATAAATAGGATATTCAAATATTTAAATGCAACGTCAATCGCTATCTTCTGTCTTCTTATACTCCGTTCATCTTTTGTCCTTTCCTTAATCCTCCCTATAGTCAGTCTTCTCTTTCACTTTCAATTCCTGGAAGCTCCTGCATACTGGTGTAATTCCCGCCAAACTCGGGGTAAAATGATTAAAATAAGAGAATATAAGCTTTCTTTTATGTATCCTACTCCATGTATGTGTTTGCGAATGCCTGCTCTTATCGCGGGAGAAAAAAAATGAAATTAGTGTCTCCGATGTGTTTACTGTTGCACAAATGGTGTTAGGATAAGTATGAATGCTTCAGTTCGACCTGGAGCGATTATCCAAGGTGTATAATTGAACAAAGATAGTTTCCCAATAAATTTGCTGTTTTTTACATGACATTCTAAACAGCATTTCGTAAATAACAATGTATTTTGTATTCTTTTGAAATTAAATATAAGCTCTTTCATATCTATATTACTCTCTGCCGGTGTGAGCTTTGTTGGCATACGCATGTATCCGTTTTCATGTCATATTTTTGATGATTGAAAAGTTGCCCTCCAGTTCTTGCAGACGTTTCTAGATCACCCTTCTCATGATTATTATAACGTTTATTGAAATATTGTCTTTCGTTTGATTCTTACTTGATCACTCCCATTGTTTCATTTATAATAACACACCTACACAATGATTGCATATAATGATTCTTCAATTTTGAAAAAGAAACAATCGTTGAGGAGAGTTCCACAGGAGAGAAAAGAAACTATTACAATAGAATCATTTTAAACGATAGGTTATTTAAAGATCTTTAATATAAAAATCTTTGCTCCAGAAACAGGGTTCGTTCATAATATGTTTCTTTGCAGAAGAAATACATTTTGTATTATTTTTATATGAATAAATTACAAACAAATCACACGCAATAATATGTCATCTGTGATAATATTATACAAAGAATTCAATTTTTTAATTATAAAAAAAGTTTATTCCAAATAAAAGAAAAACTTTTCCACATTTTAAAGACTGATGAATACGCGTACGTTCTTCTGTAGTGAAAATGTCTAACGCAATTTCAGCGTAATATACCTTGAATTGTTTTACTTGTTCGACCTATTTGATGATGAGCCATATTTTATGTGACCCTCTGCTCGAAAAAAAAAAGTTATACATGCTTGGAAGTATATTGAAGTGTTTATATATTAAAAAAAAAGGAAAGGAAGAGGAACTTTATCAATATCCAGCACATGGACCGGAGATTAGTGTTCGACAGACTGATCAATATATCGATCTGCAAACTTTTAAGATATAATGAAAATGAGTCTTTTTTTTTTCGTGACATCAAGAGCATGACGAGCGACGGCGAATAAATCACATCGAAGAAAATGGAAAAAATTATGAAAAAAAGATTTTCAATTTCTGAACGATTTTACAAGTGTAGAGAATAGATATCGAATGAGGGCTGATCTAAACTACTTAATCAATATTTCATCAGTAACAACAAAGAAAAAATCCTGGTCGAGTTTCTTATCAATTGCATATATTTTTTAGAACGTTGTCTTCAACTGTAATATCATGAGATTATTTTCTGTTCTAATCATAGAAAGACCCGATGAAACATTTTTATAACAGTTTAACAAACTACAGCAATGATATAAATAAACAATCCTACCTACCTACTTATCTATCACAGCTAGTTCATATCTATTTATTTATTTAAGTCTGTTAATATCTATCTCAGTTTTTTCAGATCTATGTATCTATCTATCTATCTATCTATCTATCTATCTATCTATCTATCTATCTATCTATCTATCTATCTATCTATCCCAGTTTGCTCATCATCTATCTACCACTCAATCTGTATATCTATCTTAGCTTGGACATATCTATCTATTTATTCAAGTTTGTTAATATCTATCTCAGATAGTTCAGATCTATCTATCTATCTATCTATCTATCTATCTATCTATCTATCTATCTATCTATCTATCTATCTATCAACTTATGCATCTACACCTGACGTAGGTGTGTATCTGACTTTCCAAAACTAATCTTTAATATCTATCTATCTATCTATCTATCTATCTATCTATCTATCTATCTATCTATCTATCTATCTATCTATCTGTTTCTGACACAGTTGTCTATGTCCCTTTCTAAAACTATTCTTATCTATCTATCTATCTATCTATCTATCTATCTATCTATCTATCTATCTATCTATCTATCTATCTATCCGTTGTTCATTCTGTCCATATCCATCTATCTATCTATCTATCTATCTATCTATCTATCTATCTATCTATCTATCTATCTGTTTCTGACACAGTTGTCTATCTCACTTTCTAAAACTATTCTTATCTATCTATCTATCTATCTATCTATCTATCTATCTCACTTTGTTCATATCAATCTATGAATCTATCTTTATTATCTTGAAGTAAGTCAGATGTGATTTTGGTTCAAGATTAGCATTATTAAATAATTATTCTTACTCTATGTGGCGTGTCCCTTCGGGGTTTGGGTGATCCTGGTTCACCAATACTTTGTATATTATGTATCATGTTCCCTTATCCTTATCTCTTCAAATCCCTGTTCAGCTATCCGCTTACACATAGGTTATACGCTATTTTCCCCCTAAACTTCTCGCCTTCAATTTGCCCTGTGAATATCAGATGACTTAGTTCCTCTATCCCCATTATATGCCCAAGAAATTCCAACTGTCATTTTCTGATTCCAAGTATAACTTACCTATTTGTTCAATTTTCCATAAAACATTACATTTATATATATATATATATATATATATATATATATATATATATATATATATATATATATATAACGTAAATCATTCATACGAAAAACAAATAATGAAGTTAATTATATGGCAAGAATCACTCTCGCAAACAATATTTAATAATAAAATACAATCAACTTCGAATCCGTTAATGAATGGTATGATCCTTGTTTATAAATTGCGGTTTTATCAGGTCTTATTTTTTCTACTAGCCCAGCTTTCAATCGTTTCGAACGACCATCATCAGGTAGACATTTGAGTGTGTTCTTTTTAAATTCCAGGTAATAATGAGACATCGAAAGATAGTGCAGACCGAAAGAATTAGCTTCATTATTTGTTTTAGTATGAATGATTTACGTTATATAAATTGAATACGCACTACATAACTGATATTAAAATAACCTGATGCTAAGTGCGAATTCCTGATAATAACTGTGACATTACTCTAATTATTGAAGAATTTAGTTCATGCCACATTTACTATAAAAAAAGCTTACTTCTTCAGTACAAGAACGCACATTTTCAAATTTAAAAAACATTTCAACCTCAGCGTCGCGACTGCACGCTCCAAAATTATTCTTACATTTAACAATATCTCATTGCTAAAAAAACACTAAAAAAATACAGGGATGTCTACTCAAACAAGTGTATCCACAAGATATAACATTTACTGTAATAAGATAAAAAAATGATATTTGATATACACGTTTCTCTGTGTGAACTTTCTTAATCATTAAAATGCTACCTTCCAATCTGAGAGAGGCGGTGAAATGGAATTATTCAGTTATAATCTATCATTTAATGTAGGGTTGATAGGTGACAACGTGCTGTGCTTCCAGCATCTTCCAATAAAAAATGCCTATGTATTCCACAATGTATGTATGTATGTATGTATGTATGTATCTATCTATCTACCTATCTATCTATCTATCTATCTACACACACACACACACACACACACACACACACACACACACACACACACACACACACACACACACACATATATATATATATTTGTTCTTATATATCTATCTATCTATCTATATATATGTATCTGTCTGTTTGTCTGTCTCTCTTTCTCTCTATATATATTATATTTAAATAGTTCTGTCCGAACTTTAACTTTTTGTTAAAATGAACGAAATTTAAAGAGTATTTTATAATATCTAATAGAGCTGAACATTATTTTCATGTTTAGATTGATCAAATTTTATTTCAGAGAACAATAAAATTAAATTTTGTTTGCTTAAAACCCTGCTAACATGGAAGTACCCAAGAATCATTTGAGGCACATAACTTTTTATGAGTTCAGGAAAGGAAACTCAGCAGCCGAAGCAGCTAGAAACATTCACTGGGTTTATGGAGAGGAATGTGTGAATGAAAGAACTTGCAGAAGATGGTTTGCAAAATTCAGAGGTGGAGATTTCACCCTTGAGGATGAAGATTGAACCGGACGTCCAGTTGAGTTTGATGAAAAGCTTCTTGAAGCAGCCCTTGAAGAAAATCCTGCTTTATCAGTTGAGGAATTGGTAGTGGTTATCAGTTCAAACCATACAACTGTTCATCATCATCTTCAACAACTTGGAAAAGTTCCTAAACTTGGAAAATGGGTGCTTAATGAATTGTCTGAAAACAACCTCAAATACCGAGTTGACATCTGTTCTTCTCTCCATTCTCGCCAACTTTCACCTTTTTTTGGATAGACTTGTGACTGTCGACGAAAAATGGATCTTTTATCGAAATGTTAAGCGTCGTAGACAGTGGCTTGGTAAAGGGGAAGGACCCCTGCCACAGCCAAGAAGGGAACTTCATGGGCAAAAGGTTCTTCTTTCAATCTGGTGGGATTGCCAAGGTATAATCATCTTTGAATTCTTACCACCTAATGCAACAATTAATGCTCAAATATACTGTCAGCAATTAGAGCGTTTGAACCAAGCTTTGAGGAAAAAAAAACCTACACTAGTGAATCGAAAACGGGTGATGTTTCATCAGGACAAGAGCGACCACACACAGCAAGAATCACGTCACAAAAGATCGAAGAACTTGGTTGGGAGAAAATTCCTCATCCACCTTATTCTCCCGACCTTGCTCCTTCAGACTACCATTTGTTTCGTATCTTACAGAATCATTTAGAAGAAACAGCTTTTGTAACACAGGGAGAAGTTAAAACTGACATTTGTGAATTCTTGGAATCAAAGCCAAAAGAATTTTACAGTAATGGAATTAGTAAGCTTGTTAATAGATGGAATGAATCATAGATAATCAGGGAAAATGCATTGTTGACTGAATCTGTAATTAAATGTAACATTTGGTCACTTGTTTTCTTTATTCAAAATTCTGACAGAACTTATGGGATGACCTGATATATCTATATCTAATACGGTTTGATATATATATATATATATATATATATATATATATATATATATATATATATATATATATATATATAGTTGTATATTTAGGCAGCAATCCTTCTTTTATGCAAGTTTCATTAAAAATGGCAGACAAGGTAATACAGTTAAGTATTTTATTTAATTTTTCTTGTCTACGAACAAGAGCTTTCTTTACTGGACAAAGGGTGTGTAATAACTGTCCAACTGTTTTATTTTTCCGAGCGCTTTCGGCTATACCTTTAGACATTATAAAAGATGATTTGATTTTTCAGCTTAATTGAGTGTGTGCATTATGTATATGTCTTAGTGTGTAGTAGTGGTGTTTTAATTTCCAAATACGGTTAGCACGTTGTGGCTTTGTTCGTAGTTAATATTGTTAAGGGTAGGCTTTTTTTATTATTAAAGCCTCCATTATTTTTAACCTTTGTATGAATATCTATCTATCTATCAATCTATCTATCTATCTATATATATATATATATATATATATATATATATATATATATGTATATCTTGCTGTTTATCTATCTATTCAAATTTTGGGTTAAGTATGCATCTCTGTCAGTCTTTTACTATCTATCTATCTATCTATCTATCTATCTATCTATATATATATATATATATATATATATATATATATATATATATATATATATATATATATGTATATCTTGCTGTCTATCTATCTATTCAAATTTTGGGTTAAGTATGCATCTCTGTCAGTCTTTTACTATCTATCTATCTATCTATCTATCTATATATATATATATATATATATATATATATATATATATATGTATATCTTGCTGTCTATCTATCTATTCAAATTTTGGGTTAAGTATGCATCTCTGTCAGTCTTTTACTATCTATCTGTCTATCTATCTATCTATCTATCTATCTATCTATCTATCGATCGATCTCGTTAGCTCTGTGAGACATCTACGTTCCATCCAACAAGCTATTTTCTCGTACATTCCGCATATCTGTATCTCACTTCCGTTTAATTTTTTCCACTGATAAATATAATCTTCAACCTCAATCGCCATCTCCTGCCTTTTTAAAAATCTCCTTTATCTTTTGTCCTTTCTTTAATCCTCCTTAAAATCAGTTTTTCTCTCACTTTCATTCCCTGCAACCCCCTGCATTCTAGTGGCATGTCAAAAAACACAACAAAATGTGTAGTTACTATCTTAAACAGGCTTGTCAAATGGATAGTTTCTTATGGATGTCATACGCAGACTCATTCTGTAATATATGTCTGCTGTGTACAGACGCTATCTCAAATCAATGGCTAAAATCAATGTGTTAATATTGAATCAATTTCTAGGTTTACTGCTAGGAAAGTTGGTTCATTGTGTGTTGAAAGAATCCCTCTTCTCTGAAATCTTCATAAACATTTATAAATCTACCATTCGCCCGCGCATTGACTTCCCCTATCATATCTGGTTTAGAGCTACTAATATATCTATAATATATTTATTCCGAGATTCCAGACAAAATTCAAAGAAGGATCCGTAATATAATCGACCCTTACCTAGAATCTTGACTTGAAACACTTTCTCACCGATATGATGTAGTTTCCATCGGTCTTTTCTACAAATATTTTCATGTAAAAATATGTTGTGATGAGCTTTTGGCCTTAGTGGCTGAACTGCATGAATTTAAGTGTGATACTAGATAAGCAATTAGGTCTCACTGTTTTATTGTTGAACTAGCTAGACGCAACCGTCAGTTTTATTGTAATATTTTCTCATCTCGCGTTGCACGCTGGTGGAACTCCTTTCCGATTACTTGTTTCGCTAACACCTACCATCTTCAAAAATTTAAATGTGGCGTTAATCGCAATCTTCTGAGACCTGTTCTTTTATTGTCTTTTTCTCAGGTCTCCTCACTCAATTCTTCTTATTCTACTTCACTACCTGTAATCCACTGCATTCCAGTGTCCTTATCGCTTATGTTTGGAGTGAAATGATAAAAAAATACTGCCCCAAGTAACAGAAACCTCATCATTTGAGGAATTTCAACAGCAGCATCAACTAAAATGGATAGCACGTGTAACTCGAAGAGATCATAAAGATATAATCAAGATGTCTATGAATTGTGGAAACAGCTATAAAATTCAGTGAATTTGGGAAACTTATTTTCATAAATGTTGAGGGGTCTCCCCTTTTCACACAAATGGAGTCACCCAATGTATACATATACTACTTCCAGTGAATACCCGGACAGTCTCCAACAGAGCAGACGGCGACGTCTTCTCTGTTAGACGGTCGAACTCTCAAACTTTGAGCAGAGAGGAACCCGGACAAGGTTCCGCCGAAGGGTAGAGCCTCGTTCAGGGAGGTTGACCAACCCAATCTCGTTTATACGGGATATTTTTGGCCAAGCCTACGCGCTTGGGAATACCCCACTTTAAACCCGGCCTTGTACCACATCTATCCCTCGTGGAGGGGGGCAGTAAATACTGTCTGTAACAGAAAAGACGGCGACGTCTTCTCTGTTAGACGGTCGAACTCTCTGCCTCTGAGAAGAGAGGAACCCGGACGAGGCTCCGCCGAAGGGCAGAGTCTGTTTCGGGGAGGTTGACCAACCTGATCCCTTTTATACAGGATCTACGGGCATTTTTTGGCCGAGCCTACGGGCTCGGGAATACTCGTGGGGGTACAGTAAATACTGTCTGTAATTGTAGAGGGTAGCACAAGAGTCACAGTTAGCGAGCACGTAGACTCAGTAAGGAGTCATACCGCGATACTTCAATACCAAGACTATATATATATATATATATATATATATATATATATATATATTATTGCTACTAATCCGCATTCCTGGATCTACTAACCCGTATTACCAGTTTGTATTATTACGCTAATACATTTATTTTCCTTATCCATTGCTGGCATTTGTTATTTATTGGTATCGGATTTTCTCCCGGAATCCACAACAATGAAAATGGTTTTAAAAGAAAGATATTTTAAATTACAATCTAAAGTAGCACCTGCTGTTCGATCATCGAATGGCATTTTTTTCCTTATAAGGAAACGGCTAATATCACCATTATTTTTACTATTATATTCAACAAGGCTTTTCTGGAAAAAATAGGCACATGATTTCAATTTTCACCAATTATTAGTGTCATGCTGTCCATTCATATTTGTGAATCAATAGCTTGAGTAAAGGTATGTTAAAAACAACACAAATTAAAATATCTCGTCATCAAAATTAATTAAACATTCAAATATTTGATTGCAGAATTGCGCATACAATACAAATATTTTCGAATTTTAATTTTATTCGCGACTCATTATTTATCTTCATAATTTTTAATATTTGTCTGTTAAAAACCAAACTCTGATAAACAATTATCATTGCGTACTGGCTTAGCACGGTCAAAATAAAGGAAGATTTTAAATACGCCTCTGATTGTATCTGTTTTTCTTTGTGTCTTTGAGACGTAGGTGATCATGGTCCTCCACATCGTAGGAGTTCATATAATTGACCCAACTTTGATTGTTCCTCCTGCTACCGCCTAACACATAGAATGTATGAGAAGGAAATCGGCGATCGAAGAAGTAAGTGAGATCAGAGATCCGGGTTCAAATTCCGGCCGACTATTTTCCCGTTCATTTCGCACAGATGCTCTTCGGGAAATCACACTTCCTCCCCAGCTTTTAAACTAGCTTCTGTACTCTTGAGCGTCTACCAGTCTGCAAACAGGCCATTATTGCTTATTTATGAATGGTCACGGCGTTTAAAAGCATATCGATAGACGCGTGGTTCGAGCGAAGGTTATCAGTGTAGAAAACAGAATCGGCGAACGAATTCAAAATCCGTCCCAGTACGTTTAGATCTCTAGCGCAGTGAATGCATGAAATCTTTCCCTAGTTATAGATTGAATGTTAGGGTAGACTATGCCTTCTAGCCTTGCATGGCCAGCAGTTTAAGAGCAGGAAACTAACGCATTTCGAATCAGGTACGTTCTAACGGAAAATGACGCCACTATCTTATCCATGGCAATTCACATGCAATAAAGAAGAGGAATATGTGGAGAACCATGATCGAATAGCTTTTACGTGTACGCGGCATAATAAAAATATAAGTAGATACTACGTTGTTGTGGTAAAATACTGCTTTCATACTTCGACTTGTACTCGAGCATATATAGTGATTTAATGTTTGTATTTAGTATGTCTGTTAGAACAGCAAATCCTTCCCTGTTAATTAAAGGCTCACAAGCGGCAAACATTGTAAACAAGACGGCCAAATTAATTTCTTTTTTGTGAAATCAATTGTGTATCTAGCAAATATTGCTGCTTATTAAGTCTTAAAAATACATTGGAACAATAACACAGGAAATATTTAAGCAATATATTAATTAAACAAATACTTATATAACGACGGCCATTGATTGCTGAAGTGAAAAAAATGTTTTGTAAAAACTAATTAAAAAGTACTTGTTTTGTTTCTGAAACAGCTATTTGATATGAAATTATGTTATCGAGAAATAATATGCCAGAGAAAGTAAACATAGAACGCAAACAAATAATAAAGCGAAGATGAAAATTATTTCCAGATTTTCGAAACTGAATTAATGAATATTTTCTCCAAAAAAGTTGTGTGCATTGAAGTGAATGCTGGACGGTTTTGTCTCAGATGAGGAAGAGATATTAAGCAAATGAAACATGGTTCTATAGAAGGATAGTGGTAATATCATGGTCTTAACATGTGAGTAACGAGGAAGTTTTAAAGAATATGGAAACAGAAAGGACGCTTACTCTTAGAATGTGGCAGCTGGAATTTCTATGATACATAGAGTCGAAAGAGGACTTAGCGAATTTGACACTCACATAAAGTTAGTCTTCTTCCATTCTTGTCTTTGAAGGCGTAAGAGAGGGGGAAAACGGAAAGTATCATACGAAAATATCTTGTGCAATTAGATGGAAGGAGATTAGGTGGGGAGATAGTGAAAAGACCAACTTTACTAAGTGCTGCAAAACATAGGATGTTGTGGAGAGCCACAAACAAGCAAAAAGAAGGAAAATACGATAGATCTGACAAAGCATTCTGAAGCCACAACGACAATGTCTACTTCGGTCAACAACTGGGGAATACATTGAGGCAATGTAAAAATATAATCATACAATCCAAGTTTGTCTTTGAAGATGGTTTATATATTCTATGTCCCTCATGTATTCCATAAAATATTCAGAGAAATCCTCGCTATGCTGTAAGAAAAAAAAAAAATTACTCTCATAACAGAGTCTAAATGTGGATTATCCTGAAGGACTGTCTTGAAGGATTAACAAAACTAGTCTTAGCTCTTCCTATAATGAATGGTTTTCACGGGAAAAATGCGAGGACACCGAAAAATGGCCTTAGAAAACAAATGAAACTCTACTGAATTGATATCTAATATCCAATATGCCAGTCAGCGCGTGATAATCTTTTGAAACAGTAATAAGGCTTGAAGCGACCGAAGAATGGTTCTGCTGATGAACACCGAGAATAATATCAACAGAAAATGAATTTCTTAAGGAAAATAAGAACTACAGTATAACCCGGATATAAGAGGCCCGGATATAAGAGAAACCCGGATATAAGAGAAACCCGGATATAAGAGAGATTTTATCAGAGCCATACTTACCTAAACAAAATAGGCCAAACCCGGATATAAGAGAAACCCGGATAAAAGAGACGTCTTATCCGGTCCCGACAACTCTCTTATATCCGGGTTACACTGTACAAGGTCAGTTTGCTTGTTTAGCGACATACCAACTCCTTATGCGTCATTTAATGCCGAAATTTAATTTTTCTTGAGAACATTAGTAATTTCTTTTACAAAAATACATTGCTGGTAATATTCTTTTGACTTAGGGATACGTATTTTATTTTTCATTTTTTACTTAGAGATATGTATTTTTATTTTTTTCACAAAAATGTATTGCTGGTAAGTTTTATTTTTATTTTATTGTTTTACAAAAATTTATTGCTGCCAATGTTTATTTTATTTTTTTTGTATTTATCTATTTTTTACAATAAACTCTTTCTGGTAACTTTTTTTACTCTGTGAATGTAATTTTCAATATAAAAATGTTTATAATTTCATCGGGATTTGGCACCATTTTGCGGGTTAAATATTTGCCCATAGCTGGTAACCTAACAGATTCTACCACGCCGGGTCAGGGTGGACATGGGAAAAACAGCAATTAAGAGATCTTTCCACGTTCCTCAAAAACTCAGAGGCTTTGTGGCTAGATGTAGTTTATCGTGATAGCGAGGACGGATAACTACAATTAAATGTATACACTCAATCAGAAAGAGCTCCACATTCTGGAAAAGATAATGAGAAAAGTTTGCTAGAAAAATTAAAAACTCACAGAATATATTGAAAGCAAGAAATATCTGAGTAAAGTGGGAAGAAGATTTTGTATGAATTCAGAGCGGAGCAAGAACAAATGTGGATGATAAATGTTAGGTGACAGTTGGAGAGCCATGTTCGTCTATATAGTGGAAGTACAAGAAAAAGATGAACTAAAGGAGAATGTTTTATCATCATTTCACCCGAAGAAAGGCAATAAAGCCACTAAGACGCAAGGGTTACTGAGGGTGAGAGACTATGTGACAAACACACATTAAGGAGAGAGAGAACATTAAAAGAATAGCAACTAAGAAGACAGAAGATAACGGTTGACATTGCATTAACTCTTTTGATGATCAATATTTTCTCAGAAGCCAGAAGCCAGAAGGTAGTTCCACAAGCGATAACTGAGATAGAAGGAACTTTTCGCATAGAATTTACGGTTATATCTCGCCATTTCATCCCTAAAATAATGAGACCATGCCATCAATCTAATACTGTATGTAAGTACATAAAGTATAGGTATCACCGAGGAAAGTTCATCATCACAATTACCATGCAATCATTCATAGGAAATGTACAGGGATACTACATTACGGCGGTGGGAATGTGACTGAAGCAGAGATGCCAGGTCAGGACCAATAACATTGAAGGTTCATCTTTGGATTTTATCAAGTATCTCTAAATATATAGCAGGAGCAGTAGACCAGATGTGGCAGAAATATTAAAAGCAAGAACATATGGTAGACTTATAATGTTGTAAAATTGCAGTGACTCTCATATTGCACTTAAATTCACAAATGCTAGGTATCGTAGAGCAAAGTTCCTCAGACCAATTACTATGAAAGTATTTATAGAAAAAGCATAGGAATGTTATGTTACGGCGGTGGGAAAGTGACTGAGGCTGAGATGCCAGGTTAGGACCAATAACATTGAAGGTTCTTCTTTGGATTTTATCAAGAATCTCTAAATATATAGCAGAAGCATTAGACCAGATGTAGCAGTAATATTCAAAGCAAGAACGAACGGTCGACTTAAAATGATGTAAAATCTTCTGTCGAGAAGATTTGTCTAACGTGACACAATGAACCGACTTTCCTCGCTGCAGACCTAGCAATTAATTCAATATAATCCTTCCACTTCACGGCAGCAGAAAACGTTAGGTTCATAAGGCGCAATGGGTTACTTATCTGGAGTTTAGCTTCAGTTATCGTGATATAAGGTAGAAAATTTTCTAACAGACGATTAAAAATGAGTAGTCTCGTATGGGAGGTGTTAAAATTAACAAGCACTTTCTTGTCCGAGTCTGTAGGTCATTTGTGAGATCAGCTACCAATTAGATCTTCTCGTTCCGATCAGACTTTTAAGACAAGAGGAAATAGTTCTGCTATCAGCATAGATATTGATTTATTTATGAAAATTAGGAACAACGTTGTCCAAGGATAGAGCTCTGGAGAACACCTGCATTGATGTAAAAAGAAAACTTTCATTTCGTGATTTGATAATAAGAAAGACTTAAACAGGTAAGAAATACTTCCAGAAATATAATAATCGTTTGGCTTTTGAATGATGGCATCATACCAAACTCATATGCCTTTATATATATATATCCAAAGCAACAGCTCCAAATTCAGAATTCTTATTTATTTAACAGATCTTTTCAACATTAATCGTTAATATATCAGCAGTTAACTTAGAGAAGCGAAAGACATATTGCTTATCTGAAAGTAAAGCATTCGAGGTGAAATGCTTAACCAATTCTGCATTTATTAGAGCCTCAAATACTTTGTCAAAATGAGGTAGAAGGTTAAGAATCCGATAGTTAGAAGGTACTCCTGAGTTCTTAAAGCTGAGATTACGGGAGAGGATTTCTAACAAGCTGGAAAGCAAGAAGCAACAAGGCCTTTATTTTATAATTTCTATTCTTATCAACGCAACAAAATGAAATCTAGATTCTACATAACTATTTATACGAAGAGGAGAAATACACTGAAAATATATTCAAGCTCATCCAATAACCTAATAATTTAATATTCAATGCGAAACAAAAGACTCACAAAATATTTCTAAATAGAAAAGCGTCTCCTCCTACCAAACCTAAGGAATAAAAATTTATATACTCTCCTACCCACTAAATTTATCACAACTACAATTGAAAAGACCTTACTTAAACTCAATATAACATTTGTCACAACCACATCCAAAACAATAACATACTCAATCAATACAAAACAACACAATAAGCTAAAACTTGAAGGAAAAATTTACTCTATTACATATAATGATTGCCAGAAAATTACACTGGGGAAACCTCAAGAAATTTAAATAAAATTATATAAGAACACAAAAAGGATATTGTACAAAACAGTACATTAAACACTTTAATTGGGCACCGTAGAGAGATTGACCATAACTTTGATATAAAGACAATTCTCTAAGGCGTAAATATTTAGAAAGTGTTTTAATCACTAGATCATCCACAGTAAATTTATGTCTAGATTCTTACAATATTTCACTTTTCTTGACAGATCATCTTTTATCCTAGACGTGAACAGGTTAAGATTGTAGTGATCCGGAAAGCATCCACTTGGGAGTTGGTTCCACAAAGCAGTGGTTCATTACAAAGCAATAGCTCTGGTCTACAAAGGCAAGTTGGCAAGTTCTGATACTGACTCACTTCTCAAAATCTGACTAAATGAAATTTCTTCTTTTTTGAAAGGGTATCTTGATTGGGATGATAATTTTCAGTACTCTCTTATGTTTATAGAAGATACCTTGATTGCTAGATTATCCACAGTAAATTTGTTTCTAGGTTCATACAACTTTTCCCCATTCTTGGCAAATCTTATATTATTACACTGTGGGAGGTTTAATAATAAAATGGATGGAAAAAAACAAAAAAGATGGAAATGAAATCGACTGAAAATATATAAAAGAAAAACATATATATTTTTTAAAAAATAAATAATATTCCCAAGGTCTTTTGTTCCTGTGCATGAGTAGTCGTATCAAAGTAAACAAATGTCGTCAGATGAAGCTCTAAACGATGAAAAGCATCATAAAAAACATTTTTCACTTTGTCATATATACAAAGTGGAGCAAAAGTAGGCTTAAACTTAGTAAGTATGAACTTTAATTTAAAAAAAAAATATTACATTTATATTTCTTCGTTACAATCATATTTGTTCAACACTGATTATGTACATTTGTTTAACACTTTCCATACAATTTCTAGCAGAGTATGATCTCTTAAGTGCTCATAAGTTCTTCCTTCAACATTGCAAAATTCTTTGAACCTCTCCAGAACACTATGACACACAGCACGACACAAATCCTGATCTGCACGCATTTCAATAAATACTGAGATGTACACTCTTCATTCGTCCACTCTGTCGGGATTTCTCTCAGGAATCTGGTTCTTTAATACACTACCCCCCAAAAAAAATAAATCCATTGGTGTTAGGTCAGGTGAACGTAGTGGTCTCTTCTTCCGAACCAATGCTGTAGAAAAGTTTGGTTAAGGTAGTCCCTTACTAAAAAACATAATGGGAAATTGTTCCATCTTACTGAAAGAACAGTACACCGAATTTAGCTCTGGTTCTAAGAGTGAAACAACTATAAGCCTACTTATATATATATATATATATATATATATATATATATATATATATATATATATATATATATATATATATATATATATATATATATATGTTCTGTGCATATATGGATATGTTAGACATGTATTTCAGCTGATAGCACGGAGCGTAGAACGTAGCATTAAAAATTCAGTTTAATGTATAATTATCTATCTAAAAGCAGGCATCAGTTGTAAA
The DNA here is from genome assembly GCA_964036315.1 of Acanthosepion esculentum. NCBI lineage: Eukaryota > Metazoa > Mollusca > Cephalopoda > Sepiida > Sepiidae > Acanthosepion > Acanthosepion esculentum. The sequence continues at coordinate 96,790,382 of OZ038487.1, forward strand.
CATTAAAATAAAAAGTCCGGTAAAAATAGCAGGTCTATAAAACGTCCGCTAATATGCTTAGTCTTATTAAAAACATCCCATATAATTAGAGGTTTCTAACTAGATCCCGTTAATGCGCACCATACATTGATTATAAATATAAAACCAGCATATAAGAAAGTAAACGGTAATTATTCATATGTTAAAGTAAATTTAATTAACATAAGAAAGTTCTATCTAAATTTGTCAGAGGAGAAATCTGATTAAATGGATGCAAATATAGCATATATGCATACATCTTACGTTTAAATTCTCATTGAATGACAGGTGGAAACCGTGAAATCGCGACATTATCTTTTTACCCATTCAGCTTCTATATGTCATTGAAATCTACTGTGCTCAAGCCTCATGTGTGCTGTCTGCTTGCTGCCTTCATTCTTGGAAAAACATAATTGGTGTCTTGTTTTCCTTAACGAGAGGCGTGAGAGCAGTTGGCGATAATAATGAGAATATGACGAGTTGCATAAATATTGATTTTAGGACATTTTTCTAAAGTACCAAGTCATATAAAGTCTACCAATTAAACTGGGATGTTTCAGAAATTCATATAGTTTCAAAAGTAAATTGGTATATACTTTCTATTTTGTTTGCTGGAATTCAATATAGAACGTTCCCATAATGCTTCTTCTTCGTATGCTTCTTCTTCACTTCACAACTCTCTTTCTTTTTCTTCTTTTTCACTTCAACATTCTCCTTCCCCTTCTACTTCTTTTTTTCTCTCCTTATCCACTTAACTACTCTTTTCCTTTTTCCTCTTCTTCGTTTTCGCTTTATCTCTTCTACTTCCACCTTATTCTCTTACGCCATCTATATTTCTCTTCTTTTTTATCCTCAACTGTTCTTCTTTCTTCCTACTTTTCTTCTTCTTCTTCGTCGTCGTCGTCGTCTTCTTCTTCTTCTTCTTCTTCTTCTTCTTCTGTTGCTGTGGAAAATCTTGTTCTTCATCATTTTTCTATGCTACTGCCACTTCTTCTTCATTTCACCCTCGACACTTTTCTTCTTTCTCTTCGTCTTTTTCACTTTATCTCTACTTCTTTCTCAACATCCACATACCCCATTTATCCTCCTCCTCCTCCTTCTTCTTCTCCTTCTTCTTCCTCTTCTTCTTCTTCTTCTTCTTCTTCTTCTTCTTCTTCTTCTTCTCCACTTCCCAACTCTTTTTCTTCTTTTTCGCTTTATCGCTTCTACTTCCACCACAACCCTCTACTCCATCTATTTCTTTTTTTTTTCTCTTCCACCATTCTTATTTAACCTCAACTCTTCTTTTTCTACTTTCTTCTTCTTCTTCTTTTGCTCCTCCTCCTCCTCCTCCTCCTCCTTCTTCTTCTTCTTCTTCTTCTTCTTCTTCTTCTTCTTCTTCTTCTTCTTCTTCTTCTTCTTCTTCTTACTCGACACTTCTCTGGTGGTGGTGACAGAGATGGCTGGGAATGAAAGAGAGTTTGACTTGGCCATTGGTGGGAATTTGATTTTGGTGGACAAAGCTGGCCGACAGAGAATTCCACACACATGGCCAGAAGCACTACCGTCGCGGCTAAAAGACAGGCGATATCTGACAAATCTGGTTGCATCGGGCTGTCGGATGCTTGGTGTGTTAAGGTCCACCTTAGCTATGCTGCACTCTTGCACCGTTTGTGTCATTAATAATGCTACTACTAATAATAACCATACATACATACATACATACATACATACATACATACATATATATATATATATATATATATATATATATATATATATATATATATATATATATATATGTATATGTATTGTTCTGTTTTGTTGTTCTTGTATAGTGGCGTTATAGCCACTGGTGTCAGTGTTCAAGACTTGATGACATAAAAGTATTTCTTTTTTCAATGCCGACATGAATGCCTCCTACACTTGAAGGATTTATATAATATTATCTGTGAATATTATTTTCCCAGAACTATCACAGAATTGATGATTCCTGGCCAATTTAAGTCAACGGTCAATCTATGTCTGTCTTACTTGCCCACATATAATGGACATTACACTTCTTCATTTAGTAGCCGACTACCTGGAGCTGCTCTCTGGTCCTGTATTCGGTAATAACATAAAAAAGAGTATAGATTTATTTAAGTGTCCTAATTATATTCCTTTATATATTCATTGCTTTATTACAATAAATGTTATTTTAATATGTGTACGTACTTGATTTGCTATCATTGTTTTTATTTTACTTAAAATAGTGTAATTAATAATAATCGGTCTAGATTAAGAAGTCTCACAAAAGTAAGGTTCAATCTATATCGGCGTTTCCTTCATAAAACCTCTTTCTATCGCCGAAATATTCAATTACCAATTCGGCCACAGAGACCGCGTTGATCGAGCATCGTTTGAATCACCTATTTAAGGAAAGCATGTCTTTACCCGTCGAGGCTTATATGATCTGCTATTTTCTAGATCTGCTAGTAATTTTTGAATGGATTTCTTATCCGACATTATTTCTTTATTACTATATCCGTGGGTACTCGTATTTTTGTGGTTATTTGTATTTTAGTGGGTATTTGTATTTAAGCATCTTTGTTTAACAGTGATGCAAATCTACCTTCCTGATATAGAACCATCCAGTGGCGCTTGAAGTGGAGAATCTAGACTTTTAAGTTCAACCGTCAACATGGAGAGGGTCTGCTAGTTGCAATCAGGTGGATCCGACTCTCTCACCTGCGTCCACCACCAACATTCATCTGTGACTCCTACTCATGACTCTTCAGTAATATCCTGAGCCTTCAAAGCCACTTCCGTCACAGCTCCAGGGCGAGAATGGGAATAGGGAGAGTGGATGACGATCGCGATGCTCGGATGCGGGTGGGTACTGACTAAAATATTGCAAAATAATAACACACACGTCTCTCTCTCTCTATGTATATATATATATATATATATATATATATATATATATATATATATAGATAGATAGATAGATAGATAGATAGATAGAGAGAGAGCGAGAGAGAGAGAGAGAGATAAATAGATAGATAGATATAGATGTAAAATTATCTAAATAAAGCGATATGATCAAGCATATATTTGAGCGATTACGTACACATACAAGTCAGCAAATAATTATTTATTTAATCAATGGAGTAGACAAAACAGTGCTCAATGTATTTAAACAGAGCTATAAAATATATCTTTTCCTATTATGTATAATTCGCCTGTCAAATCTGTTGTATTTAACCTATTTTTCTGAAAATTGAGTTTTATATTCCTTTATTGTGCTTATAACATATAAAACAAACCTAGAATCATACGGGCATTAGATTCTAAGAAATGGATAAAAATATACCAAATTAATGGGTGTACGAATAATTTCGTCGTTGACTGAATATATATATATATATATATATATATATATATATATATATATATATATATATATATATAGTAATGTTGCCATGTATATATATATATATATATTATAAATTAATTGATTTAAAATATGTTTTTTTCGCTACACAGTGATAACCATGTTTCAAAAATGGAAGCTAAAGCCCTTGAATTTAATTTTGTTATTAAACCAAAGACATTAGTTCCATTTCCTCGTCAAGCGAATTTTGGAGTAACTTATTTTTTTAAATTTACGCTTTATATATATATATATATATATATATATATATATATATATATATATATATATATATATATATATATATAGTAATGTTCCCATGTATATATATATATATATATCGTTGACTTTATATATATATATATATATATATATATATATATATATATATATATATAAATGTTGCCATGTATATATATATATATATATATATATATATATATATATATATATATATATATATATATATATATATATATATATAGCAACACTACCCATTCCGTTGAAAAACGATAATTTTTAGTTATCATTATCAACAAATACTAAGAAAATTAGCGTTCCGATTATGGGACACGGATGACCTATCAGCCTGGCACAATCGCAGCGTACGGCATCTGGCAGCCATAAGAAACCGGTGATGCTTCTGTTAGCACGAAGTCACAATTTATCTTGACCGAGCGTTTGTGGGTACTGGCCTGTGTATCATGTGAAGGAAATCGCTCTCCCCCTAAAATCGTCTTTTTGACTCAAATATCGCTCAGCGTACTTACAGCATCAACCACAGGAGCGATTATTGCCATGTGAATTAACATGAAATGCTCCTGAGGATGTGCCTCCAACAGAGATTAGATAGTGTATCAGACACACATGGTGCTCACTCATATACACATGCATTAACATTTCTCTGCACAAGGATTCGAGAATTTTCTCCGGTTCGTTTAATGCTTTCTTTCGAAAGTGAAATCAAATCGGCCATTAAAAATTAAATTATCCAAAGAAATCTAACAACAAACAATATATGAAAGCCACTTATTATCAGCCTGATCTGCCCTACTTACAAATGAGATATTGTGTTGATATGATAACACTAAGCGTGTTCGCCTATTAGCATCCAATAATGTCTCTGTTTATTATAGTGCCAAAATACCTCACTACTTTAAATGGAGAAAAGGATACATGGGCGATAAAGATAAAAAAAAATCACATTCTTTATATCACCGAATGGATATCACTACTATAGTCAAGTCGTAATTAATATACATATGTAATAAGAATATGTTCATGTCTTCAATAATATAGGCTAGTCATAAATTATATACAGGAATCATAAATTATGTAGTGGTGTCTAAAAGTAGATAATCGAATCATAAATCTCTAAACTACAATTGAAGTATCTATTTAAGGCCATAAATAATTGATTCATATATAAAACGGAGTCATAAGTAATAGAGTGAAGTCATATATAACAGAATCAGAAAGTTATAATGAAGTAATATATAATACAGTCGAGTCATAAATAGCATAATCGAGTCGTAAATAATGTCGTCGAATCATAAATTATATAAATAAATCAGAAATATATAATGAAGTAATATATAGTAGAGTCGAGTAATAAATACTATAGTCGCATCGTAAATAATATAATGTTGTCATATATAATGTCACTGAATCATAAATAATATCGTTGTACTGAAGTTATATATAATACAGTCAAGTGAAAAATAACATAGTCCATTCGTAAGTAATATAGTTGGTCATAATAATATAATCTTAACTAATGTAGTTGCCTTAGAAATAATATATTGTTATCAAAAATAATATATTAGTGTCAATAATAAAAAAAAATATTTTCATTTTCGTAAATGATATGTTGGAATCATAAATAATTTAGTAGAATTGTAAGTAATATAGGACATTCCTAAGTAATATAGTGATGTAAATAATATAGTCGACATCTAAAAAATATAGTCAACATCTAAATGTTATTGTCGACATCTAAATATTAATTTTTGACATCTAACTATTATTGTCGACATCTACATAATATTTTGGACATCTAAATAGTATAGTCGACATCTAATTAATATAGTCGACATCTAAATAATATTGTCGAAGCGTATTAATATTGTCGACATCTAAATAATATAATGGACATCTAACTAATATAGTCAACATCTAAATAGTATTGTCGACATCTACATAGTATTTTTGACATCTAAATAGTATACTCGACATCTAAATAATATTGTCGACATCTAAATAATATAGTCAATATCGAATAATTTTTGTCGGCATCTAAATAATATTTTTGACATCTAAATAGTATAGTCCACATCTAAATAATATTGTCGACATCTAAATAATATAGTCGTCATCTAAAAAATATAGTCAACATCTAAATAATATTGTCGACATCTAAATAATATAGTCAACACCTAAATAATATTGTCGAATTGTAAATAATATAGTCGACATCTAAATAATATGGTCGACATCTAAATAATATTTTCGACATCTAAATAATCTTGTCGAATCGTAAGTAACATAGTGGCGTCAAACAAAATCGTTACATGTGTATATGAAATAATCTTCTGAATAATCGTCTGTAAAAAACGAAAATACTTTTAATAGATTCGAATATTTCGTACATCGGCACCGTTTTGGAAATAAGGTTACCCAATAGAAACGTAAACAATACACAGATACTTGTTTTATTATTTCTTTTGACCCAGTCGAAAGAATAGGAAGGAAACTATGGCGTCTTTATCTTTGGACCTCTATTTCTTGAGAGAAAAAAAATATCTAGACGAAATATATGTAGTGAGTAACATTTTAAAATAAGAACTACCTCGCTTCATAAGAAAAAAAAAATTATATTTGTAACATTTTATCGGGTTTTTGCACTCACCTATTTTCGCAGACAAATCTTCGAAGATAAACAGAAGCATTTTCTTCAGAATTCGTAATATTCTTGGCGTAAATAAAACATATATTAACTTGGCTTATCTGTACATTTTATTGAAATGTTTCTTCTTCTTCTTCTTCTTCTTCTTCTTCTTCTTCTTCTTCTTCTTCTTCTTCTTCTTCTTCTTCTTCGCGGCGTTGTGATATTTTTACATTTTAATTGCTTTCCAGACTGTTATTTTCAGGTTGTGTTATTGTCTTCTTTTCAAGGACTAAGGATTAACTTTTGTTTGATAGATTCTTATTTCTTTTATATCTTTATAACGTTGTTCACTCAATAGAAGGCTCAAGAGCCAGTCGATATAGAGTGTTACTCAATAAGGATGTGTTAAAAGCATAATGTAAGAAAGTCAGAAGTGTATATTATGAGGATATGTGGGATAGACAACATGTGACCCTAGACATGTAGAGGTTAAAATCATAGTGATCAGGAGAGGCATTCAATCAAGAGTCACTTCCAAAAAGTAATACTTATGGGGAAAAGACTCCCGAGTGGAAATATCTCCTTACTAATGGAATAAAGAGGAGTCTATTCTATGGCGTGTCGTAGTATAATTAAAAGCATAGGTAATTCACTGTTGCTTGTCTGTGAAAGCCTTCCGTAGCTGAGCGTGACAATGGTTTCATGTGTAAGGCCAACGCATATTGTATTATTTCATTGGTAAGACTCTCGAATGCACAAGCCGGTAGACACAAATTTATAGTACACGTGTATCAACTAAATATAACGTTTAAAGTAATAAGAAAAATCGTGTAAACTTCCTAAATATATATATGTGTATGTGTGTACATATATATATATATATATATATATATATATATATATATATATATATCATAATATGAATAAAACTTTTCTTTACCGAGGTGTATCGTGATCTGAAAGCAAACTGTACGGAATTTATATATTGGAACAATCATTTATAAACAGTATTAAAACATATTGTGAGGTATTCAATTTTTGTAAAATTAAACAAGGTTCGCAATTTTGACTTTTGTTTATAAATACTTG